>LPNX010760712.1:129032-172056 GCA_001517045.1 Pseudotsuga menziesii | reverse complement strand
TATCGTGGCCAAAATGACTCTCACTCGAATTTACAATGGCCCCCAAACGTAACAGCAAATACATTCACAACATGGGGAAGACTACAGCCCCGAAATCTACCGGTGAGTATAACCTACAGCAGGGAAAATGACCCAATTAATCTGTGAGATAGCCAAAAACGTGAATGGCCCTTCACAGTCAGTCGTGGATGCAAGAGCACGGCTCTCAGCTCACTATGTGCGCCCCAAACAGAAGAATGCTTGTGCGTGGGTAAACAATCCGACCCAGCAAGGAAAATAACAGACAATGGAGGCCCTGCGTGAGGAAAAACGAATCCATTTTTTTCCCGTGGATGCACCACTAACAGGAAGGACGTGAATTTGCAGTTCATGGGTTCTCAGCAACTCGTGGGGGAGAGGAAGAAAACCTGCGTGAGACCAAAAACGCCCCAAAACCTGTGCGTGAGGAGAAAACAAAACCAAAATCGTGGTGAGAGTGAACTGACCAGGGATGAGTGCGTGAGGGAGAAGAATGGACAGACATGGGTGGAGTGGGAAAATGGGTAAGGCTGACAGCCTGCCACAACCACCACCACTTCAGCAATAACTCCCCCAACCACTAGCTGAAGCATTAAAGAGGTTGACAAACAACAAAGGTGGCAAAACAACAAGGCAATAAAACATAGGTTTTTCCCATAACCAAGGTTTGACACTCCCCCCCCTTATCCTTTGGAATCATGCCCTTTTCATTCAACGTTGCACTGTCGTAGCTGGTTGTGGTTTAATTAATTGATGTGCGGTTTTTACATGATGCCACATTAAAATGTGCCGGATAGCACTACATTCCATCGGCAATTATCCCCATTGCCGAAACATACACAACCAAATCGATGGTGGGGCTTTTTGCCTTGAGCTCCTCACCATGATTAATTACAATTTACACATCATGCAAACGGGGTCAAAACCGGGGACGTGACACTTTTGAAAACAAAGTTAATCCATAAGATTGTTTAAAAGATTCTTTGTCTGGTTAAGTTATAGCACTTGATGTTTTCAATATTCTTGTAGTATTTTAAGTGTACTTCGATTATCGAGGGATTCGTAGGGTTTGAACCCTTGACATGAATTGTTCCTTAAGTTCGATGCTCAGTATTCTATATAACACTTTGTTGAAATTGTAAATGGTTAATTAAACATAATTGTTATTATTTATACTTTTAGATTCTAGATTTAAAAAACATGACTTTAATACTAAATATTAATATACTATGATAGTTATATTTATATATACTACCGGTTTTTACATAGTTTTAAATGGATTTTAAATCATAGTTTTTCTATTGGTTAGTACTAAAATGAAAATGATATTATAAACCTAACTAAGTGAAATATCAGGCATAAAGAGAGGGTTTGACTAAGTTGAACAAATATAATACTAACTAGGTTAGTGGTAAAAATAACTAGTAAGCAAAGAAAAGAGAAGGCATTTTTTATAATTTAGGGATTATCCTAATAGTAATATTAGATCTAAAAATTGTTAAATAATGACTGGAAAAACTTACTATAACATCATAGGAAAGGAATTACAAATTTATTTTCCAGAGTAATACAAACCAGTTATCATTAAAATTTTGAGCATACTTCAGAAACAAAACACAGATATATAAATGAATCACAGATAAATAAAAACAATTAGAACTTGGATAATTTTCAGAAGGGGGACAAATACCCAAAGGAGACTATTCCACCCAATTGTGTCCTAAAGTAGCCAAGATTACTTTCTGAGGACCCCCAAGCTTGTTCACTAAACCACTAGGACGAATATCACTGGATAATAGCACACGCGGAAATTGCTACAATTTAACACTTAGTAGCGGAATTAACTCAACAATTCCACTTTGGTTATCCCCTCATCAAATTCCTTGTGTCCCTGAATTTTCATTTTTGCAGCAGTCACAAGGTTCATTCACTTGGAAATAGAATGTAGTGATCCTCTTGCTCAATTTGATGGTATTTATAAGATTGCCTAGGTATTTGGGTCAGTTTTGGAATTAAATGAGCCACCTTCTTAGTTCCTCCTCTGAGGGAACATGACCACAATTTTAGGGATTTTGCTTCTTGCAACAGCAGAAAGTGAAATACTAGTGCTGTCATTTTTCAACCATCCTTCTACAGTTGCTCATTCCTCCTATTGGGTCAGTGAACACTCTTTCAATAGTCTCCTTTGGAGAAGTGTATCTTCCATTTAATTATTAAAATAAATAAATATTCAATTACAGTCATCCTTGACCAACTTGGTCATAAAAAATTTACAATAAATTTAACTTAATGTTTCCTCAAATAAATAAAAATATTTATTTTTCAGTTCTAAGTGGGTTACATTGTAAATATATTCATAAAGAGTTTCTCAAATATAGGAATTATTGATACAGGAATCCATGGTTTCTTTTCTCTAATAGGAAACACTGGTCAACTAAAACATGGATGGATACTTGTACGTCATAACCACAATGAAGACGGTTCTATATTTGTTTATGTACAACAATATCAAAAGAGTTTGGAGAGAAATGATTGGTGTTAATGGTGAACCTACTACTCCTAAAGATGTTGTTTTTTATAAAGGAAAAATATATTGGTTGCATGTGAAAATAACTTCTGAAGAATATTTCTTATATGTGTACAAAATGTACTCATTGAACTTTGAATTGAATATATGGGGTGTGCATTCAATTTACACAAGACATAAGAAATGATCTATGTGTCTCACCTTACACTCCAACCAACTAATATGTCTTGTGAATGCTGGTTGTACAAGTATATGGTGCATAGATGAAATGCATGATTTCAAACATGGTAAACATCACGCTCAACAAACATAGAGTCATTTCGAGGATAGTATAGGGTTAAAATGGACCCTTTTACAAAGTATGCCAAGAAATATTAATACACAATGTTTAGGCTATCTGCAATTCCAAGCAGTTGGAAGTTCTATACTGATGTGCAAGAATGTTTAAATTCCATTCATATACTATGATTTGAAAAGTTGCAATATTACTCATTTATCAATTAATGAAAGATCGACATTTGCAAATCATCATCTCCCTATCCCAACAAACAATCAATGCAGTAACGTTATCATGTATAAATTTCTTTCCTCTCACTTCAAGCATTATTTCATTAAATGATATTATCCCATTCCCTACAACATGGTTTTATTCCTTGCAATATTTTGGCATGTAATTCAATAGGTATAAATCATTGTAAACACAACTATGTTTTGGTTTTCGCATCATATGCAAATTTTTGTACCTTTTGGTATTAAATAAAACATAGCTTAAGCCCATGAATATTTTTATAAAGGAATTCAATACACATAGGGAATTATTGGAATAGCTATGTTTTGAATTCTTGCATCAAATCAATATTTTAGTTAGCTTTTATCTATAAAAAAAATCATTCTTTACTGTATAATATCAAAATTTATTGGCTACATCAGAAACTTAATGCAAACATTATTTTGCATCTTTTATATAGTACACCTAATGTTACATATCTTTCTTTCACAAAATAAAAATAAATTGACCAATTATCTTGATAGTTATACTAATATATCCTCTTATGGCGTGTTATATTAACAAAATTAATGCATATATATGTTGTATTGAACATTTATTAAGAAAATACAATTTCCCACATTTTCATTATTGTGGGTAAAATATAAACATTCATGTGTATGCTACTTTGGAATTTCTCATTGACTTTATCACTTTATATATGTATTTTTTTTAAGAAAAGGAATTCCAATTATACTAGGAATGACCAATGCAATCACACAAACAAAGCAATATTAAAAAATGAAAACACAAAGCATTCAATTTGAACTCACTATCAATACAAAAAATAAATATTTTAGTACATTTTTTTCTCTTGGAAGAACAAAAATATTCCATAATTTTCCACAACTCACATTCATGCCTTATTCAAATGAAAACAACATAACTTACAATCAAGTAAATTAAAATAACTTTGTATACTAACTTGAACTACTGTACAATGTTTTTTTAAGAATTGCATATTCAATTGTCAATAAATTATTGCACGTGCTCAAATAACCATTTAATTAATCTATGTAATTGTTGCAATTAAAAGCCCAGATTTCAACTTTCAACAATCCATACTTTCATTTACATTATATTCATAAATTCAATGCTTAGCAGTTTTGCTTTTCGCATCATGTGCAAATTTTGGTACATTTTGGTATTAAACAAAACATGGCTTAAGCCCATGAAACTTTTTGAAATGAATTCAATATGCATACAAAATTATTGGAATATCTATGTTTTGAATTTTCTCATCAAATCAATATTTTTGGTTAGTTTTCATCTATAAAAAAACATTCTTTAGTGTATAATATCAAAATTCATTCGCTACATCGGAAATTTAATGCAAACAATATTTTACATCTTTTATTTAGTACTAGTATTGTTACATGTCTTGCTTTAACATAATAAAACAAATTGACACATTATCTTAACAGTTATACTAATATATCCTCTTATGTCATTCTATATTAATAAAATTAATGCATATATATGTTGTATTGAACATTTATTAAGAAAATACAATTTTTCACATTTTCATTATTGTGGTCGAAATATAGAAATTCCTTTGTATGTTGCTTTGGAATTTCTCATTGACTCTATCACTTTATATATGTTCTATTTTAAGAAAATGAATTCCAATTATACCAGGAATGACCAATGCAATCACACAAACGATGGAATATTAACAAATGAAAAAACAAAGCACTGAATTTGAACTCACTATCAATACAAAAATTGAATATTTTAGTACAATTTTTTTCTCTTGAAAGAACAAATATATTCCATAATTGGTCCACAGTTGACATTCGTACCTTATTCAAATGAAAACAACATAACTTACGGTCATGCAAATTAAAATAACTTTCTATACGAACTTGAACTACTGTACAAGGTTTTTTTTAAGAACTGCATATTCAATTCTCAATACATTATTTTTTTTATGAGTAAGTAGGAAAATTCTATTATAGTACAGAAAGATAGTACAAAAGTATAGGATTACAAAAGGTCATGTTAATTACACCAGTCTGGACCAAGACATGGCTAATAAGTCCTGCCCGCCGATCTTAACTAAACCAGGAAGTAAAGGTATAAGCTTTGTATCGAGCTGTCGTAATGCGAGAGCCTATAGGCATGGATCCTACCAAAATAAAACCTTAAAACAGAGTTTGACAGAGATCTAAAAAAAAAAAGATAGAGGAACGAGGACAGGAAGCCCCCTCTTAACTTCTTGCCTCCCGGTTAGGGCCCGTGTGGTGATCCGCATGATGAGAAGGAGTGTTTCTAACCCCAGCATTTGCAGGAGAATTGGTTAGGGTGTTCACCGGGGTGGTGGACATGTTCCCCAGGATTTCTAGCATGTCCTTCACAATCTGCCCCATAAGTATGAAACTAGCAAATCTTTCTTGTTTCCCGTGGCGAATAATGTCTAGAGCGTCTCGGATCCCTTGAGCAATCTTAATTTTATCTTGAATGTCCTAGACCAAAAGAATGCGAGCAGTCCAGAATGGGTTGGACAGAAAGGGTCACCCCATTAGGGCCTCATACTCCCACAAGATATCAATTTCCAAAATGTCTATGAAGATCTCGATTGCAGTTGGTGTTTTCGCCATATATTGGTCTCCCCAACTGAAGGGTTTCGACATAGGATCTTCACCCATTGATGGCATGAAATCATGCATAGAACTAGGGGAAGCCTAACTGTGTATTTCCCCTATACTATTTCCTCTCAACTGTTTGCGGGCTCTCCAATAGCGCAACATGGTTGCTACACACAGAGAATTTCTTGGATATGAGAGGAACGTGATCGGCACCTTGCTTGGATCCTTACATTTCAGAGAACCCAAATTTATAAATCTTTTATCCTCTCATATGCATAAATGCTCCTTAACTCTACTTGTGCTTATGGCCTTAATCACTATAATTTTCTTCCCTTCCCCCCACTTCATCAGATCTCTCATCTTGTGCGAGTGATTCGCCACCTTTTTCTTCAATGAGTACCAGTTAATACAAATATCCACCATATTTCCCATTCTTATGATATCTAACATATTCTCTATACCCATAAACTTATAGGTTCATCCTCTCTTCCTCCCTTCCCATGGATCAGTCTTCAATGAGTTTTTGCTCGAGGATATAAAGCAATGCTGATTATTGAGATCTCCCTCTGTCAATCAAACCCTCTGCTACCCCCACGTGCTCCGTACCATGGTCGCGTGTTTAAGCATGCACATAATCACTCCCACCTGGTGATCAAGACATTTAACTTCTTTCCGTGTCTACCACCATGATAATCGTGGGATCGCTTTGTGGTGATGGCACGCCTTCCGTCTGCCTTCCCATTAAATTTGGTCGCCACCTATCGTTCACATGTTGCGGGATGGTTTGAGTTGAGCAGTTGTATGGAATATAGCTACCTTGATCTAGATTTATGTAGGAATGCAACAGAATACACAAATAGCCATAGAAACAAATATGCAGCAGAAATAACACTTTATTTCATTAATCAAAGAACTGAAACTTGTTTACATATAGAATGGAAATAAACTAGCTAGAGTGTGTGTAGCTTATCTCTGAGAAGAGATGTGGTGTCTACATGCCTCTGAACTCTATGTTACAATGAAGCTCGAAGGCCTATATATTATTGAGAAACAATGGAAACCCTACACATCCAAAAACCTAACCCTAGGAGGTGAAATGCAAGAAGGTGGGTCCCGTTGGGTAACTTGGTACATCAATTTCCTGGGGTCATCTCATGCACATCTTGATCTCTTTGATGTCATAGCGTAGTCCATTGTATGTACTTCTCCTCATAGCTCCCCACAGGATTATATTGTCCCTTTATGGCATCTTAGAATGAATTCCAAGTGGGTATGGCCAAGAATAGATAGGGTTCCTCTTCATCCTTTCTCTCACAGTAGGTTTCCCACTAGTCCTTGACATGGGGGGAGGCTTTGAGTAGTGAAAAAGCAATCTTTTCCCGATCAGAAAAGTCTTGAACCAAGAAATATCCTTATAATAAATTCAACCATATATCTACAGCGTCTACATCTATTCAGCCATCAAATATGGGAATGTCGAAGTTTACTTGTACCTTAAAAGGGGTTGTGCCTCCAGAGTGGCTGCTAGATGCAGATGCGCTGCCAGTGGGAAGTCGTTCAAAAATATAGGTGAAGTTATCCATCATCGCATTCCTTTGTTTTTCAAGGGCCTCCTCAAACAACATTTTGATAGGATCTTCTATGCCCTCTTCTTTGTTTTTGTCCCCCATGGAAGGCCGTCGGGATTTGTGAGGCTGATCTTGCAAAGTTTCAGCCAGATCGAGCCCTAACTCTTTATACCCCGCCCTCGTTGGGGACATGCAAAGAAGGATTGAGAAAGAGTAGATTGCTCTGATACCACTGATCTGGCTTTATGCAGGAACACAACAGAATACACAAATAACTGTAGAAACAAATATGCGACAAAAATAACACTTCATTTCATTAATCAAAAAATTGAAACTTGTTTACATACATAATGGAAATAAACTAGCTAGAGTGCTGGTAGCTTATCTCTGAGAAGAGATGTGGCAGCTACATGCCTCTAAAATCTATGTTACAGTGAGGATCAAAGGCCTATATATTATTGATAAACAATCAGAACCCTACACATCCAAAAACCTAACCCTAGGAGGTGAAACGCTAGAATGTGGACCCCGTTGGGTAACTTGGTACATCAATTTCTGAGGTAGTAACTTTGGCTTACTACCTCTATTTGATGTGCATGATACATCGTTAGAAATATCTCTTCAAGGAATACATCTATAAACAAAAAATATCAAGTCCAGAATGGAATCCTATTTTTTCGACCATTTGATGCCGAAAAAATGTCGTTTAGGGCCTCAAAACAGCTCCAAAATTTTAGGACCCGAAAACTGCCAAAAATAGTAAATTGTGCTACAATTAAGGAAACTAGAAAACTGAAAGAAAAAATGGTGGGGGTCCAAGTGGAATAGGTGGTTGGCCACCAATATCCTCCTGGATCATTCCTCCCCCCTTAGGAAGCAACGGTCCCCATTGCATTGAGTTCCTCCATGAGATGAGGAAACTTCTGTTGAACTTGGTCTTTGGTGAGCCACTTTCCCTGGTGAAGGAGTTGGCTTTCTTTGAGAACTCGATATAGCTAGACCTTCTGTTGGCCGGTGTTCTTGATAAATTCTGGCTTGTTCCATGCAGACGAGGTTTAACTATGTTGGTGTGAGTTGTTCTGCCACGTTTGATGTGTCCAGTAGAGGTGGAAAGTAGGGCCGAGGGTGGTCCACATTTAACACTAGGTGTAGACCAAGTAATGGTGGAATACTGAGCTCAAATACATTGTCCCCGATAGCCTTGGTGATGGTGTATGGCCCATATCAAAGTGGGCAAAGCTTGTGGTGGGTTCTAGTGAGGCGCTCCTTCTGCAAATGTAGCCACACTGTGTCACCCACCTGGAAGTTGTGTTGCACCAGATGCTAATCATGTTGTTGCTTGTACTTATCATTGGATCTATCCAATATATCATGAACCTCTTGGCGAATGTGTTGAATGTGCTCAATGAATTTGTTCACCTTAGAAAATTCAAACTGGACATGAGCTGAATCAGCCTGAGTAGCTGCAAATGGCATGGCTACGTCAATGGGACATAGTGGCTGGAATCCCAAGCCCACCTGAAAGGGGCTATGTTTGGTGGAGCTGTGGAGGTCCCGATTATAGCTATGTTGTACATAGGGGAGGATCTCATCCCATGTGCATGGATGCTTTGAGTTCTACATGTGCAAAATGTGTACGATCATCCGATTGACGACCTTTGTCTGGCCATCAGTCTGGGGATGGAAAGCTGTGGACTTTGTGAGCTTGGTTTCTAGAATTGACCATAGGATAGACCAGAATGTACTAAAGAACCTCCTATCTCGATATGAGATTATAGACTATGGGATACGAAAGTGTACCCACACTCGTTCAAAGAAGAGTTTAGCAGTCGATTCTTCTATGATATTCTTCTTGCAGGCTGCCATTATGGCCATATTTGAGAATCTATCAATGACCAAAAACACACAGTCATTGTCATGCTTAGTAGAATGAAGGCACAACATGTAATCCATGGATATGGACTCCCAAGGTCGAGTAGGGGTAGGAAACGAAGTATAGAGGCCTTGCTTCTTGATGGACAGTTTGGCAATGGCGCAGGAAGTGCAAGAATGGATGTACTTCTCGACGTCCTATAGAAGGTTCGACCAATAGAAATACTTCTATAGTAATGCCACTATTTTCTCGACCCCAAAATGCCCAGTGACCCGACTGTAGTGTGCTTCCCAAATCATCTTGGCACACTAGCTTAAAGGAACACAAAGGTGTCCCATGTGACATAGTAGTGCATCTTGGAGGTGAAAATTTGGAACTTGGTTTCACTTCAAGAGCGTCATGTATGTGTGGCTGAATTTTGGATTGCTCTTGTAGAGAATCGACCAATCATAGTTCTTGTTCCCACAAGAGTTGAGCACGGTGTTTATCGCCATGATCGGTGGTCGGCTAAGGCAATCTGCAACATTATTGGTGCTTCCCTTCTTATACTTGATATTCAAATGAAACCATTGTAGGTATGTGGACTACTTCTGATGGCAATCATTCTGTAACTTCCCTTGTGTCTGTATGAACTACAGGGGTCGATGGTCTGTGTGGATGATCGTTTCCTTCCCAAAAATGTAATGCTTCCATTGTCGGCAAGCCTATACAATGGAATACATCTCTTTGTCATCAGTGGGATATTTTTGGACTGTGTTAGACAGTTTCTCACTGTGATATGCCACTGGATTCCCTTGTTGAGTAAGGACTGCCCCAATAGCATATTCAAAGGTGTCTATCTCAATCTCAAATGGTTGTTGCAAGTCTGGTAATGTGAGCACTGGGGAAAAATAGAGGCGATGTTTCAATTCTGCAAATTCCTTCTATTGAGTTTTTGACCAAAATAATTTGGCTCTTGCTCCTCCCTTGGTGACTTGAATCAATGGCCAAGTGATATGAGAGAATCCCAACATGAACCTGTGGTAGAAATTAGCAAGACCCAAAAAGCTGCGAAGCTCTGTTAGAGTAGTCGGGGCTGGCCAATCCTGAATGACTTGGATCTTGGTTGGATCCACATGTACCCCATACTCATCAATAATGTATCCCAGATACTAAACCTGGGTCATGCCAAAAGTGTAATTTTCCAAATTGGCACACAACTTATGTTGCCACAGGGTTTGGAGGACCTGTCGGATGTGGTGGAGGTGCTCTTCCCAAGTCTGGCTGAATATCAGGATGTCATCCAAGGACACTACTACAAATGAGTTGGTGAATGGCTGCAAGATGTCGTCCATCAATATCATGAAGGTTGTAGGAGAATTCATTATCCTGAAATGCATGACCAACCATTCAAAAAGGCCCTCCTTGTCTTTGAAGGCAATCTTCCACACATCGGTCAGTTCGATTGGTACTTGGTAATACCTGGAATTTAAGTAGATCTTGCTAAAATATTTTTCCCCTATAAGCTGGTCTAAGAGGTCATAAATCCATGGGATCGGGTACCTATTCTGGATAGTGATCTTGTTTAGCGCTCGATAGTCAATACAGAGTCTCCAAGTCCCATCCTTCTTTTGTACCAACACGATCAGGCTCCCACAGAGCGATGAACTTGGCCGAATGGGACCCTTCTGCAGCAGCTCCTGAATTTGCCTCTTGATTTCATCATTCTCCATAATAGAGCGTCGATAGATCAGCCCATTGGGCAGTGGTGCACCTGGGGCCAAATCGATGGGGTGCTTGACCTGACATTGCAGAGGAACCCCTATGGGTGAGGTGAATATGTCTCGGTACTCCTCCACAACCTTGTCCATTTGTTTTTTTCATGTGGATGGGCCCTTTCTAGAGGTCATGGCCATGATCTTCTTCTTTCCCTAAGGGTGGATCATCAAGAAAAAAAATTTGCCGGTTTTGGAAAAGAGCTTACTACATTGTTTTGCAGTAACCAAAGAGATAGCGGTAGGACGTGGTACCTCTGGTATCCTATACAACTTATTTCCCAATGTATAAATAACAACGTGAGGCCAACACTCATACATAGCATGTCGCTTCCATAAGTATGGTTGACCCAATAATACATCACAAACATCAAGAGGAGCAATATCACATAATACTTCATGGGTGAAGGGCTTGATGTTGTAGGGAAAGCAACACTGTTGGATGATGCAGAGATCTCGTCCTTCGTGAAGCCACCTGATGGTGTACGGATGCAGGTGTGTTGTGGTTGGAAAGGCCAACCACTTCATGACATCTACTAAAATGAGGTTCTTTTGGCTCCCACTATCGACAATGAACAGTAGCAAGGAACCCTTTACCCACATATAGGAGTGGAAAAGATGATCCTCCTCGTCTGAGTATTCTAGTTCTTCCTTTTGGATCTTTTTGGTGGCAACAATGGTGTTGGGATCTACATCGATAATATTCTTCCCTCTATCATTCCCCTTATTGGGTTCTGATTCAGTGTCAGATTATGCATCTGATTCGAAATCCTTTATCTCGGCCACTAGTGACTGCTTGGCATGACACTCACTGGTATTGTGAGTGGGGCTCTTATGGAACTCACACCACTTTCCCGCTTCCTTATTCGGCTTTGTAGTGTTGTTCTTTGCTTGTAGCTTTGGCAAGTTGTATTGAGTCACCATGCCTTGGCTGTGTCCTTGGTTCTGTGGTTTGGGGGCACCTTTCACTTGCTTCTAATTCACAGATCCAAAGTCTCACTTTTTCTGTTTGAATTTTTGCTCAATTTTGGCAGCATAACGGTATGTCGTACCAAGCGAGGAGATGTCAAGGAACTCCATTTCCTCTTGAACGTATTTATGCAGAAAACTGGGGTACTTTAGCACCAAATTTTTCTCTGAATCTTTGATACCCAACTTGGTGCGTAGGGTATGGAATAGATTCATCATCTCATGCACATATTGATCTCTTTGTTGTCATAGCATAGTCCATTATATGTACTTGTCCTCATAGCTCCCCATAGAATAATATTGTCCCTTTATGGCATCTCAGAATGAATTCCAAGTGGGTATGGCCGAGAACAGAGAGGGTTCTTCCTCATCCTTTCTCTCATAGTAGGTTTCCCACCAGTCCTTGACATGGAGGGTGACTTTGAGTAGTGAAAAAGTAATCTTTTCTCGGTTGAAAAAGTATTGAACCGAGAAATATCCTTCTAATAGATTGAACCATCAATCTACGGCATCTGCATCTATTCGACCATCAAATATGGGAATGTCGAAGTTTACTTGTACCTTAAAAGGGGTTGCACCTCCAAAGTGGCTGCTAGATGCAGATGCACAACCAGTGGGAAGTCGTTGACAGATCTAAGCGAAATTATCCATCACCACATTCCTTTGTTTTGCAAGGGCCTCCTCGAGCAACATTTTGATAGGATCTTCTTGTTATACCAAAATCCTGCCACCACCATGTGATAAGACCCTTGACTTACATATTTTCCCTTAATCTCGGCATATGGAGTGGAAACCCATGTTGTTTGTCAATCTTACATAAAAATACTTAGCACTGCGCTTTCCCTGTTAACCATGAGCAGTACCTTATTTGCACTACCTATATCTTGTTTACCCTAAGAGGTGCCATCGCCTTTATCCTTTGGTCCATAAGTGGTTCTAACCTAAACCGCTCTATCGGAAGAGGAGAAAAGTGGTACCCTGGGTAAAATGGGAAAAAGAGACATTTCTTGAGGCTTCTAGATCATGATCCTCATGTCCTCCCTTATCCCTATCATTGCGGGTCAATTGAGCTCGAGATCCCCCATCATAGGATCTTAGAGGCCACCTCATCCACAAATCTCTCCACCATTCCTATCCATTGAGCCTTATAAATACAAGCCCATGTCCATGGTCGGGGGGAGAACTTTAGAGGTATTGTTATGCTGTTGGATTGACCACTTGGCCCAAGCCATTTGAGAGCATAGAGAGAAAAGTTGGAGCTTATGGGGATGAAAGTGTTGGTTTCATGGAGATGCATGTTGACACTAAGGCTTAATTGGTTGTAAACTTCTCCATTCATCTTAATGCAAAGCTGATTTATGTCCCACATTACTGTTGTTCTGATTTCTGATTTCACATGTAAATGTTGTTGGATTCCTTAGTCACTAACATGGATAAATAGATTATGTTCTGGTAGCTTTGATGTGTTTGTGTGTTTGATCCGATTGCAGGTGCACAGGTTCACTATCGAAGCAACATGCCAAGTGTATACGACATCCATGGAGGGTCTTCATCCTTTGTCATTCACTCCTTTGTTCTAGATCTGAACCATTCAGACCAAAGGAAAAACTTCTGTCCACAGAAGGTGAAATATTCCTACTTACAAATCTGGCAATTCCACTGGGCAATAGTTATATATATCAGTTGATCTGATCTTCCTCAGTTCTTCAACTCCTATCTGAATCCAAGCTCCTTCTCCAACTCTCTTCAATTAGATCTGCTATCTGACTAAGTGGATTTTGGTTTGAAACTTCTAGATCTGTCTCGATCTGAATTATTCTGACCTTTTATGCTCTCTTTTATTCTCAATCTATCATTTTTTACCTTGATTTGTTCTTCTTATAACTTGATCTATCATTCTCCTTTGTGTTTTGTATTTATACAGGGAAATGTGCTTATGCAGTTGGCAAGAAGCGGTACCACTTCCTGAACCTAGTTAGCAGCATGCGGTGCCACCACCTGAGTCCTACTGGTGAGAAGCAGTGCTGGTCCAGAACTGCTCTGTCAAGACCCCTGCAGCGCGGTGCCAGGTAGGCATCATTCCAAGGCCTCTTTTTTCTCATTCTTTGGAAAAAATTTGAGTTGATTTGCTTTCAGCCCTGCACTGTTAGGCTTGTGTGTTAGAATCTGATGCTTGTGGTTTGAAATTTTATGGTTAAAGATTGGTTTGATTGAAAAACTCAAAAGCTAGATTAGGCTTATTGATTGTTCATTCACTTTTGTGCTTGTTGGTTGTGATTGCAAAAGGACTTCTTGTTTTTGAAATGCTTAGGGTGTTAGTAAGATCTCTTTTCATCTCTATTATATAGACTAAAAGAAAAACATTTGATTAGCATCTAGGTTTCATTTCTTGTTTTCATAGAGAACTTCTTTTTCCTCCTTTAAAAAAGAAAAATTTTCACTAAGATTAGGTTATCATTATCAAGCATTAGACATTTGATATCTGTTGTTTAGGAATAAACACCCTTCTAACTGAGGGTCTGGGGTTACCAACGTACTTCTAAAACTTGTAGGCAATCAGATTTAAAGTACAGAAAGGAAATAGGAAGATATGGTGGACTCACCCGATTAACGATGGTAGATCCAAGCTTTTTCTCTTCTCGCTCTGCTCCTCTCCAAAGATTTCAGGGATGCATCTCCTTCACTTGCAAAGAGACAATTCTCCAAGTACAATCTTATATATGTATATATGACAAGTTAGATGAACAATATATAGAGTTCTTGATAAAAAATATTCATCAAACAATGATACATGAAAGAGACTCAACACAAAGTTGGAAGAAGAATTCTCTTTATTAACAATAGTGAATGAGATAAGTCTACAACCCAACACCTGAAACAAGAACTCCTCTGCAACCAAAGGATTCTGATTTGTTCTGGTCCAAAGACTTCTAAAGATATACCAAAAGCATAACTTTTCTCTCCAATATTGATTGATTAATGCCCTCCTCAAGGCCTCTATTTATATTTTAGGAAATAGAGCAGTTTCGAAGGTTGAGGAGGTTGAGACAATTGAGATAGTTAAAGATTAGGGCTCAACAAATATCCATTAATTGTGTTTTATTATTTTTAATGTCGAATGGATGTGTATGTGATTATTGATACTGGAAACCCACGTATGACAAGTGAGTTTCTATAAGGGAAACTAGCGTACAGATCTGTACACGGGTTGCAATGAAGATACCCTCGTACAGTACGCAGGATGTTGTGGAGATAGTCACGTATATACGCGAGTTGCTGTGGAGATATTCACGTACAGTATTAAACATATGAAAAGGTAAAATGGAAAGCTGGTTGGATAGTGAATGCATCTCATCTCATGCCCATCTATAGTGTTTAGGAAACCTTAAATCCATAAGTGTCCTTTTGTGTGCCAACATATGAAGTGTCGGCACTCAGATGGAGAAGTGTCATTTGGATTGATAAAAGATGCCCCCTAATGTGTGAGGTCAGAGGGAACGGATGGATGAAATATATTATAATAATTATCTTTGGAGAACTCATAAATCCAATGGAGCAGAGGTAGTACCTGAAACAAATACATAATAATATCATATACAAAGTCATATCTGAGGATTTTATGTTCAATATACTAGAACACTAGCTCCTTTAGAATTTTTGAGTGCATCATATAATACAGGTACAAGACCATGTATATTACAAAGGTGGATCGAAGCCACAATATACAATAATGATGAGTCTTCAAAGATCTGGAAGCTGTGTAAATGGATCGAACATAATCTTGCGCAACTTAGTCCATAGATAAAGAACGAAGATATTCATAAACAATTGCAAAGAACCAGTACAATCCAAGCCATGTGAATAAATGTAGGTTGAATTCGAACATGGAGTGGATTCAACAGATTGTCAATCAATAGGTGATAATCGACAACTGAAGCAAAGGAATTCACCAATAATGAAAGTCAATCCTAAGGTACGATCATCAAAACTCTAGGTCTTTGTCATCAGGAAGTGCTGATGTGGAGCCATACTATGATAAGGAAGGAAATATATCCTCCAACGGATCACAAGAGTGACTAGGAACTGGGTAAAGGAAGGGAGACACAAGTGATAACAGATATGACAATGATGGGATCGGGATATAGATCAGACATTGAGTTAATTCCTTGAACAATGAGCATGAAACAGAGATGACCCAAGGAAGCTTTTAACTTTATAGATAGAACAACTAGACTTATCTTTCATGTAGGAGACATGATCAGATTCCCCAGGTAGAACTAACAAGAGGAGTAATAAACTTGAAGTAATAGCTGAACTGAAAGTGAACACTGAGACATGGGTATCGAAAAAAATAGAGAGTGCTATGTTCAAGGATGACATGCTGCCACTAACTGAAAACTAAGAGAAAAATTCTTCCTTACCTTCCCTGTTAAATTTTAACAAGTGCAGGAAAGTCAACTTAGATCTCTCTTCATTTTTTAACAAGCTTGAAGATAAGAGAGAATAATGCTTGATAGTATCACTGATTCATGGATTTAATGAACCCGAACTAGTACATTCTCAATTGGTGTTTTCACATTTAGAGAGTCTAAAAACTCCAAAGAAGACTCCAGGGGGTTCCTTTTTCATCCAATTTAGTCTACTGAGGCCGAAAAAGTATAAAACATACCACAGAAGAACTCTCTTAACTTCCGTAGAAGAAAAGGTAAAAAAAAAAATTGTACTTAGTCAGGGAGGTCCAAAAAAGGTTAAATCACCACCTACCCAACGCTCCTTTAAGAGAAGCATATAGCTTGAGTTTTATGAGTGTGAAGGAAAGCAAGATCACTTGGAAAGATCCATTTGAGTACAAGAAATGGGGCTTACAACAATAAAATCGATGCCTTGTTCTTTAGTGTTTAACGAGCATGACAAAGACATAAAGTACACTGGGAATATTTTTCATGTTTTAGGTCCAGAGCATGAAAAAGAGAAAACTAAGCTCATACTAGGTGTTCCTTTTCTGTAAATTTAGTCCCTCGGGTCCGGAAAAGTGATAAACCTATGCCTGAGAATACTCTTCTCAATTCTGTAGAAAAGAGAGTGATCCTTTCTCATATTATTCCACATGGTCCAAGAAAGAGATAACCTACCACCAATGTGGATTCCCATTCACATATTATTAATGAGCTTGAATGGACAAGTTAACTCGGCAGTCAAGTCTGTTTTTAGGAGTCAGACATAGGCCTAAAGAAACTCCATAAAGGCAGGGAGTCCTATAAAGGGTTAGCTTGTAAAAAGAGACCAAAATGAGGCTCCATTTGGCATGAAAATTAGCTACAAGGATTCCCCTATATCTAAGATAGCTGCAGCATGAGTATCGAAAGACAACATTGGTCCTAAATAAGTATACTCATGAGAGGAAGGCCCTATCCACAGAAGAACAATGGTAAAGACAAGGAGCTAATGGTTTAAAATACCGTAGTCCATGGTTAAAATGTTGATTGCTAAGTTTAAGATGGAGTAAGTATAGATGCAAAATGCATGTGAAACGACAAAAAACCACCCTATATGAGAAAAAAAACACCTTAAAACCATGATAAACCTATTGCAAGGCAAAAAAGAGATATGGTATTAGTTTAATGAATTATGAAGTGTAGGAAAAAACCCACTTGAGAAATTTTATTTCTATAAATAGTTCAAAAACATAAATAAAACTCACCATTTTGAATTTTATCCATAAAAGACAAGTTTTTACCTCTACCTTCAATTGATTGGTGTGGACAATCTGGTGGGCCAAATCCAATTCCGCAAGTGTCAGGTAAGACTACACCCCAAGCTCTTCAATTTGATCCTAACAAATTTCAAAATTGAGTCCAACTTTTATATTTTTGAGCACCCTTAAGTAAGGAACGTTGTGTGGGTGGGTTTGCTATATTGAAACTCACATACAAGCATTCTGTACATGGGTTTCCCTGAAGGATAGTCGCGTACAGTATGCGAAATTCCTAACTAGACAATCATGTACACTATGTGAGGGGAAAAAGTAGTGGTTTGGATCAAAATTTTGAATTTTTCCATGAAACTAAAGATTTGCAATGTTTGTTTTACTAGGTTTGAAGATGGTGCTTGAGTGGAGGGAGCATGAGCATGAGGATATGGACCAAGAAGCACTCCAAATTTCCCACACTATGAATGTTTTGCAGTCAAGTGGGTTGTTGAAATTCTTTTGCACATCACCTAAGCGGGCCAATGTCCACCGGCTAGAGTTCATGATAGAAATACTGGGATCATGATTTAGGCATGTTTGACCTTCAAGGTGAATCCTTGGAGATTACTTCGAAGGATATATATTTCATTGCCAGTCTATCATGAGGAGGAGCTCCAGTCAATTTGGAGGGCACCGACAGAGGTGGTGACCCTCAGAGTGTCCAAAACTACATTGATATATATTGCACACCATGTACCCAAAAGAGAGGGAGTTGCATCCATATTGTACACATACGTGACCTTTCTCTATAGGTATTGACAAGTACCATAGCGAGGGTTGTAGGATCATATTATATTCATCTCACTACATGGAACCAGGTGAGGTTGGCAATGGATTGCATGCAGGGGGTCTGTATGATTGGTGCTCGGGAGTTATCCCGATTTTGAGAAAACAACTCTCGAACTGCAAGAGAAGAAGGAGGAAGAACTTTGGATATTCTAGCATACTAGTTGCCTTCTTCTTCGAGAGAGTGTTGGGATTGAGCCCTGCAATACCCCTACTATTTTTTCCTCCTCGTCAACCTAGGCTAAATAGATGGGGAGATATCTTCCTTTGCTAGGGAGGAGGTGGCTCAGTGCAGAGTGTATATGACAATGACTTCTAATTTTGGTGGGAGCGGAAGTTGCTAGCACTGGAGAAGTTTCAATATGCTGGGATGGATTTTCGTGGTGATACAAACCTTGTCCTCCCTCTAGGAAGAGCATGGGGAGAGCTAGGTTATTTTTATTTTCAAGTTTTTAAATTTTTTATGAATTTTAAATATATACATATATACATATGTATCAGAGTTCTAATCCTATAAACATGTCAAAATGCAGATATTGGACTAGTATGCCCTGAAGGGTACCCACGCATGTATGTGTGTCCTATCTTAGGTGAAGACCAGGGGCTAATTAGGGTTCTGGAGGGGAAGCTAGCCAGGCTTACCGAGAGTGTACCCACCTTGCGAATAGAGCACATCCCAGCTGTCATGCAGGAGTTTGTGGTTGGAGTTCCACCTGTCTGGATATGGCTTTTGAGGTAGATGGCTAGAGCAGTTTTAGTATACATAGATGTTGTTGAGGCTGCTGAAGCCAAAGAGGCTGAAGAAGCCAGCGTACAGGGAGACCGGGGAGACCAGGGTGGTCCTACTTAGATCTAAGGCATTGATGGAATATGATCCATATTTTTTATATTTTTGTATATAATTTAGTTATGACTAGATCTGAGGATTAGAGACTCGACCTATCTATAGACAGATATTCACATATATAAATATTTTGTGGGTTATTTACAAATGTTTCTTATGTGTATTCTGTATATATATATTTTTAAATGTGTTAAATGCCAATCCAAGATGTAATTAGCATATGCATCAGTTAATGAATTATGATTTCTTGGAATATGATTGAATGTAATGAATTCAAAATTTCTTTCCAATAACCTAACTTGCATAAACTGACGCAATAGAATAGGGTTCCGCACCTGATAAGCTCGATTGTGTTGGGAAACCACCAGTTCAAAGTCCAGTTGGACTTCCAGCTGAGTGATACAACATGACAAAGAATCCCATAGAAGCTCAATTACAGCCCTATACTCAGCGACATTATTAGAAGTAGGACTTAAGCAACCACCTCTTGAGGCAACTAACGGTCCCGAGGGAGAATAAATGACCCATGCTGTTGAAGCTAGATTACAAGTGTGGCGATTGGTGCCATCAGCAAAACCTACAAACCTCTCAGAAGACATTTAAAAAAACTAGAAGATGGTATAAAAAACACAAACCGACGAACTAGTGTACATTAAAATACATACAATAAAATGCAAGAAAAAGTGCTAAGCTTAATTATAGTACTTTTTCAGGTAGAGCCCATTTCTAGGCTCAGGAAGCTTATTCGCATCAAAATAAATTAACTCATATGTTCCCTTATTTAAGACCTTCGACATGACATAAGGCCCCAACCACATGGCCTTGAATTTTCCTGGCCCCAGGGGTTCTTTGTCTTGATCCTAGAGCAAAACAGGTTCACCCTCAGAGAAAATCTGAGGCTTGACCGACTTATCATATTGGCTTTTGACCCTATTTTTGTGAGCTTCATTTGCTATCAACGCATCTCTACACTACTCATCAAGATGTTCTAAGTGTATTAGATGTTCTTCAAGCTCTGTCGTATTGGGTAACACATGAAAAGATATTTTCAAAGACTGGATTTCACATTCAACCGGGGTAACGGATTCCACTCCATGAACAAGTTGCAAGGAGGAGAAACCCGTAGCAGTTTTTACATTAGTTCGGTATGCCCAAATTGCGGGGTATAGCATGATATGCCAGTTAGAACGGGTTGCATTGTTGATCTGTCATGACGAGGAGCTCCAGTTAACTTGGAGGGCACCGGTAGAGGTGGTGATCCCCTAAGTGTCCAAAGCTACATTGATAGATACTACGCACCAGGTACCCAAAAGAGAGGGAGTTGCATCCCTATAGCACATATACGTGATCTTCCTGTACAGGTACTGACAAGTACCATAGTGAGGGTTACGGGATCATCTTCTATTCATCTCGCTACATGGAACCAAATGAGGTTGGCAGTGGATTGCATGAAGGGGGATTTGTATGATTTGTGTTCGGGAGTTGTCCCAATTTTGAGAAAACAACTCTCTGACTGTAAGAGAGGAAGGAGGAAGAACTTTGGATATTCTAGCATACTAGTTGACTTCTTCGAGAGAGAGTGTCTGGATTGAGCCCTGCAATTCCCCTACCAGTTCGATCTCCTCATCAGCTTAGGCTAAGCAGATTACAAGTGTGGCGATTGGTGCCATCAGCAAAACCTACAAACCTCTCGGAAGACATCTAAAAAAACTAGAAGATGGTATAAAAAACACAAACCGACGAACTAGTGTACATTAAAATACATACAATAAAATACAAGAAAAAGTGCTAAGCTTAATTATAGTACTTTTTCAGGTAGAGCCCATTTCTAGGCTCAGGAAGCTTATTCCCATCAAAATCAATTAACTCATATGTTCCCTTATTTAAGACCTTCGACATGACATAAGGCCCTAACCACATGGCCTTGAATTTTCCTGGCCCCAGGGGTTCTTTGTCTTGATCCTAGAGCAAAACAGGTTCACCCTCAGAGAAAATCTGAGGCTTGACCGACTTATCATATTGGCTTTTGACCCTATTTTTGTGAGCTTGATTTGCTGTCAACGCATCTCTACACTACTCATCAAGATGTTCTAAGTGTATTAGATGTTCTTCAAGCTCTGTCGTATTGGGTAACACATGAAAAGATATTTTCAAAGACTGGATTTCACATTCAACCGGGGTAACGGATTCCACTCCATGAACAAGTTGCAAGGAGGAGAAACCCGTAGCAGTTTTTACATTAGTTCGGTATGCCCAAATTGCGGGGTATAGCATGATATGCCAGTTAGAACGGGCTGCATTGTTGATCTGTCACGACGAGGAGCTCCAGTTAACCTAGAGGGCACCGGTAGAGGTGGTGATCCCCTAAGTGTCCAAAGCTATATTGATAGATACTACGCACCAGGTACCCAAAAGAGAGGGAGTTGCATCCCTATTGCACATATACGTGATCTTCCTGTACAGGTACTGACAAGTACCATAGTGAGGGTTACGGGATCATCTTCTATTCATCTCGCTACATGGAACCAAATGAGGTTGGCAGTGGATTGCATGAAGGGGGATTTGTATGATTTGTGTTCGGCAGTTGTCCCGATTTTGAGAAAACAACTCTCTGACTGCAAAAGAGGAAGGAGGAAGAACTTTGGATATTCTAGCATACTAGTTGACTTCTTCGAGAGAGAGTGTCTGGATTGAGCCTTGCAATTCCCCTACCAGTTCGATATCCTCATCAGCTTAGGCTAAGCAGATGGGGAGATATCTTCCTTTTCCAGGGAGGAGGTGGCTCAGTGCAGAGTGTGTATGATAACGACTTCTACTTTTGGTGGGAGTGGTAGTTTCCAGCACTGGAGTAGTTTCCATATGCTGGGATGGATTTCTGAGGTGATCCATTCCTTGTCCTACCTCTAGGAGGAGCATGGGGAGAGCTAGGTAATTTTTTATTTTCAAGTTTTTAAAATTTTTATGAATTTTAAAATATAGAGATATATACATATGCATAATAGTTCTGATCATATAAACATGTCAAAATGCAGATATTGGACCAGTCCACCCTGAAGGGAATCCACACATGTATGTGCGTCTTGTCTTAGGCGAAGACCAGGGGATTATTAGGGTTTTTGAGGGGAAGCCGGCTAGGTTTACCCAGAGAGTACCCACCTTGCGGATTGAGCACATCCCTGCTATCATGCAGGAGTTTGTGGTTGGAGTTCCACCTGTCTGGATAAGCCTTTTGAGGTAGGTGGCCAGAGCAGTTTTAGTATACATAGATGTTGTTGAGGCTATTGAATCTGAAGAGGTTGAAGAAGCCAGAGTACAGGGAGACTGGTGGTACCAGAGTGGTCCAAGTGACCAGGGTGGTCCTTCTTAGATCTAGGGCATTTGATGGACTATGATCCATATTTTGTATATTTTTTTATATTATACACTTATGATTGGATCTGAGGATCAGAGACTCAACATATCTATAGATAGATATTCACACACACACACACACACACACACACACATATTGTGGGTTATTTACAAATGTTTCTTATGTGTATGTTGTATATTTTTATAAAACATGTGTTAAATGCCAATCCATGATGTAATTAGCGTATGCATCAATTAATGAATTCTGATTTCTTGGAATGTGATTGAATGTAATGAATTCAAAATTTCTTTCCAATAAGCTAACTTGCATGAACTGACGTAATAGAATAGGGTTCCGCACCTGATAAGCTCGATTGAGCTGGGAAACCCCCAGTTGAGAGTCCATTCAGACTTCTAGCTGAGTGATACCACGTGACAAAGCATCCCATAGAAGCTCAATTACAGCCCTATACTCAGCAACATTATTAGAAGCAGGACCTAAGAAAGCACCTCCCAAGGCAGCTAACTGTCTTGAGGGAGAATAAATGACCCATGTCGCTGAAGCAATATTACAAGTGTGGAAGCCAATTATTTCTGAACAGCATAGACAGCTACTAAGGCCAATTTCTCGACATGGGAGTACCTGATTTCAGCTCTGGTTAAAGCACGACTAAGATAGTAAATGACATGCTCCTGGAGCTTATCGTCTTCCTGGACCAGGACTACCCCAATGGTCGACTCGGACACGGCCAGATACAATATAAAATCCCTAGAGTAATATGGTGGACGCAATAAAGGTGTCAACAACAAAGATTTTTTCAATTCCTCGAAAGCGATTTATGCAGTTTCATCCCATACAAATGGGGTGTCTTGTTTTAGCAGGTGCATGAAACCCTTGGTAATATTGGCGTAGTTAACAATGAAACGTCGAAGAAAATTAGACTTCCCCTACAGGCTTTGAAGTTGCCTGATAGAACAAGGAGGAGGAAGATTTATAATGGCCTCCACTTTTAATGGATCCACCTGAATCCCTCTATTAGAGACAATGAATTTGAGCAGTCTCCTTGACTCGACACAGAACATGCACTTGTGGGGATTCAACCAGATATTATAGTATCTGCATAGTTCAAAGATTAGACTCAAGTGATATGGATGATCTATTATTTTATGAGAATGTGCAAGCAGATCATCAAGATAAGGTTCGACAATGGCTTTGATATCGTGGAAGGAAAAGTTCATTTCTCGTTGAAATTTTTCCCCAGCATTTTTCAATACGAAGGGAATTTTTTTGTACGTGAAAGTACCCCAAGGACAAATGAAAATAGTTTTATGTTGGTATTTTGTTTTTATTTGAATTTGATTGTATTTGGAGAAACCATCCATAAACGAGAACACTTCACTTCCTGCGCAAGCATCTATAATTTGGTCTATAAATGGCGTAGGATAGTTGTCCTTAGGATAGGATTGATTCAAATCTCAAAATTCAATACAGATGTGTATGGTCCCTTGATTCTTATCAATAGGAATAGATTTCGATACCCATTCTATCAGATCTATGGGATAAATAAAACCAGCTTTCAACAGTTTCTCAACTTCAGCCTTCACAGTCGCTGCTTTACGCGGGTTAATAGGTATTAAATTTTACCGAACAGGTTTAGCGTCAGGGTATGTTTGGATCTCATGTTCAACTATCGATGTATCAATGCCTGGCATCTCCTCATATGACTAGGAAAAGACATCACGAAATTCCTTGAACAAGGCCGTATAGATTGCAATCTCTTCAAGAGAGCAGTTTGCACCTATATGTATATTTTCCACGACATCTAGATTCATAGAGATGTTGATAGGGATAGTAGTGAAAATATTTTCCATATTCCCCTTAGAAAACATTCCTTCCCTAGGTAAGGGATTGATGGGTGTATCAACATCATATGACAGTCTCATATGAAACTCTTGATTCTCTATCCTGCTTAGCTCTGGAAGAAAATATGATCGATGATGAAGATCTTTGCAGATCTTACCATGTCTGCACATGGCTTCTAGAATGGCTTCATCAGAAGGTAAAACCATATCTAGACAATTGGTAGAATGCAAATATTTTTCCACACAAGCAGGAAAATAGACTTCTTCCAGGTCCTCTGAGACTGTGAGAGGGTCTGGAATGGGATCAACAGTGGTTTGAGTGATATCTTGGTAAGCCACTTCCACTATCAATAAGGGCACTTCCGGTTCATGGGGGGAAGGGAGAACCCAAGGATTAGTCCTATCAACAACCATGGTTATGAACTTACCCACACTAGCAGAACCTATATAGTTAATTGGGGCTGGAAGATCAAATGTGCCCATCAATGATGCATACATTCTAGCCCCCAAGCTCTGCACAGCAGGTTTGACCTAATCAACCAATGGCATAGTGGACTCATTAGACTCCATGCGTCTTTTTCAAGTAAAATCGAGTTGGTCAACAGTAACCAACTTCCCTTCGTGTGGAAATACTACCACCTAAAAGAAAACCAATGCAATAGTGGACATTGCATAAATCCAGCTTCTTCCCAAAAGAAAATTATAGTCCAAAGGTGCATCAATCACTTCCACCTTAACAGACATCGCTTTCCCTAATAGCTTAATTTCAAAAACCGGTAGGATACCATGTGGACAAAATGACCTTCCATCGAAAGCAGTAAGTAGAGTGTTTGATGGGACCAGCTTTGGGGATACAAGAGATTTCCAACATGACAAGGACATAACGCATGTATAAGCACTCTCATCAAAAACTACCCTTCTAATGGTATTTCCACCATGGATAACATCTATTGATAAGGATACATGGTAAGGTAGGTGAATTTTAACATCAGACAAGTGAAATTTCACCATGAGACTCGACGATTCCATGCTGCCTAAGGCTGCTAACAGGGCATTCCACTAGGCAGGATAGCTCTGTAACACCTCTAAAGCTGACATTGCACATGGGGTTTGGGCCAAGTCTTCAACCACGGAGTAGTTTGAAGCATCCCTAGCATTAGGGTTATGCAAGGTCTTCTTAAAGACACCTTTCAGTATCTTAGTCATAGTTTCAGCAGGCTTCTCGATTGTGAGAGGGTTAGAAGTTTCACCTATAGACTTACCCTTCGCAGAAGTCTCTTTTTCATAGTTTTTATTCCTAGTATGTAGAAAAGTTGAAGATCGAACCATGTTGATATAGTTGGGGTTAGGGGCACCTAGAGTGCCCCTTTCTACATTAGAAGCTAAAGCAGAATTCTACCCTTGGGGGAAAGGATCCTTCAGGATAGCCGGTTGTTGAGATTTTAGCAGCTTCTGGGCTTGTTCCATAAGGGGACAAAGGTGAGTTAGGTGATCCTCATGGCACAAATTACATGGAAATTTCACCTTTTTCTTTTCTTTCTTGCCCCTATTAGCACTATTTGCGGGTTTCTGCTTGTTTTGATTTCCCTCCCCTTTCTTTCCTCTCTTCTTCTTCCCATCGGGCTGCTGATTTCCCTTCTAAGAGGTCTATGAAAAAACATTTGTATTTTGGGGTGAGGGGGCAGCCTTTGCTGCCTCTTCCATAGAATGTTTGATAGATAGTTGATGGAGCTGTTTGGCCAATGATTCCATAATGGGAGAGTTTACAGACCCAACCACACCATCGGCATGGGGTCTAGTCTTAGGTTTCTCTGCATCGTGGGTAGGCCTCGGTGCCTCATGGATAATCTCATACAAGATCCCAGATTGCAAATAAATCAAATCCAATTCTTGGGCCCTGAGAAAGGCTTCTTCTTCATTCGTCACTCCCTAAGTGGATATTTCCTTAGATAAGTAAGGTGACAAGGATGTAAGGAACCACTCTAGTGAAAACTCAGGAGGAATAGTGGCTTTAACAAGGCTCTTTCACCTCCGCCACTCTTGTATGTGATCCAAGATTTGGGTATCCTTGTTCTTCGTGAAGGTAGATAACAAGTCCATTCCAAAATCATATCATACCAGAAGCTGAGAGTGGCTAAGGAATGCACTAGCCAAGTCCCAAAAACTACTGAATGCAGCAAAAGGCAACTCTAT
The DNA here is from genome assembly GCA_001517045.1 of Pseudotsuga menziesii. NCBI lineage: Eukaryota > Viridiplantae > Streptophyta > Pinopsida > Pinales > Pinaceae > Pseudotsuga > Pseudotsuga menziesii. Next base: position 145,426 of record LPNX010760712.1, on the reverse strand, counting down.
GTACCATTTTCCTACAGTACTCGTTGATGTTCTTTGGAACAGCCTTAACCTGACCGAATATTCATTCAGTGAGTTAGAAGAACACCATAAATGAAAAGTGGTGGCATGAGCCCCAGGATCTTCACCAACTTTTCCCTCAAATTTTGGGATGCCCGATGGCAATTTGGTGGGAACAGGTGGCCACGAGGGGTCATGCCTCATTGGGTCGTTCATCAATTTAGACAAATATGGCAAGTTTAACATTGCCAGGAACATAATCTTGGGTCAAACTGGAGCACTAAAAGTGTCAGTCTAGGGATTAGAGGGACTTGCCCCCAAATTCCCATATGTAAAGGTGGGGTTTCCCCCTGCCACAGGTTGCAAAGTGGATGGATTACTTTGAAATGGATTCCATCTGTAAGCCACATGATTGTGGGTGGGAGGTGCAGTATAAGAGGTTCGGTCCGTCCCAATCGAAATTGGCGTTTAAAAAATGGGAGCAGGTATCCCTCCGTTAAACAACGAAAAGGGAGAGCTCGTGAATGGGGCCGAGACCAGAGTTTGAAAACCTTTCCCATAAGAGGTAGTGTTTCCAAACTGCACTCCTACATAAGAAGGTGATGGGCCTACGTATGGTGTGGATGGGGGAATATGCCCCCCATTCCAAGGAAATCCTTGGATGAAAGCTGAGGATCCTATCGGACCGCTCTGGGCAGTGTGTGTGAAGGAGGAAGGAATTGTAGCTATACTAAGAATCCCAGTAACCATGTCACCAGAAGCACCTGCTAGGCTTGTGGGAATCGGTGGTTGGACCACTCGGCTCACTGGAGTCAATGGCATAGTAGGTATGCTAGATCTAGGGTCACTTACCGAGGGAGGTAGTACCCCTTCAGCCTGAAAGGCTGAGGTGAAAACAAAAGAAATTTCTCCCGCAGAAGACATTATCCTACCCACAGGGACACCTAAAACATGTGAATCAAAAGGCCTAACCTCTACTATCACAAGATCGTTTAAGTTATTCAAGGGTGTATTAAAATTCCTTGCAAACTTATCAGCCTGCAAGTCTTCTATCTCAACTGTATTAAAATCAGAGCGGTTAGCCCTAAGTGTTGGTTCCCCCAGAACTTCACTTACTCCTATCGGTTCAAATGAACCGTTCGTGTCCAATCTCCGCCTTTGAGGTGGAGGTGGAGGTTCCAATGTGATGATGGGAGGAAGGTTTTGCAACCTTTATGACTTTCTTATAGGTTGGTCCTCCACAATTGTAAATTTAACAATTCAAACCCTAAGGTTGACTAAACATCGACAAACCACAGAACAATCACTATGAAAAATCCTAAAGTCTCAACAATCAGCAAGGGTAAAAGATATGCTTTCCCAAAGAAAGCTGAAGAACAGTTACTTGGAATCCTTGAAGAGGTTCTTAGGCATAAGTGGAGGAATCACCCACCTCCCTCCTACACTTTCAACAAGGGTTACCTTCCAAGCCCATCCAAGGTGAACCAGAAATAGCCTTCTGGTTTACCTAGGTATGAACCCTAGATTTCAAGAGACTAAAGGTTACCTTAGCTATACCAATAGTCTGGGGGGACAGTCACAATCCTGACTCATATGCATGCGTAGGGTAGCTGAGCCTAAAACTCTATCTAGGATAGAATCTCCAGATGTGTAAAAGTCCTGATTTACGTTTCGACAAGGAATCAGAGGGTTATCTCCTCAGTCCAATGCCTCCACGCGGCCTCGTGTTTGACTCCTGTTTGAGAGGAGCTTCCTAGATACTATCGATAAAGAGAAGGATTTACCTATCGATAATCCCACTATGTCTAAATTTTAAAACTTATGGGAAGTTTACACTTCCCATCCCACAAGTCTAGCCTAAGCTAGTAGGTGTATGGCCCTAAAAAATAAAATTTACTAATAAATTTTAATTATTGCGTTCATTTTAAGTGCTATTTTTTACGCAGAAGGAAGTGGAGTGAAGGACTTTGATGTTTTTGACTCGATAAGAAATGTAAAAACAAAGGTATATATTTCAAAAGCAAATTACCACTACTAAAAAACAAGCTTCTTTTCTTCTTTTTGTAAATATAAATTGATGAAAATGCAACAATAAAGAGAACTCTAAGACTATATTTTTGTAGTTTTTTGAGATTATATTTTAAAAACTGAAAATAAAACTACTCTATGCAAAATCTTTTAAACTGTTTTCTTTTCACTTTTTAAAATGCTCAAAGACTACTATGCACCTAAATGCACAAAAGCTCGAGTATGCTTGAATTAAACTAACTGTATAAAGTAAAGCAAAGTGAAGTAAATAGATTAAAAGACCAAGGATCAACCACCTAAGGAACACTTGGAACCCTAGCTTGGGAGGACATAATGAAAGAAAATCACTAAGATCACACAAAGGCAAGTGGCAAACCAATCACTATCCAAAAATAGAATTGGATAAACAATGTCTGGAACCCTGATCACTTATTCAGACAACAAACACTTAAACCTATAACCTCAACACGAAAATCCACTTCAAATTGCAATAAAAAAGACAATCGAAACAAAAGAACTCAAGGGATTTACAAGAAAGCACAAGGTGTGGCCAACAAGGTCATCAAACTCACAGTACAGTGCTTATAAGGAAGACCAACCAACAAACAAACTTTATAGAGGAACAGGTACAAGAAAACCCTAACCCAATAATTCCAATGCTAAGGCTTGTACACGACTATGTATAAGGGCAACCCACGTACTGTACGTGACTGTCCTAGAGAGCAACCCGCATACTGTACGCGACTATCCTACAGAGCAACCCACATACAGTACGCGACTGTCCTAGAGAGAAACCCACGTAAACAGGCCTCTGTACGCGACTATATACAAGAGAAACCCACGTACAGGTATAAAATTTTCTAATAAAAAGAAAAATTTTCAAGGTCTTCAAACACTATCCTAAGAATGAACCAAGACAAGAGACCACACATACAATCAAGGCAAATATTGGCCAACGGTAAACAGAAATAACCCATAGTAGTCTGGACTCCCCAGTGGAGTCGCCAGTTCTGTTGTTCAAGAATAAACACCCTTATAACTAAGGGTCTGGGGTTACCAACATACTTCTAAAACTTGTAGACAATCAGCTTTAAAGTACAGAAAAGAAATAGGAAGATATGGTGGACTCACCCGATTAACGACGGTTTATACAAGCCTTGTCTTCTCTCGCTCCGCTCCTCTCCAAAGCTTTCAGGGATGCACTGTTGGGTAAAATTATTTCTACTTAATTTACCTTCAATTTAATTATCAATCAGGACACGTAAACTTTGAGTCACTACACCATATGTGCAGGGAAAAATGGTTTCAAGCTCATACCTAAGGTAATTTTGATTTTCTTACAGACAAAGAACATAATGCCATCTATGGAACTACTACTCTATTGAATAATCAATACCAAAAGTTGTTAAATCTAACCTAAGGAAAGGAAATCAGCTTGCTGAGCCCTGTTTTATAGTCTACAAAATTGTCAAATCCAATGAAATCTACAGCAATCTCAAATTATGCTAGTTATTGATCTATTCCTTAAAACAAGCAACCAAGAAAGTAAATAGTTCATTAAAGGAAACCCTTCTTTCAAACCTGCCTACAAAATGAATACTTTTGATCAATCCTAGTGGTCTTATACCTTTTAACATTGCATCTAAGACTACACTCATCACCCATAAAGAATCTTATGCTAACATGATGACTCTTCTTAACCCTAATTAATACAAACACTTATCATTCACAAACAATTACTAGAATTAAATTTGTCTTTCTGCTAACAACAGATACACTCTACTTGCATTCTATGCTCATAAAAATGTATTAGAACTATTCATACAACACACACTTCACTCTCATTTGCATATCCTACGAGAATTATCTTCAAACCATAGAAAACAACACTGTCACATATTAATGAACTATGATTATTCTTTTTAATTTCATTCAAGATCATGCAATAAGCAAACCATAACTCCAATCCTCTATATAACCAATTTGCAATGCTATTTTGAAAACCCTATAAACTCTATAAGATAAAATCTATGCAAATTCTATAGACTTCTAGAACCTCTGTGAATTCAGTAAATGCTACAAGTTCTTTTAAATTCTTTAAAGCAATACAACCCTTTGAAACACTCCACAATCTTGTAAACTCTATGATCTAAAAGAATTCTAGACAAGAATTATAACCATTCAATAATCATTATCACTCGTGGAAGTAAAAGAAATCTGAAATCCAAATCCAACTCTCACTACTCTACTAAATCGAACCTACAAGCCAAACTGAATGCAATCAAGCTCATCACACATATTTTAATGACATCGACTAGCTTAATGTAAGCATGAATTTCATTCCTAAATCACAAGTTATTAAAAACCATTAGCATACATCCATGAAATACAATATCAAAATATATAGTGTAACTTTACCTATAGCAGTAAAAACAACGATATACACAGATGATCAGAGTTGAAGGTGGGCCCTGCCTTCAACACCTATGAATCTGAAATTAAAGCTTTAAGAAGGTAAACTCAACTGTTGATCAATTAATAAAAGTCAGAGTTTACAGTGTCTTCTCTCCGTGTGCCCTTAGGGTTTCAAAGTCATATTTATACTTGAACCACAAAATGAGTTGACCTTTGAGCAAGGATCGACCCCATCCCAACAAATATACACCTATTCCGATCAATAATGCATACATGAACCAAAAGATTGGATTCGGATTTCCTAGAATCCATACATTGCTGAAAATTGAGGGCAACGATTTCTTGAGCAAATGACAGCTACAAAATAGCACCGGATAACTTCACATGCATCCTGGAAATGACTTGAAACCAAGTGAGACATCTTCTCTCGCAACAAAATCCCCCAAATTCCTGCTTCAGTCAACATATATTCTTTAATCGCCGGGACAAGCATTGGATCGAACAACCAAAAAGGACTACTGCATGAAAAAAATAAAGACTTGTCAATTGACCAATCTTTAAATAAAAACTAAAGTTTCATTGTATAAATTAAAACCAAAAAAAATAATAAATAAACAATGAAAAATATCAAAAATTCACTTGCTAGAGCACCTTGCAATGTTGCTCTTGAAAAGGCATATTCAAGCACAAAACACAACTAGATAAAGTTGAATATTACTTGATTTCATGGAACTTTGAACTAGAAATAAGGTGTTGAACAAGCAAAAACAGGAGGCCATCATCTCCCCCAAACTGAAGACCTTGCATGTTCCAATGCAAGAAAGTTTCAGTCATACAAAATTGAAACTCAAAATAGATGTCCAATCTTCGGGTTAAATTCCAGAAACCGAAGCTGAAGTATTAAACAGGACTTGTACTTGAGGAGGAGATGGAGCTGTTTGCTATTGTACACTAATCAATTTTTCAAACTGTTTATCATTTTTCTTTAAGTGCTTCCTAAGACTATGATTAGACCCAGTAATGTCATCAACTAAGGTTTGCAAAGATGCTATCTTAGCTTTCAAAACTACATTTTCTTGTTTGATAAATCAGTCCAGTCTAACATACTCCTATAATTTTTTAGTCAACTTAAAATTTCTTTGTCGAAAGTATTCAAATCCCTCAGCTGAAACATCTGATCAGTGAGACTTGACAGACTTCAGACCAAATTTTGAAGGTGATGCTGGCAATGAAGGATCATTGACAAGACTCGGTATGGAGGAATGATGATGGGAACCATGTGAATCAAAATTATCATGGGAAGATGAAGAAGTGGATGAGGACAGCTGAACATGTACAGGTGCCTTACCTTTGGAATCCCTCTTCTTCTATTGAATAGCCATACTACGGGTAAACCTACGGTTTGTTGAAGCAAGAAAATTTCCATCATCAGACTGACCTTCCCCCCCCTAGACTGAGAGTTTACACGCTGCCCTTTAGACCCCCAAGACTTTTTGATATGGGATGGTCCAGCCTTCTTACAGGTCTTGACTGCTGGTGAATATGACTGGCTTGATGCTCAGAAGCATTGGCAGAGGACGCTTTGTCAACAAGATCAGGGATAAGAGGCCCACATGGATCATTACCTAGGGGTGATTTGAGATGGAAATTGGACAATTCATATATAAATTGTTCCCATACCTGATCCTTCTTCTTCAACTTAGCTAAAATAAGCATCTTGATAAGCCCATGATGATATAGGCTATGAGTAGGATTCTCTATATTTTTCCTAACTTGCGAGGCCATCTTACCCAAGCTCTTCTAGAAATAAAATGGAAAGTTAAGGAGCTTACCAAATTCAAAGTGAGCAAGCAGGAGAAAGTGACAGGCTTTGAAGGTAGATAATCGACCCTCACACGTAATGAGCTTGGTGATGATCACTAAAGAATTGAGAAATTCTTCTCTGACCCAAAGCTTTGAGAATCATTTTTCACCTTTCACAGCCAAAAATTCGGGTTTAAAGACACAGTCGTAATCTTTGCGTGGCTGCCGTAAATTTTTAAACCAGCAATCCCCTATGCGTGGAAGTCCTGTAGCATGTGCAATTGATTCCTCCGTAACTTGAAATTCCAGTGACCCGACCTTAGTTGTGTGTCCATCAAACCCTAAGGTGAATTGTAGGGAGACAGCATCATCATGCCCTTGTAAATTGGTCAAGAAGGAATGCCACCCGACTTGAATAAACATCTCTTTGCAGGCTGAAAACTTAGGCATGGCCAATAATTGTCCATAATCAGTGGGTTCATGTTGATTGAGCATCGTGGAGACCAGGAAGAAGATGGAAAATCGACTCAACATGATGAGCATACAGTTAATTTGAAGACAATTAAAAGACTTCATCAATTTTTCTCCCGCTGGCGAAGATGAAAACCGGAAATAGACCATTAAAAAAAAACATAATAGCAAAGGGTGGCAATGACAATGGCGGACGTGCAAAGAGAATCATGGTAGACTAAGGCACGTACTTCCCACATTGCAATGTATTATAATGATATGGACACGTTTCGATCAACGCATAACCTTAAGACATCTTTAACCATGGCGTTCAAGAATTTAAATTGGAATATATTAATGACATGAATTGCATTAAGAATGGAAAATTAATAATATAAAGTGAAATATTGACAAAGGTCGATGTCATTAAATTATTTCCAAAGGAAAGGTGGTGTATCGACTAGATGAATTATAAGGCTATTATGATAGATCCCACAATTCATCAAACTTAAATTAAAAGAAAAAAACACTTGGTTTATAACAGTTAAAAAGTATCCCAGCGTTCATTACCTTCACCACTTAATGTATTAGTTTCCCAATTTCATTCCAGCACCTGATCTGGCACCTGATCCGGCACCTCAACCAGTCTAAGACACAAAGGAATTTTCAAGCTGGCAAGGGAGAAAATGATTACCAGCATAGTAGTAATATTAAAGCAAATAACTTTCTCCAAATATACCACTTGTATGAGTTGAAAAGGGCAATTAAAACTTCTTGAAAAATTGTTTTACCCAACAAGCTCATGGCACAATTACCTTATTCCATGGTTTCTTCTTCACTTGGCCACACATAAATAGATCTAAGTCATAAAAATACTCTTTATTAGCAATACAAAAATAGAATTAAATACAATTCATAGACAATCAACCTCACTCCTGTATTCAAAACTTCAACCATGAGCACAAACTTCTTTCTCTTTATTCATATAGAACTTTTTCATCAGAATATGTGCCTTAAAAACACAAGACAAGAGGATTACTAAATGAGGCCAATGATGTACTAGCCAACTTGACTCGGCTTCACACAAGACAGTTTGAGCAGTGAAAAGGAAAACAAATAATGAGGTTCACAGCTATGTTCATTGAATCAGTAAACGCCAGTGCACTCTAGAGGCATAAACCTTTTCTTCTAGCAAGGATCAGGTAACAAAAACTTAGAGCATCTAAAGATGATTATCAACTGCCTATTACAAGCTGTTCCTTTAGATTTTCATTTAACCCACACATTACCTCTCTTTAACATTTACATAGGTGCATTGTTCACACAGACAAGTATAAATGAGGCTTTTAAAAGAGATATCAGAGTTAGAACCCACTTCCAGCGAGCCTGTTCAGTAATCCGGTGGGGTAACTGTAATATCTAAGAAGCTTCTTCCCCAGGAAGAATGCCCCATTTCCAACAGGCCTATTCAGTACCCTGATGGGTTTGCCTGTTTATACCACAGGTCAGTACCCACTGCCGGTGGACCTGTTCAGTATCCCGGTGGGTTAACTTCTTACACCCTTTTTCTATCAGAGGCCCTTGTCCCAAATTCATCTTAAAGATAAATTTTATGATTTGCTTATGCATAGATGAGTGGGGGAGTAGCTCTAAAAACCCTCTAGGAGTGGGATGGTATTAAAATTGGATTAATGTTCTTGAAACATGCTTGTAAAGATTTGTCCAAATGAACAACTAACCCCTATAATTGTATAAAGTGAAAGACATGAAGTGGCTGGACAAAAAAATGTATATATATATGTATTTAATATAATGGAAGCCAATAGATAATAATCAACAGACTGCTAAGTCTCGAAGACCTTTTCCTATAATGGTGCCTATCTGGATAATAACTCAATGTCCATAGTTGTTACTACTTTAAAAAAAAAATATCCTCATTCAATCCAGTGTGAAACCAAGTCAAATGGCACTAGTATCCCATGAGTTCATCAGTAAAAACCCCTTTGAAGCTTAAATCACTAATGGAGGCAGTGCTAGGTGGATAGGTACTTGTATGAATAAAGAGGACAAGTCTAAAAAAAACTGAGCAGTACACACTTTATTTACTTGACACAAGAATTCTAGTTACCCAGTGAAACTTAGAAATTTAATTCAAATTAACACAGTCCTTGAAAATTCTTTGTAAAAGGAATCAATGGGCTGAAGTAGGAATAGCAACAGAAATAATTCCCTCTTTGTTTTTGTTTTAACAAAAAAAATACCCTGAACCTACCCAAAGAGAGTACCTACATCATTCAAAAGAACCGATTGATAAAAAAACTCCAGTACATATATACAAAGAAACAATTTCATTGGATGTCACTACGAGAAATTAGGGGATGAAGAAGTCATTTCTTCACCTACAAGCTCTAGTTCAGATTGCTGACTCATGTTATGAATGAATTCTTGCTTAGAAAGAGGTTTATGATATACCTTTAACCGGTGTCCATTCACCACAAATGTAGCGTGTTCTTCATCTATTGTCCTTATCTTGATAGAACCATTATCTAAAATAGTCACAATTTCATATGGTCCCATCCATCTAGTGGTAAGCTTACCTTTGAAGTGCTTAAACCGTGAGTCAAACAACAGAGCCCAATCACCTTCTTCAAAAGTTTTCTTCTTCAAAAATTTGTCATGCCATTTAGTCCTCTGATTCTGTATTAAGGCAGTTCGTTGGACAACATCTTGTCTAATTTCATCAAGCTCATTCAATTGCATCAACCTCTGATCCTGGGCTTCATCTAAATTCAGGCTCAATTGTGTAGTAGTACGAAAAGTCTTCACCTGAAATTCTATAGGGAGAAAAACCTATTTCCCATAAACAAGCTGATATGCGGTATTCCCTATGCTGTTTCTCCACGTAGTCCTATAATCCCACAATGCCTCTGGTATCCTATCTGCCCAGTCCTTATGATGCATCTGCACAATCTTGGTTAAAATGTATTCTAACACTTTATTTGTTGACTCCACCTGACCATTTGCTTGGGGGTGGTAAGCAGAGGATTTATAGTGTTTAATCCCATATTGCTCTATCAGTGCTTTCATTGATTTAGAGACAAACTGTGCTCCATTGTCAGTTACAATTTCACGAGGAATCCCAAAGCGAGTGAAAAATTCTTCATAAATAAACTCTATGACTGATTTCTCAGTGTCCTTTAATAGAGATTTTGCCTCCACCCACTTAGTCACATAGTCAGTACACACTAATATATATCTTTTATTTCGTGACATTGGTGAGATTGGTCCAACAAATTCCAATCCCCATTTTTCAAAAGGTTCAATCTGTACCTGGGCTTGTAAAGGCATTTCATCAGTAGCAGTGGGTCTTCCCATTCGTTGGAAGCTGTCACAACCCTATACATATTTTTTAGCATCTTTGAAAAGTGTGGGCCAATAATACCCTGGATGTAACACCTTGTCTGATGTCCGCTTGTCTGGAAAATGCCCTCCACAGGGTCCATCATGACAGGCTTGAAGGATATCATACATCTCATCCTCCCTTACACATCTCCTGATAATCAAATCTGGACCAGTTTGAAATAGGTCATTACCTGCCCATGAATAATTGGCACTTTGTTGTATGATCCTTCATTTTTCATATGATGACAGATGAGCAGGTATTTTTCATGTGACCAAATAATTGGCTATATCTGCAAACCATGGTGTTTTAATAGAAACAGCAAATAAATGTTCATCAGGAAAGGTATCATCTACAGGAACATTATCATCAGTATGAGTCAATGTTGAGAGGAAATCTGCAACCAGATTTTCCTTCCCTGGTTTTTCAACTATAGTAATGTTAAACTCCTGTAGCAAAAGAAGCCATCTAGTAATTCTGCCAATAGTTATAGGTTTATTCATCAAAAATTTAATACCAGAGTGATCAGTGTGAACAAATACATCATAGCCAGTAATATAATGCTGAAATTTATTGATGGCATGAACTACTGCTAGAAATTCTTTTTCAGTCACTATATATCTTAGTTCTGCTAGTGTTAAATTTTTACTGATGAAATAAATAGCATAATAAGATTGATTTTCTTTTTGTCTGAGCACTCCCCCCTAGGAAAGTGTCTGAAGCATCAGTTTGTATATGAAAGGGCAAAGACCAGTTTGGCCCCCGCAGAACTGGTGTTGAAGACAATTCTATTTTTAAAGTGTCAAAGACTGTCTGACAGTGTTGATCCCAACAAAAACCAATGTCTTTGGCTAATAACTTAAAAAGTGGAGCTTCTATCTTGGTAAAATTGGCAATAAACCTATGGTAGTAACCTGCATGTCCCAGAAAACTTCTAACTTCCTTTTGTGTAGTTGGTGGAGATAAGCCAGTAATGATTTCAATCTTTGCTGGATCTACCTTGATACCTTCTACTGAGATGTGGTTCCCTACAACAATGCCCTCAGTTAACATCATTTTGCACTTTTCATGACTTATAGCAAGATTTGTTCCTTGGAACATAATTAAAACTTTCTCTAGGTTATCTAAGGCTTCTTTGAAATCATTACCATACATTGTGAAGTCATCCATATATATTTCCACACAATCATGGACTAAGTCAGCCAGAATACCTAACACTGCCCTATGGAAGGTGGCGGGAGCGTTACACAACCCAAATGGTAACACCTTGTAAGCATATGTTCCCCATGGGTAGGTGAAAGTAGTTTTTTCTTGGTCCTCTGGGGCTATCCTGATTTGGTTATACCCACTGTATCCATCAAGAAAAGAAAAATATTGTTTTCCCGACAAGGTGTCCAAGACCTGATCTATGAAGGGAAGAGGGAAGTAGTCTCTGAGAGTTGCTTTATTTAATTCCTGGAAATATACACATATTCTCCACTTACCTCCCTTCTTTGGGACAATCACCAACGGAGATACCCATTTACTATCAGAAATAGGATAGATAAAATCTGCATCAAGCAATTTTTGTAACTCATCCTTCACAATATCTTTAAGAGCGGGGTTAATTCTCTTATGTGGTTGCCTTATTGGACTAATGTTTTCCTTCATGTAAATATGATGGATGCATGTGTCAGGGTGAATGCCTTTCATGTCTGTATAAATCCAAGCAAATCCCCTAGACTGTTGTCACGTCCCCATGCCTCCGACCGGCGAAGAGGATGTGACTACACGCTTTATCAGACCGGGCTAACCGCCCATGAACATGTACAGGCATAAAAATTCATAAAACAGAATGCTTAAACATGCATAGATGCAATTATCTACCAAGCACAGCGGAAAACAACATTCATTCAAACAAGCATTCTTTCAACATGTTCATTTCATTGTCATTAACAGTAAATATAGAATTGTAGAGGTAAAATACACAAGATCACTTATCTTATGATGAATTCGATCCGCAACCAGCTACGTCGCTACACCGCTCCACCCAACCATAGGCCAGCGTGCTCCTTAATCTCTCAGCAACGCTGCCACCCCCGAGCTGGGCATGATTCTCCAAGGAATAAGGGAACTAGCAGGCTTACACATAGCCAGGGATGCACAAAACACACAGCCAAGCCAACAGAGTTGGGTTTATCAGGCCATTAAGGAGCTGGAGAAGGCGAATTGCTAAGATGGTGAGCTCATTACAGAGCCAAGGACACATACACCAGAACTAGCCTGACCTCTAAGACACCCATCCACACCCAACACAAGGAATCACTCCCTTCTCTGCTACACAGTCCCTCAGGCCCTGCATTCCCTTCCAGTGCTATTCATGGGTGATGGAGAAGAAGGCCAGCCCTCTAGCTCTGTCTATGTGGTTCCAGCCACAAGGTTTATCAAGCAAAACTAAGCCAACATCCCTGCTCCTCTCATAGTCCGAAGACCAACCATTGCAATTAGGCAATTAATTAGCTACCACAACTTAAAGAGGGAAAAACGGCTCCCAAGCAACTATACAATGAATTTCCCCAAAACACAGCAGCAAACTCAATTACAGCAGGGGAAAATCAACAGTCCGTCCAAGGCAATTGAGCCATGGGAAGACTCACACAGACCATGCTGGAAACGAATTTACAGAATCCCAGCCTGGGCGTGAGTAACAATCAATGCTAGATCCATAGTTCGACTCATGAGCCAAAGATACAGTTGCATTGTCCACTAATCCACAGAAGAAAATCACGTGGGTAAAACCCAGAAATTCCTGTGCGTGAGAGAAAAAATCAGACCCCGTGAGGAAAGAACAGCTCTTCCTGGGCTCGTGGGTGAACAACAACAGCTGAGGGAACGGAAAATTGGTTGTGCGTGAGTAACAACAATAATTCCCTGCGTGAAGGTGAGCAGCAATGGCAAGGACACGAAAATGCAATGCCTGAGCGTTTTTCAACTCATGGTGAGGAAGGAAGAATGTCTACGTGAGGGTTTTTCCTTCCATTCTGAAGTCAACTGCTATGGGTGGAGTGTGCATGGAGGCAAGGACTGATAGTCCTACCACCCCACTCCCAAAATCAATAACTGCTTCAGCTAACAGCAGCAATTATTAATTGCAGGTGGTTGGGAATAGAACAAAGGAAGATGACACATGGGTTTTTCTCCCTTTGGCTCAAGATTGACAAATCCCCCCCCCACATCCTCATCCTTGGGAAAATCGTGCCCCTTTCGATTTAGTTGCCGTGACCGTAGCTGATTGTGTTCATTTAATTAATTATAGATGCATATTTACATGATGACCAACATAATATATGTCGCATGCCCCGATATTCCATCGGCGACAATTTAAATCCAAACATAGCATAACCGATCAATGGTGGGGCCTTGGCCTTTAACTCCACACCATGATCATTTACCATTTATACATCATATACATCTAATTCAACGGGGTCAAAACCGGGACATTACAACTGTGCTTTGAGTAACTTAACTAACTGATTTTGTTGGTCTTGAGACATATTTGCATTAATAAATAAAGACCTTCCTGGACTAATCTCCATTGGTATGGTTGAGGCTCTAACTTTCTCATCTATAAATAAAACCACTGATGATGAGATAGTTGAAGGGTAGTACTGTTCTTGAAAATCTTCTATGAAAACATGATCTAAGTTAGAGAAGGATTGGGGGAAATCAATACTAGTAGTGGCTAATAGAAATTGATCTAAGATATCATCTTCAGTCTAGTCTTCCAACCCCCTAGTTTGACTGATGGATAGTAAGGGTTGTTCCACATCCTCATCTCCGTAAGGAATCTCTAACCATAAAATGTTTTCTATTACAGGCTGCGCTGGTGGATAAATGATAAGGTTCTGTAGAGAAGTACCCTTTGATATAGTTAAAATACCCTCTCTACAACCTATAAAGGCATTGGCAGTTGCTAACCAGGGTCTGCCTAGTATAACAGGATGTTCCCCCATTGGGTGTTTGGTTTGGAGTACTGTTGCTAGGGTTTTAGCCCTAGCTTGTACGAATGAGTACCTACTAAGGACAATGGATTCCTTAGTAGCAGTTCAATGATATATGAATTAAAAGCTATAAGTGAAGTAAAAACTAAATTTAAACATTCATGAAGCAAAAATAGTAGAAAGTAAATAATGATCTTTATTGATGTTACCTCCGATGTGGAGGTTGGTGAAATCCGTTGTGCTAGTCCGATGTCGGTGGCTCCGAGCTTCAAGCTGCTTCTTCTCTTTCTCTAATGGTGGAAATGGGCCAAAAGGGGCTCTCACGGTGAAAGTAGCTTCAATGGTGAGCTAGGGTTTCACGAGCAATTTTGGCAGAGGCAGGATACTTGTGATTGTGGATATGGAATAATGGGTCTCCATCACTTATTTATAAATGGAAACCATGCGGTTTTTAGGTTTAGGGTTTGCTGATTAGGGTTTCAGCTTTTTAGGGTTTGCTGATTAGGGTTTCAGCTTTTTAGGGTTTTTTCCTCTTTTTCCTCATTATTTTATATTTTTCTTCCCTTTTAGGGTTTTTTGCTATTTTTGGAGGAAAAAAGGGGTTTATGGCCTTTTTGGAGGCATTTTAAGCCTTTTGGAGGCTTTTTGCATGGTTTTATGGGTTTTTGATCGAAATATGGTGGGAAAATGGACAAATGAGCCATGTAATGGGGTAGATGAGGTAGTGAACCCTTTTTGGGTGATAACAGATTGCCCCCTGATGTGCGATGGCAGGAGCTCATCGTATGGCCGATGGACATCATAAGTCATATTTGGTTTTCCTAGGGTGTGGAGAAGAGAAAGAACCAGCTGAAGTCCGGAACACCGATCTTGAACCACCTGCAAGGACTAAAAAGTACATAATCTCAATAATGGATGAGGAATCATCTGATCATCTGAACGAGGCGGGCATTCCCATGCTCGTATCAGGATATAGCATAGTAATAACAGTGAGGTCCAAAATATGGGGACCTTAACATATACATGTCCTCAAATATTGAATGAGGAAGAATCTCAATAGATGGACGAGGCAGGCATTCCCATGCTCGTATCAAGATACATAAAAATCACTTGTGAGGCCCAAAATGAAGGACCTGTAGTAGATAATCACTATGCATATTATGAGGGTCCGGAAGGGACACAAATATGGAACATACTGCTGAGCTGACCATGTCTGAGCTGAAAAAATGATACGGAATGGAAGCAGTGCTACTGAATGTGGTTCTGAAGGAACTGATGCGCTGCTGGCTCAGAGTGACAAGGGTCACACTCGTAATGGTACACTGATCTGGAACTGAACTGGGTACTTAAAGAAGCATAGAACTGAATGGCTTCCGAAT
Organism: Pseudotsuga menziesii; assembly: GCA_001517045.1. Lineage (NCBI taxonomy): Eukaryota > Viridiplantae > Streptophyta > Pinopsida > Pinales > Pinaceae > Pseudotsuga > Pseudotsuga menziesii. The sequence continues at coordinate 129,974 of LPNX010760712.1, read as the reverse complement.
ACAATTGCCAACGCAGCCCGGACATCCACGGGAACATATAACTGGGCGTTCTGAAGTGACTCACCAATGTGCTAGAGTCGGGGGAAATCCGGGGTCTTCGACAAATCATGGACTGGATATGAATCCTGCGCGATTCTCAACGATGTGATCAATGTGCTGAAGTCGAACATGTGAGAAACAACCATTCGGAGAGGCAATAATGATTCCTCCCGAAATGGTCCGTAGGTACGCACCACAGATGGTGATGTGTCCAAGGCGCAGGGACCTCTAGGTCTATCTTCTGGAATAAAGGAGTTGTCATCGACAGAGGGAGACCGGCAACTGTCAAGGCAATGATGTTTCCTTGACAGGAGCGCGAGGTGAAAAATCAAACTTTGATAGTACTGATGGCAAGATTGATAAACTGGTGGGACTAACTGGGCAAGTAGAGTGGGTGGACTCAAACTTCCTTTGTTCAGAGTATGATGGCGGGGATGATCGGGCAGCATATGAAACTGACTGGGGGTAAAGGGATCAGAGCTATATAGGATCTGAGGGTGACTGGGTTGAGGAGAACTGAAGCCGTGGTAAAATGGTAGGAAACTGCAGAATACTCTGAACAAAGGCGACCTGATCGGAGGTGCTGCCGAGAGGATTGATCATAGCGCCAAGATGCGTGGGGGGACTTCTTCATGGGTTGGTGAACTAGAAGAAGTGTGGATATAAAGTGGTACTGTCATGTGGATTTTACGAGCCCATGACAGTTCATGCTCATGGTTGCTTTCAATTTTAAGGAGTCTGAAAGCAAATAAGAAGACTCTGAAGTAATGAAATGGTACTGTCATGTGGATTTTGCGAGCCCATGACAGTTCATGCTCGTGGTTGCTTTCATATTTAAGGAGTCTGAAAGCAAATAAGAGGACTCTGTATTAATGGAATGGTACTGTCATGTGGATTTTGCAA
>LPNX010760712.1:56841-125918 GCA_001517045.1 Pseudotsuga menziesii | reverse complement strand
CCGCAAACAGAACAAGGGAAGTTTGTTCGCAAGTTGGGGTTTTTAGCCTGCTTGGGCGGGCGATCAGGGTTTTGGTTGGTAAGGGCCGCGTTATTATTAGCAGGGAGATTAAGGTGTTGACCCACTTGCTCAGTCTGCTGGTTGTTCCCCCGATTTTGGCCCCTGCTGCGGTTTTGTTGGCCCTGGTTGCGTTGGTTGTTCTGGTTTTGCGGCGGGTTTTCTTGGGCGTAAACCTGCCCTTGGGTAGTAGGTGGATTCGGGGTTTGCGTAGGTGCGGGAGCGGGCTGCGGTGGATAATATGGAGGTGGAGGCTGCACTGGTGCAGCTACTTGAGGAAGTTGTTGGTAGTGCTGTGGAGCGAGTTGTGGGTTTTCCGCAGGGGCTGGCTGTGGTTGGTAATAATGAGGTTGAGCTGGAGACGGCGCAGAAGCTGGTGCAGCCTGCTGGTGATAGTAGGGCTGAGGTGCGACCGGGGGGGTGTAAGCGGGAATCATATTACCGAAACACTGAGGTGGACATGAGGGTCCATGGGAATGGTGTTGATGTGGTATTTGAGCATACAAGTTGTTTGCTCCGGACTGTGATGTAGCCCGTGAAAATTTAGGTCCAGGAGTAGGACGGGCTATGGAAAAGGGCTGAGGCTGCGAAGAGAGGCGACCAATGATGCCATCGGCAGCGTGGGATGCCCCCGGTGCATTGTGATGTGGGGGATCGCCTCGAGGGGCGTCCGATATGATGGTGTAAAGATAACCCGACTGGGCGTAAATGAGATCAAACTGCTGGGTCTTAAGGATAGCCTCTTCTTCAGTCTGGGGTCGTTCGGCTGCCACATCCTTAGCAATGAGCGGAAGGAGGGACTTAAGGAACCAATCTAGGAAGATCCGGTCATCTAGCTTGATTTTGCATAGGCTACAGCGTCGTCGCCATTCATGGATGTGGTCTGTGATATGGGTGGCCGTGTTCTGTCTGCATGATAGGAGGATCTCGACGCCTGCGTCATAGTGAACAGGTAACTGGAAGAACTGGAGGAAGGTCGAGGCCAGGGACGTAAAGGTGGCATGGGTTCCATGGGGCAGCTCGATATACCATTTGGCAGCAGAGCCAGTGAAAGTGCGCTGTAATAAACGGAGGCGAATGGAGTCGTCTACTATGGAATTTGAGGAACACCATAGATGGAAGGACATGATATGGTTCTATGGGTCCTCACCTGCCTTACCCTCGAACTTAGGGATGTCAGAGGGGAGCTTGGTAGGCTTGTGGGGCCACATAGGGTTGTGCTGGATGGGGTCGTTGGTTAACCTGGCTAGGTCAGGTAGGTTGAGGCTAGCCATGTATGGCAAACTGGACGGAGGGTGTGACACGGAGGTGGGTTGGATCAAGTTGGGGCCCATGCCCCCAAGTGGAGGGGTCATGTGAGGGAGGTTACCCCCAAGTGGGGGAACTACGGCGGCATGAGAAGGTCCTGCGCCACCAAGGGCGGTAGGAGTTACTAATGGAGTGGGTATGGGTATTCCTACCGTGGGAATAGGTATGGTGAGGGGAATGGTAGACGGGCTTCCTGTGGAGGGCATACCCATGATGGGTGTGGTAACTGGTATAGAGGCGGATGTACCGCCGGTGGTCCCTATAATGAAGGGATTAGGATTCACGCCAGCCATGGGGCTAGTGGGGGCAGTGTAAAGAGTGTTCTCGGAATCTGGTGACGGAGTCCTATGCCGCTGACGAGTGGAGTCGAGTGACAAGGCTCGATATCTACGGTGATGACGGGTGGTGTCAAGTGAACCGTGCTGTGGGGGCTCGCCTCTGAGGCGACGAGAATGTCTCAGAGAGTCAATGGTGACAAGTGGTTTCAAATATGTGGGTTATGGTGTCGAAAAAACAACTCAAAAACCCTAATGCAAACGTGTGTGCAGAAGGAGAGCTCGAAAAATAAGGCACTCAGGACAAAAAACAACTCAAAACACCTAGTGTAACTGCGTGCTACACTAGGCGGAGTGTCAACAAAGTGGTCAGAATACCAATAAGCAGTCGGTTTCCTAAAAAAGAAAAAATCGGTGGACTCACTAGACCCAGAGGAGGTAAGGGAGCATGCAAACACCTAACTAATAGTATTATGACTCAACTAAGTATATCCTCTACAAGGTGATGAAATCCAAGTCAGACAATATAAATAGGAAATTCAAATGGCTAAAGTATCCCCCTAGCGGGAGGGACACCGGGTACGCAAACCTAGAAGTATGGCAACTAAGATACCCCGTTCATGACACGTCCAGAAAGGTAAATCTGCGGCTTGGTCCTTTTACCGCAATAATCCCTATACAGGGGTATTCCGAGAACTGCGAAAGGTATCCCTTCAGTTACTGAATGGATTTCGGTATTCCACTCAGACTTCCGGAACCAATCTCACGACTTCAACCCTCCTAAGGGAGAGGCCCTCTGATAAACCGGTTGTGACCGTGTCAACAAATACTAAGGGATTTTGGTTCCCTAATGGACAACAACTATGTCTCATGTGTAAATAACTGAGGGGTGTTATTGGAAGCCTATCCCCCCGATCCTACCTAACTACAAAATTCTTTTGTGTTCCTCAAATGAGGTTATAGTGTTGGTTGAGTTAAGTAGATTTTAGGTCTTACTTGAATTAGGTGACAGATTGTGTGCTGGTGAGGTTATGAACCCAAAAGAGAAGTGCCAGGGCAACTTCCGAAATAACAATATAATTGAATGAAACAATTTATACCATGCAAAATTTATCTGAATGAACAATACTGAAATAATGCTGAATAAACAATGCTAAAATTTTGTAAACAATTCTGTAAACATAGGACAGAAAGGCTGTAGAGCTGCAGGTCGAACAGATGGCTGTGCAGGTGCAGAAAATATGGCAGCTAAGTCCTGGGATTTAAAAAACCCAAAAGCAATATTTACTAAATTAAAAACAAAACAAAACAAAAAAAAATTCAGGACTCAGAAAAGAAAAAAAAAAATTAAAAAAAAAAAATCTGGCCGCGGGTCGGACCGCGGGTTTGAGGAAAACAGCCGCGGTCGGGTCGCGGCGGCCGAAAGGGACAGCCGAAAGGAAAAACGGAAAAATAAAATTGAAGGAAACAAACCAGCAAAGTCGCCAAAACTGTTGATAGGGTTTTGGCCCTAGCTTGTACGAATGAGTACCTACTAAGGATAATGGATTCCTTAGTAGCAGTTCAATGATATATGAATTAAAAGCTATAAGTGAAGTAAAAACTAAATTTAAACATTCATGAAGCAAAAACAGTAGAAATTAAATAATGATCTTTATTGATGTTACCTCCGATGTGGAGGTTGGTGAAGTCCGTTGTGCTGGTCCAATGTCGGTGGCTCCGAGCTTCAAGCTGCTTCTTCTCTTTCTCCAATGGTGGAAATGGGCCAAAAGGGGCTCTCACTATGAAAGTAGCTTCAATGGTGAGCTAGGGTTTCACGATCAATTTTGGCAGAGGCAGGATACTTGTGATTGTGGATATGGAATAATGGGTCTCCATCACTTATTTATAAATGGAAACCATGCGGTTTTTAGGTTTAGGGTTTCAGCTTTTTAGGGTTTTTTCCTCTTTTTCCTCATTATTTTATATTTTTCTTCCCTTTTAGGGTTTTTTGCTATTTTTGGAGGAAAAAAGGGGTTTATGGCCTTTTTGGAGGCATTTTAAGCCTTTTGGAGGCTTTTTGCATGGTTTTATGGGTTTTTGATGGAAATATGGTGGGAAAATGGACAAATGAGCCATGTAATGGGGTAGATGAGGTAGTGAACCCTTTTTGGGTGATAACAAGTACCAGTAAATCCAATAGATACTCCCAAGAAGCTATAGTGCCAGTAATGTCATCTAATGCCCCTATAGGTTTAACTGTGCTCCTATCATCCAACTCCAAAATGGTATGAGTAGGTCTGAGGAGATTATATAACTGAATTTTCTGCATGGTGGTCATAGACATGACATTAATCGCAGCCCCCAGGTCAACTAGAGTGTTTCCTATTGGAATCTCATTAATGCAAATGGTCACCACTGGGTTCCCAGGATTTGCAAATTTCGGAAGTAAGGGATGGTCTGAAATATAATTGGACAGCTGGCCTATAACATGTATTGTGGGTTGATCTTTTTGTTTTCGACCAGGTTTCTTTAAGTATAATTCCCTTACCATTTTGGAATAAATAGGAATGTCTCTGATATCCCGAAGTAATGGAATCTTGATACAAACATTTTTCAACTCATTTTCCAAATCAAATTGTAGACGAACCACAGGCTTCTCTATTAATAACCTCTCTAGATAAGGGGGGTTGTTATTCAATTGTGGATGAGCAGATGATTAGGAATTTTGAGTTCCAAGCACTTGAGTGTTTTCTGAAGCAATCTGCACTTCTTCTTCCTCTGGAATTTCTTTTTCAGTAATTTATTCTCTAGACTCTTCTTGAATAATCACTGCTAGAGGGGTTTTATTTAATGTTTTCCCAGACCTTAATTGTATTTCCTGTATAGGAGCTAAATGGATCACATAAGTTGGGGCCATTTGTATTTCAGCATTATGAAGAGGATGGGATGGTCTGTTATTATGGTTTGGGATAGGTTGAGCTGGCAACAACGTGGGTCGAGGAGGGTTTGGATTTTGATACTATTGTGGAACTGGGGGTATAGGGGGAAGTGCAGGTGGTGTAAAACTAGGTAGTAACTGTTGCATATTTGGGGGCATTGGACAGTAACTAGGAGGAGTGTGTAATGGGGTTGTTGGTTGTCTTCCTCCATAGGACTATCCTTGTGGTAGTCCATAGGACTGTCCTCGCTAGCCTTGCTGCCATGGTTGGGTTTGAGTAGGCTGAGAAGGCCAATTCTGCCACATTTGTGGACTCCATGGCTACTGAGATTGCTGCATGGGATAGTAATATGCAAGATTTGGAAAAACAGGTTCAGGGTAAATGTTTTTGGGTCTACGATGCCAGGGCATTTTTGATGCATATGATGGATCCATAGGTTCACTATTAAGCTTGTAAAAAGCTTGCAATTTTGGTAATGAAGGGAATTGTCAGTAGGGTGTTTATCAGAACAAAGAGCACCGACTGAAATCATATTAAGAGGACACTCTTTCAAAGGGTGTCTTTTTCTGCATTTAGGGCAGAATATGTGTAGTGCTGCTACGTCCTCTCCCTCTTTCCATTTTTTTGTTTTCAATGCATCAAATTGGGAACTCAAGGTGCCTAAAATATCGGTTTTGAAATTTTCCAATAGGTTCCCCAATTCAGTTCTTGTGATCCCACTAATCCCTACTGTCCTAGAAATGTGGGAAGGACCTTCCCTTATGCTTTTTCCATCCTTGGCCCTACTTCTAGAATATTTTCTACATAGTTCAGTAATTTCCTCAAAAGATTTATGAGACACATCACCCGATGCCATGAGGTTGAGGATTTCCACATACTCCTCCAGAATCCCTTTTAGAAAAAGAGTTCTGACTGCATGTTCTTGTAGAGTATTATACTTAGACTTCTGCAATACAAAGCTAAAACGTTCTAGAAAATCCTCAAGACTCTCTTCTTCATGCTGTTGCATTTTAAAGATATCGTTTTGAGAGTCTCTAGGTCCATAGTAGTCTCGGTATTTTTTAAGGAAAGAACTCTTCATCTCTTCCCAACTTCGAATGGTGGATTCCCCCAGACCCATAAACCATCTAAGTGCAGAATCTTTAAGGGTGGCCAGAAATAGTTTTAACTTTTGTGCATCATGTAGATAATTATAACTCCTACACAGGATGTGTTGGGGCTCCGACCCTAAAAGTCCTTAGTTTTGGTAACTCCGTGGTTTTTGTGGAAGTGTAAGCGGAGTTACAACCTAAAATAGTCTTAGGGGTGTCGCGGGTGGGTCGAAACCCCCTTTTTGTAATTAACACTTGGGTTAAATCCAGGGTTAGGGTTTTGGGCGCCCATGGTGTAAATCCATGGTTTTGTAACAGTGCTCTATATAAATAGGCACTTATGTAAAGAAGTAGGGTTAGGTCTTTAATGATTATCTTATGAAGCTAATGTAATGTGAAGATCAGAGATTGTATAAGGGTTTTTGTAAGAAGGTTAAGTCCTAGCTGTGTGCGTGGACGACCTTTGCAGCTGTGTGCGTAGAGGGGATTTTGGTGAAAAGGAAGATCTGCAGCTGTGTGCGCGGCTTTGAGGACTGAAAGGATCTGCAGCTGAGTGCGCAGATCAGAACTGTCGTTTTAGTTGTAAAGAGTTGAATAAAACGCAGTTCTGTGGACGTAACCCCTACACTGGGGGTGAACCACGTGACATCTGGTGTTGTGGTTCATTTGTGTTGATTTGTTATTATATTTTATGCACTGTTAAGTAAATAACTGATAAAGTAAGATTGTTGTTAATAACTAGCTTCGCTGTGAATTCCCAGATAAGGGCTGTGCAAGTAACTGTTTGTTTATCTAACAACGAAGATACATATTTGATAATACATGCATTGTGTTAAGTGATTATTAATAGTTAAAGATTAAAGGTACAGTGAGATTCTCTCTTCTGCTTGTAGAAACCTGATTCTGTGGCACCCCATAGCTATTTCGGGTGAGACTGTAGCCTGTTCACAGGCTGCTGCCGAAAGGGCCAACACTGTGGGTCTTTTGTTGGTGCGAAGTTAAAGGTAAAACCTGGGTCTTCCTAGCTTAGCCCAACAAATTGGTTCCATTGCCGGTTGAACTCAGTATTTGTTGAAGAGGGATCTACGTTGTACCTCGAGGGCTATGTTTTGGCAACCCTCTGTAAAATAAATTGGTGATTGGATTGAAGCGACCTATTTGAAGTTTGCAGAACAGGAAAACAAAGATCCCCGTCGTAGCACGGAATTTTTTTTGCAAAGGTACATCTTTTCTGATGTTCATGAAATTTTATTTGGTACTATACACATAGAGTTGCACCAGTGGTTATCTAGGTTAATAGAAAGGAGGACGAACTTCCAAGAAAACCAGTTTCCTCCCTGGACCCCTGCAAGAATCGCTATCTTCAAAAGAGTGAACAACGCGATCTCGCGAGCCGTGGATTTATGGACTGCGCGAACTCTCGAAGCATTTGTGACGGAGTTCACCATTGACACAAGTACCTCCTTTAGCGAAGCTGAATGACAATTTTTCAAAGGACCAAGGGGTAAGTAATTGAACCTATTTAGTTTGAATATTAAAATACTATTGGTTGAAAAAGGAATCTTGCTTATAGAATCAGATTGTTAGATCTAGTATTGCTAACCTATGATTGGAAGTGATTGGGACTTCGACGAGCAAAGTGGTTTGTTGTGAAGCAGCAAAAGATATAAGAGAGATATCGGCCCCTCTACTGAGTATACCCCTTTAAGCTCTGAAGCCTCTGAGTCCACCGAGGCCCCCTCTATTAGAAACCCTCCGATAACCCTACAGCAGAGACCTATTATCCCCGAGAACCTGTCGCAGTCTGAAAGTAACCCTAGTCCGAGTGTCCAGTTGATTGATGTCGAGCCACGACCAATCCCAACTATTAATGTTGTTACAAGAAGTGGAGCTATGACAGATGCGCAGTGTCCGGTGAAGTAGCCTAACGAAGCTTGGGTTCACAAGGCTGTAGAGAAAACTCCAGCATTTGATGTTCGACGAGAAAAAGAAAATTTTTGGAAGCCAGACAAGACTTTATTGATCCAGATCTGCCCACAGCAAACAAGAAGCATCAGCAGCTGCAATCCTAGGAAGACTCACAAGGCCAAGTAAGTACTCTGTCATCATTTTTACAGAGTTGCATCAAATTGCTAAGAAATCAGAATGCCTTAAATGAATTACAAAAAGTTATTCAGTCTTGTGAACCTCATCAAAGCCTTGGTAAGGAAAAAGCTATCAATAGAATTAGAAGGACTGGAATAGAGATGAGACTACATGCTCAGATAGGAGAATATGACATGAAGGATATTATTTTAGATCTGTGTTCAGAAGTCAATATCTTAACTAAACAGACATGGGAACAAATGGGAAAGCCTACCCTTAACTGGTCCCCTATCCAATTGAGATTAGCCAATCAGTAGAGGATTCTGCCTTTAGGAAGATTCCCTAGAGTACCAGTAGATATAGATGGAGTCAGCACTGTAGCATATTTTGAATTTATTGAGATCATTGATGACAGTAACCCCTATCCAGCTTTGCTAGGAATTGAGTGGGCAATAGATAGTGATGCGGTTATAAATCTTAAAAAGACTTTTGAAGGGAAGGGATTAAGAGCTATATTACCATTGGATCCTTCTCAAGGAGAAAGATATACGGATCCAGTCAGAGAGGAAGATCAGGATATTCTGGACCATATCTATAATATCACAGCTAAAGAAGAAGATTATGTCAAGCCTAATGCCGAAGTTGTAATGGATTGGGAATGTGATAGCTCCTGCATGTCTGACTCAGATGATGATCTAGAGAATTGGAAAAATCGACTATACGAGCTACATGGCCATCGGTGCACACGAATTACCAAATCTCTTAGATGCCTTAGTACACAGGCCATAGATTTTCCTACATATGATGGGTTGATAGACCCAGGAAAATTTATTGCGCAGTTCTCAAAACAAGTGCCAGAATCACAGAGAATGCAGACTCTGGAAGTAGCATTAAGAGCTATAGCAGTGAGATGGTGGAATGGCCACAGGAAGTATATTCACAGTTGGGAAGCTTGCCAGAAATTTCTATGCCTCAGATTCATAGACCAATCTCAAGAGGTGAAGCAAAGCAAGGAGCTCCAGCAGGAAATTGACTCCTGCAAGATGAAGCTAACACTACTGGAAAATTCGATGCAGCCACTTGTCGATGAAGAATTGGAATTGAGCAATGCTACGGAGAGTCAGCTCAAAGTTTTGAAGACCTATGATACTTTTGCGCAGGAAAAGGCTAATGTAGTATCATCCTCAGTGTTACAAGAATTGGTGGAAAAAGAGAAAGCAGCTGATGACATCATACACAACCTCAACAATCATTTCCATATCCTTGCAAAGAAGATTCTCCCACCAGAAAAGTCGCAGAGTGCCCCGAGACGGGCCACAAGTGAGTCTTAGGGGCCTGTTGGGGCTTCGACCCTAAAAGTCCTTAGTTTTGGTAACTCCACAGTTTTTGTGGAAGTGTAAGCGGAGTTACAACCTAAAATAGTCTTAGGGGTGTCATAGGTGGGTCGAAACCCCCTTTTTGTAATTAACACTTGGGTTAAATCCAGGGTTAGGGTTTTGGGCTCCCGTGGTGTAAATCCATGGTTTTGTAATAGTGCACTATATAAATAGGCACTTATGTAAATAAGTAGGGTTAGTTCTTTAATGATTATCTTATGAAGCTAATGTAATGCGAATATTAGAGTGTATAATGGTTTTTGTAAGAAGGTTAAGTCCCAGCTGTGTGCGTGGATGACCTCTGTAGCTGTGTGCATAGAGGGGTTTTTGGTGAAAAGGAAGGTCTGCAGCTGTGTGCGTGGCTTTCAGGATTGAAAGGATCTGCAGCTGAGTACGTAGATTAGAACTATCATTTTAGTTGTAAAGAGTTGAATAAAACGCAGTTCTGTGGACGTAACCCCTACACTGGGGGTGAACCACGTGACATCTGGTGTTGTGGTTCATTTGTGTTGATTTGTTATTATATTTTATGCACTGTTAAGTAAATAACTAATAAAGTAAGATTGCTGTTAATAACTAGCTTCGCTGTGAATTCCCAGATAAGGGCTGTGCAAGTAACTGTTTGTTTATCTAACCACGAAGCTACATATTTGATAATACATGCATTGTGTTAAGTGATTATTAATAGTTAAATATTAAAGGTACAGTGAGATTCTCTCTTCTGCTTGCAGAAACCTGATTTTGCGGCACCCCATAGCTGTTTCGGGTGAGACTGTAGCCTGTTCGCAGGCTGCTGCCGAAAGGGCCAACACTGTGGGTCTTTTGTTGGTGCGAAGTTAAAGGTAAAACCCAGGTTTGCCCAGTTTAGCCCAACAGGATGTCAAATTCAAATAGAAAGGTATCCATATCTTCAGTACTTTTCCCGTAAAAGGTAGGTAATGAAGATGCTGAGATATTTTTCATATTGACATCTCATGCAAGATCCAAAATGGGGAAGCCAAAAGTTGTTTCAGTTCATCCTTCGTGTTCTCCCTCCCCTTCCATATGGTGTCCAGTTTCCTGATCACTCATAACAAGAGGATTCCTAAACCAATTGACACCTAACCTATCTCTTCTTGGGGATGGGATAAAATCCCAACGTTCTGGCCTAGGCCAAGATTGAAAAGGTGAATTTATGGTAGATTCCACTTGAGAAACCACCAAATTATGGGTATGTCTGATAATGGAATTCACTCTTTCTATGTCCACTATGTCAACCAAATTGGGATCTTCCCCTGTTGGTGAAGCTTGTAGGGTCTGGGGAATCTCCACTGAGTGTAACTGTTCACTGAGTGTAACCTCAGTTCCCTCTAGTCTGGTCCCTAATTCCACTAAATTTTTAGTGTTGTTTCTTTCTATCTCATTGTCGGTATTCCTATCCCTAAGGTTAGTGAGGGGTGGGGTTTTATTTCCAAAAAGATCGGAATGAATTTTAATGTATCTACCCTTACTATCTCTAGGTCTCATCAAAAAATTACTGTAAATAACAAGACTTCTGATCAAATAAATCAAAATACTTATGCTACAGATGGGTTTTAAGGAACCCGTTATAACAGATGCGCGGGTTCTTACCTCTCGTCTTACCGCCCCTTCTCCTCCAATCTGCAAAAGCTAATTATACCAAAAGGAAACAGTCAACAAATCAATAGAAAACAAAACTGATCAAAAAATGTCTAAATGTATCTACTACTGCTATCGCTATATTTTTTCTAAGTAACAAAAAAAAACAATCACACACCTATGCTACAGGTGGGTTTGAAGGAACCTATTATAACAGATGCGCATGTTCTTACCTCTCGTCTTACCGCCCCTTCTCAGTTTTATTTCCAAAAATATCGGAATGAATTTTAATGTATCTACCCTTACTATCTCTGGGTCTCATCAAAAAATTACTGTAAATAACAAGACTTCTGATCAAATAAATCAAAATACTTATGCTACAGATGGGTTTGAAGGAACCTGTTATAACAGATGCACAGGTTCTTACCTCTCGTCTTACCGCCCCTTCTCCTCCAATCTGCAAAAGCTAATCATACCAAAAGGAAATAGTCAACAAATCAATAGAAAACAAAACTGATCAAAAAATGTCTAAATGTATCTACTGCTGCTATCACTAGATTTTTTCTAAGTAACAAAACGAAACAATCACACCTACGCTATAGGTTGGTTTGAAGGAACTTGTTATAACAGATGCATAGGTTCTTACCTCTCGTCTTACCTCCCCTTCTCCTCCAATCTACAACAACTAGTCACACCTAAAAATGCTGTGAAAAATGAGCAAGATACCAGCTTACCTTGGAGCAACTCCCCGAGAATGGCACCAAAATGTTGGGTAAAATTATTGCTACTTAATTTACCTTCAATTTAATTATCAACCAGGACACGTAAACTTTGAGTCACTACACCATATGTGCAGGGAAAAATGGTTTCAATCTCATACCTAAGGTAATTTTGATTTGCTCACAGACAAAGAACATAATGTCGTCTATGGAACTACTACTCTATTGAATAATCATTACCAAAAGTTGTTAAATCTAACCTAAGGAAAGGAAATGAGCTTGCTGAGCCCTATTTTACAATCTACAAAATTGTCAAATCCAATGAAATCTACAGCAATCTCAAATTATGCTAGTTATTGATCTATTCCTTAAAACAAGCAACCAAGCAAGTAAATAGTTCATTAAAGGAAACCCTGCTTTCAAACCTGTCTCCAAAATGAATACTTTGATCAATCCTAGTGGTCTTATACCTTTTAACATTGCATCTAAGACTGCACTCATCACCCATAAGGAATCTTATGCTAACATGATGACTCTTCTTAACCCTAATTAATACAAACACTTATCATTCACAAACAATTACTATAATTAAATTTGTCTTTCTCCAAACAACGGATACACTATACTTGCATTATATGCTCATAAAAATGTATTGGAACTATTCAGACAACACACACTTCACTCTCATTTGCATATCCTATGAGACTTATCTTCAAACCATAGAAAACAACGCTGTCACATATTAATGAACTGTGATTCTTCTTTTTAATTTCATTCAAGATCATGCAATAAGCAAACCATAACTCCAATCCTCTATATAACCAGTTCGCAATGCTATTTTGAAAACCCTATAAACTCTATAAGCTAAAATCTCTACAAATTCTATATACTTCTAGAACCTCTATGAATTCAGTAAATGCTACAAGTTCTTTTAAATTCTTTAAAGCAATACAACCCTTTGAAACACTCCACAGCCTTGTAAACTCTATGATATAAAAGAATTCTAGATAAGAATTGTAACCATTCAATAATCAGTATCACTCCTGGAAGTAAAAGAAATCTGAAATCCAAATTCAACTCTCACTACTCTACTAAATCGAACCTACAGGCCAAACTGAATGCAATCAAGCTCATCACACATATTTTAATGACATCGACTAGCTTAATGTAAGCATGAACTTCATTCCTAAATCACAAGTTATTAAAAACCATTAGCATATATCCATGAAAGACAATATCAAAATATACAGTGTAACTTTACCTACAGCAGTAAAAACAACGATATACATAGATGATCAGAGTTGAAGGTGGGCCCTGCCTTCAACACCTACGAATCTGAAATTAAAGCTTTAAGAAGGTAAACGCAACTGTTGATCAATTAATAAAAGTCATATTTTACAGTGTCTTCTCTCCGTGTGCCCTTAGGGTTTCAAAGTCATATTTATACTTGAACCAAAAAATGAGTCGACCTTTGAGCAAGGATCGACCCCATCCCTACAAATCTACACCTATCCCAATCAATAATGCATACATAAACCAAAAGATTGGATTCCGATTTCTTGGAATCCATGCATGATTGCTGAAGATTGAGGGAAACGATTTCTTGAGAAAATGACAGCTACAAAACAGCACCGGATAACTTCACATGCATCCTGGAAATGACTTGAAACCAAGCGAGACATCTTCTCTAGCAACAAAATCCCCCAAATTCCTGCTTCATTCAACATATATTCTTTAAGCATTGGGACAAGCATTGGATCGAACAACCAAAAAGGACTACTGCATGAAAAAAATAAAGACTTGTCAATTGACCAATCTTTAAATAAAAACTAAAGTTTCATTGTATAAATTAAAACCAAACAAAATAATAAATAAACAATGAAAAATATCAAAAATTCACCTGCTAGAGCACCTTGCAATGTTGCTCTTGAAAAGGCATATTCAAGCACAAAACACAACTAGATAAGGTTGAATATTACTTGATTTCATGGAACTTTGAACTAGAAATAAGGTGCTGAACAAGCAAAAATAGGAGGCCATCATGCACCTCCTTCACCTACAAAGAGTAAATTCTCCAAGTACAATATTATACATGTATATATGAAAAGTTATATGAACAATATATAGAGTGATTAATCAAGAATATTCATCAAGCAATGATACATGAAAGAGACTCAACACAAGGTTGGAAGAAGAATTCTCTTTATTAACAATAGTGAATGAGATAAGTGTACAACCCAACGCTTGAAACAAGGACTCCCATGCAACCAAAGGATTATGATTTCTTCTGCTCCAAAGACTTCTAAAGATATACCACCAGCATAACTTTTCTCTCCAAGATTGATTGATTAATGCCCTCCCCGAGGCCTCTATTTATACTTTAGGAAATAGATCAGTTTCGAAGGTTGAGGAGGTTGAGACAGTTAAGTTAGTTAATGATTAGGGCTTAACAAATCTCAATTGATCATGTTTTATTATTTTTAATGTCGAATAGATGTGTGCACAAGTATTGATACTGGAAACCCGTGTATGACACGCAAGTTGCTATAAGGGAAACCTGCGTATAGATCTGTATGCAGGTTGCAATGAAGATACTCGTGTACAGTACGTGAGATGCTATGGAGATAGTCACGTATGTACGTGATTTTCTGTGGATATAGTCATGTACGGCATTCAACAGATGAAAAGGTAAAATGGCAAGCTGGTTGGATAGTGAATGCATCTCATATCATGCCCATATATAGTGTTTAAGCAACCTTCAATCCATAAGTGTCCTTTTGTGTGCCAACATATGAATTGTCAGCACTCGGATGGAGAAGTTCCATTTGGGTAAATAAAAGATACCCATTCTGTTAGAGCTATGGGATAAATGAAACCAACTTTCAACAATTTTTCAACCTCAGCCTTCACAGCCGCCGCTTTACACGGGTTAATAGGTCTTAATTTTTTTCGAAAAGGTTTAGCATCAGGGTATGTTCGGATCTCGTGCTCAACTATCGATGGATCAATTCCTAGCATCTCCTCATATGACCAGGAAAAAACGTCGCAAATTTCCTTGAACATGGATGTATAGATTGCAATCTCCTCAGGAGAGCAGTTTTCCTCGATATGTATATTTTCCAGAATGTCAAGATTTACAGAGATGTTGATAGGGATAGTAGCGGAAATATTTTCCATATTCCCCTAGGCAAACATTCCTTCCCTTGGTAAGGCATTAATGGGTGTATCAACATCATCTGTCAGTCTCATATGAAACTCTTGATTCTCTATCCTCCTTAGGTCTGGAAGAAAATTTGATCGATGATGAAGATATTCGCAGATCTTATCACATCTACACATGGCTTCTAGAATGGCTTCATTAGAAGGTAAAACCATATCTAAACAATCCATAGAATGCAAAGAGTTTTCTTCCCAAGTAGGGAAATAGACTTCTTCTAGGTCCTCTAAGAGTGTGAGAGGGTCTGGTATGGGATCGATAGTGGTTTGAGTGATAGCTTGGTAAGCTACTTCCACTGTCGATAAGGGCACTTCCGTTTAATGGGGGTAAGGGAGAACCCAACGATCAGTCCTATCAACAATCATGGCTATGGAATTCCCAACACTAGTAGAACCTATATAGTTAATTGGGGCTCGAAGATCAAATGTGCCCATCAATGATGCATACATTCCAACCCCCAAGCTCTGTGCAACAGGTTTGACCTAATCAACCAATGGCACAGCTGACTCATTAGACTCCATGTGGCCTTTTCGAGTAAAATTGATTTGGTCAACAGTAACAAACTTCCCTTCGTGTGGAAATACTACCACCCGAAAGATGGCTGATGCAATAGCGGACATGGCATAAGTCTAGCTTCTTCCCAAAAGACAATTATAGTCCAAAGGTGCATCAATCACTTCCACCTCAACGGACACTGCTTTCCTTGCCAGCTTAATTTCAAAAGCCGGTAGGATACCATGCAGATGGAATGACCTTCCATCGAAAGCAGTAAGTAGAGTTTTTGATGGGACCAGCTCTGGGGATTCGAGAGCTTTCCAACATGACAAGGACATAACGCATGTAGAAGCACCCTCATCAACAACTACCCTTCCAATGTTCTTTCCACCATGGATGACATCTATTAATAAGGATACATGGTAAGGTAGGAAAATTTTAACATCAAACAAGTGAAATTTTGCCATGATACTTGACGAGTCCATGCTGCCTAAGGCTACTAAGAGGGCATCCCGCTAGGAGGGACAACTCTGTAAAACCTCTAAAGATGACATCGCACAAGGGGTTTGAGCCAAGTCTTCAACCACGGAGTAGTTTGAAGCATCCCTAACATTAGGGTTATGCAAGGTCTTCTTAAAGACACCTTTCAGTATCTTAGGCATAGTTTCAGCAGGCTTATCGATCATGAGAGGGTTAGAATTTTCACCTATAGCCTTACCCTTCTCAGAAGTCTCTTTTTCATAGTTTTTATTCCTAGTCTGTAGCAAAGTCAAATATCGAACCATGTTGATATAATTGGGGTTAGGGGAATTTGAAGTGCCCCCTACTACATTAGAAGCTGAAGCTGAATTATGCCCTTGGGGAAAAGGATCCTCCAGGACAGGTGGTTGTTGAGCTTTTAGCAGCTTCTTGGCTTGTTCCATAAGGGGACAAAGGTGAGTGAGGTGATCCTCATGGCACAACTTACACGAGAATTTCACATTTTTTTTCTTTCTTTCCCCCATTAGCACTATTTGTAGGTTTCTACTTGTTTTGATTTCCCTCCCCTTTATTTCCTCTCTTCTTCTTCCCACCGGGCTGCTAATTTCCCTTCTGAGAGGTCTATGCAAAAACATTTTCATTTTGGGGTGAGGGGGCAGCCTTTGCTGCCTCTGCCGTAGAATGTTTGACAGACATCTCATGGAGCTGTTTGGCCAAAGATTCTATAGTGGGAGAATTTACGGACCCAACCACACCATCGACATGTGGTCTAGGCTTAGGTTTCTCTGCATTGTGGGTAGGCCTCGGTGCCTCAGGGATAATCTCATAAAAGATCCTAGATTGCGAGTAAATAAAATCTAATTGTTGGGCCCTGAGAATCGATTCTCCTTCATTCATCACTCCTGAAGTGGATATGTCCTTAGATATGTAGGGCAACAGGGATTTAAGCAACCACTCTAGTAAAAACTCAGGAGGAATAGTGGATTTAATAAGGCTCTTTCACCTCCTCCACTCTTGGATGTGATCTGAGATGTGGGTAGCCTTGTTCTACTTGAAGGTAGATAACAAGTCCGTTTCGAAGTCATATCAGACTGGAAGCTGAAAGTGGCTAAGGAATGCACTAGCCAAGTCCCAAAAACTACTGAACGTAGCAGAAGGCAACTCAATGTACCATTTTGCTGCAGTAATCGTTAAGGTTCTTTGGAACAGCCTCAACCTGATTGAATCTTCATTCAGCGAATTAGAAGAACACCATAAATGAAAAGTGGTGGCATGAGGCCCAAGATCTTCACCAACTTTGCCCTCGAATTTTGGGATGTCCGATGGCAATTTGTTGGGAACAGGTGGCCACGAGGGGTCATGACTCACTGGGTCGTTCATTAATTTAGACAAATCTGGCAAGTTTAATGTTTCCAGGAATGGAAGCTTGGGTCGAACTAGAGCACTAAAAGTGCCAACCTGGGGATTAGAGGGACTTGCCCCCAAATTCCCATATGTTAAGGTGGGGTTTCCTCCTTCCACTGGTTATGAATTGGATGGATTACTTTGAAACAAATTCCATCTGTAAACCACAGGATTGTGGGTGAGAGGTGTAGTATAAGATTTTCAGGCCGTCCCAGTCGAAACTGGAGTTTGAAAAAAGGGAGCGGGTATCCCTCCGCTGAACAATGAAAAGGGAGAGCTCGTGAACGGGGCCGAGACCGGATTTTGAAAACCTTTCCCATAAGAGGCAGTGTTTCCAAACTGCACTCCTACATAAGAAGGTGATGGGCCTATGTATGGATTGGATAGGGGAATATGCCCCCCATTCCAAGGAAATCCTTGGATGAAAGCTGGGGATCTTACCGGACCATTCTGGGCAGTGTCTGTGAAGGATGAAGGAACAGTAGGTATACTAGGAATCCTAGTAACCATGCCACTAGAAGCACCTTCTAGGCTTTTGGGAACTAGCAGTTGAACCACTCGGCTTGCTGGAGTTAATGGCATAGTAGGTATGCTAGATCTAGGGGCACTTACCAAGGGCGGTAGTACCCCTTCAGCCGGAATGGCTGAGGTGAAAATGAAAGAAATTTCTCCTCCAGAAGACATTATCCTTCCTATAGGGACACCTAAAACAGGTGAATCAAAAGGCCTAACCTAGACGAACACAGTATCGTTTAAGTCAGTTAAGGGTGTATTAAAATTCCTTCCAAACTCTTTAGCCTACAAGTCTTCTATCTCAACTGTATTAAAATTAGAGCGGTTAGTACTAAGTGCTGGTTCACCGAGAACTTCACTTACTCCTATCGGTTCAAATGAACTGTCTGTGTCCAATATCTTCCTTTGAGGTGGAGGTGGAGGTTTCAATGTGATGAGAAGAGGAAGGTTTTTCAACCTTCTTATAGGTTGGTCCTCCATGATTGTAAATTTGACAATTCAAACCCTAAGGTTGGATAAACACAGACAAACCACAGAGCAATCACTACGAAAACTACTAAAGTCTCAATAGTCAGCAAGGGTAAAATATATGCTTTCTCGAAGAAAGCTGAAAATAGTTACTTGGCATCCTTGAAGAGGTTCTTAGGAACAAGTGGAGGAATCATCCACCTCCCTCCTACGCTTTCAACAAGGGTTACCTTCCAAGCCCATCCAAGGTGAACCAGAAATAGCCTTCAGGTTTACCTATGTATGAACCCTAGATGTCAAGAGACTAGAGCCTACCTTAACTATCCCAACAGTCTGGGGGGACAGTCACAAGCCTGAATCATACGCATGGGTGGGGTAGCTGAGCCCAAAAATCTGTCTAGGACAAAATCCCCAGATGCATAAGTGTTATAGTGGATTTCACCACTCCAGGTGAATCACACTTTGTATGGCCTTCCCCTATCCCGCTGCAGACTCTTTAGACCCCATGGACCATCTTTTATCCTTTGATGTTTCCTTGAGCATCACTAAAACTATATGAAAAATGACATACGTGGCTTTTTAACTGATAACCACGTACATACGTGGGTTTGACCCATATAACTGTGTACATCGGGATGTGTGCATAATCCAAATCCTTTTGGAGTTTTCTTTGAAATGGATCCGACTCATTCGGCTCCTGGCCTTCCATATGCTTTGAGATCGCTCAGATTTGACCCTTCATTATCCCTTGTTAAGCTATATAAGGAACCCCTTGGTACATTGAAGGCATATAGAGAGATTGAAAGCATAGAAACTATAGTCCACTATTGCCGGAATTTATACTTGAGTCTGCATCCCTTTGTCCCTTTGGAGCACTTTTGTGTTCTTCCCAAGCTTGCCTTTTGCTAGTGAGCTTGCTATTGTGAAATGGAGGATTGAGGTGGTGGAGGCCCAAGTGGGAGATTCAGTTTCTCCGGTTCGCAGACGTGCCGTCAGAGGTTGTATCTATCTTGTAATCTCTAATTTATATTAATAAGAACTATCTTTTCCTATCCAATGATGTGTATTTGATTGAATATTGTATCCATTGGAATATGTCAAATGCTTTTACATTATTGATTATATATGCTAGAATAGATCTAACACCATGATATATAGTATGCTTGTATTGTTTACTTGTTGTTGAGGAAGTATTATATCAATTCAAGCTGAAGATTGGAAAGCTCAACAGGGATCTACTTCAACCGTCCGGAATAAGGTATGAGGTTTGATCCTTTAGTGTTAGACATTTTATTTCTATTGCATATTGGGAAAGATTGATTTCTGGAGTCAAATATGTCTATTGTGGTACCCCAAGCCATAGGAATTTCTCTCCGTAACAGAATTGGCGACTCCGCTGGGGAGTTCCTAGTAGTTGTCCTTTGGGGGTGATTTTCTCGGCATTCAATGTATTTGAATTGCTCTTTCTCTCTTGTTTCTGTGTCGGGTCTGGGGGCATGTATGCCTGGTAGAGTCTGATTGGAGTGAATTTTGTCTCAACCTGTCTGTTTTCCTTGTGTTATGCACCTTTTCTTCCTGTACGCGGGTTTTTTATTTACAGTCGCGTATACACGCGGTTTCCTCTGTGATTTCCGCATATACACACGGGTTTACTACGAATAGTCGCGTATACCCTAGATTTATCCCTTTTTGTGGAAGTTAATTGGTTGCTGGGTGAATGTTGTTAGTTTCTGAGTCTCTTTTGGCACTGCCTAAGTCTGTTTTGACCTCTTTTTCTGACCGGAAACGTTGTTTTTAGCCTAATTTTTTTTTTTAGGAAAGTTCTTGTCATGGCATTTTCGATTTTTTGTTTGAGATTAGTGCATTAGAGTTATTTTACCTTAGTGATTTTCTTGGATGCTATTTAGGTGTGCTTGCAGAGTCTGGGGGTGGTAGAATCATTCTTTTGCTTTTTGCATCTCTTATATTTTCAAAAATCCAAAAACATTTGCTTATCATAATGCATTGCATTTTGCACGTTGCATTGTGCTTGCACTAGATCTATATTTGCTTTGGAGTACTAGGTAGGACTTCATATAGGAAAAATTTGCATTCATCATTTGAAGAAAAATTGTGCATTTCACGTAGTAGCATACCCTGTTTACATGGACACAATGCATTTGCATTGATTGTTATGGTGTGCACTTTACTTCATGTTGCGTCATAACACCACTAGTTGCACGACCATATCCTATTTTTGAGTAATAAAGCCAACTAAAATCAATGCTAATTAAAATGAATTACACTCTTTTCTTTTCTAGGGTGCACCAACAAGCTTAGGTTTTAGGATCTTGGAATATTTCATTGTAAGTCAATTCTCCAAGATCACTAAACAACAACATCTAGGTGTATGTCCAGGAAGTGTGTGAAATCCTTGGTATAACCATCGTTCTCAGGATCCTCCTCTCAAATGGGAGTTAAGCACGAGGTAGTGTGAGCAGTTATTGATTGGGATGACCCCTAGTCATAACTGAGTAGCACCGGAGATATTTCCAGGATTTTATTCGTATCTGGGGGCTCTTTCGAGAGTTTATTCTGTCCGCCTGCAACTATCCACCTGAGCTTTGAGTATATTGAGGTGACCTTAGTGACCTTACCTAGGATATCGAGGGGGTACTTGTAGAGGTTATTCTACAGGTGTCCTAACCAGGTTGGGGTCGGATAGCACAGTCTCTTTACGTGTTGAAGCTAAGGGCCATAATAATTGGTTACATACCTCCGCTTGTTGTGTATGGGAGTCTCACGCATCTCCTAGGCGAGACATACCTGCTTCATTTGGGAGCTCACTTATCCAGCCCTTGTTTGGTTGCATTTGGATTTAGATTTTATTAGTGATTGCTTTGTGCATGCTAGTTGGCATAGGGTTTATGTAAATAGAGAGTCTTTGCTATTTGTGTTTTGAGTCATTGTGGATTTGAGTGCAGTTCCGCGTCGTTCTCGTCGGTTAGAAGGACGTCCGCCTTCCACTTCTCCTCCTCCTTTGGGAGCGAGACCTAGACAGTCCAGGTGGACTATGTCACACACTGATTCACACACCATGGAGGATCATTCAAAGACTATTCCTGAGCCACCTCCTCCCATTCGTGTTGACGATGGGAAATTTACTCCTACATACGATCCTTCACCTGACCTAGCTGAGTTCAGTCCTGTGATTTCTCAGATAGGATCTTTGCAAAATAGACCTACTCACCCTAGGGCTGATTCCCTCTTGGCACATTACCGGTATGGAATGCCCGAAGATTCCGAGACTCACTTTGAACCTGCCAGCACTAGCTACGGTAGTTATGCTACGACTGGTTTTCCTATGCACGATTTGACATTTCATGTCGAATCTGAATTTGAGCCTTGCACTATGCCTGGGGGCAATCCCATTCCTTACCTTGTGGAGAGGTTTGGGAGCACTAGTCACATTGCACCTTCCGTCCCAGTGGTGGAAGCTACATCTCATCCCCCTCCTAGGTCTAGGGTTAGTGATCCGATTAGGATACCAGGTTCGAGACGGGTGACGATAGGCGGTAATACATATCTTATTACTCAGATTCCTTCATCCTTAGTTCCGAGTTCTTCAAATGTACATCCTCCACCTTATCCACGTGGTCCTTCGAGCCGATATATGGCTACGAGTCAAGTCCATACTGCGGTTACTAGGCCGATTGTGTCTCAAGTTCATATACCACCCGCTACTTCAGGAGGCTATATTCACACTTATAGTGGTCAGAATATTACATCCAGGGCATATATACATACTTCTGGTATGTATGTTCCCCCTTTCGGAGTTTATCTTCCTACCTACGGAGTGTCCCATGGGACATCACATGCGATGACCTATGGACCTTATTACGGGACGCAGTATGGACAGGTTTCTTCACCTTACGGAGGCGGGTATCAACAACCTTCTTACTCTCCTAATTATGGCTTCATAGGTCCTACTAGTCAAGTTCCACCTTACTATGGTACTTCCACGTCACCTTATACGGGTCAGACAGGAGGAGAACACTATGGCCAAGGCCATGGTGGTGCTCAAACCTATGTGAAACAGGGAGCGGTCCATCGACCTCATCATCCTAGGCTCCCTTTCCTCATGATGCTTAACCTTCCTGACTTATCGAGACTTACGAATGATCCCGTGGCTCATGACCCAGATTGGTCGACTGTCCCTACCAAGCTTCCTTCGGACATACCTAAGTTCGAAGGAAAACTGGGAGAGGATCCGAGCAAACACGTTACCACGTTTCACCTTTGGTGCTCTTCGAATTCCTTACATCAGGACCCAGTCCGCTTGTGACTATTTCAACGCACCCTCATGGGGCCTGCTGCGAAATGGTATATAGAGTTACCAAAGGGAGCTTTTACCTTGTTAGACGATCTTGTGATGACTTTTATTAATCACTTCCAGCTACCAGTGCGCTATGACGTTGGTATTTAACTCTTGTTGACATTTCGGCAAGATAAAACCACTCATATTTCTTATCATATTCAAGAGTGGCGTAGACGGAAGAGATTAATTAAAGATTTTATACCACCGGAGTTCCTTCTCGAGTGGTTCCTCAAGTCTTTATTGCCATATATCACGAAGGATGTTTCTACATCCGGAGTGCAGAATGAGGAACAAGAAATCTTTAGGGCGCAGGAACTGGACTTGATTTATGCTCAGTCTGGTTTGTTGTATGAGATTATTCCCAACACTCCTCGTTCTAGTTTTGATCCCAAGGTCAAACCTGGACCACATGCCAATGGCATTGTGGGTTGTGCAAGTGCGAAACCTACAGATTTGGTTGCAAAACAAGTTAGTCAATTGTCGCTCAACCAGTCTGCTTCGGGACAAGCATTAGAGGAAATTTCAACTCAAAATGGGCCTTTTAACTTTTATTCAAATTCCATGTCATCATGTGTTAGCCAATGAAATTGCTTTAAATTTGAAATACCGTATAGGTCTTAAACATTTTTTTAATATAAATTTGGGGATAGCTATCATAAAAAAACTACTTTTTTTGTTTGTATTTTTGACATATCTCCCTGTGTTTTTACTCAAATTTCGATTGGGAGAGCTCGTTGCATGTGAAATTAAATTCCGCATCCAACGAGTACCCACTTGGCATACTTTTGATGGACCCCGCTACCCCAAAAACAAAAAATACCTAAAAAAATGAAATGATGATGTCATCATTCCATTTTTTTCACGTATTTCTTGTTTTTGGGGTAGAGGGGTCCGTCAAAAGTATGCCGAGTGGGTACTCTTTGGATGCGGAATTTAATTCTACATCCAACGAGCTCTCCCGATCGAAATTTGAGTAAAAACACAGGGAGATATGTCAAAAATACAAACAAAAAAGTAGTTTTTTTCTTTTCTTCCTCCAAAATTAATAAATATTATTTTATTATTTTAACTATTATTTTATTAGTTCATTTTAGGAGGCCCATTTTGAGTTGAAATTTCCTCTAATGCTACGACTTTGTCTCAACCCACCCAAACGGCTAATGTACTTTCTGTGCAATCGTCGGACCAGAAGGGTAACCAGCAACCCGGACGAAATAGAAAAAAGGGTAAGAATAATAATCGAAAGGGTGGGAATAGGAATGAGAATGCTACCAATAATGATAAGAACAGTCAGAATGCTGGTGGGGACAAGCAAGCGAAATGTAAGGTTAAGTTCCCTTGCAAGCTATGTAAGGATGATCACCTCACTTACTTGTGCCCCCGAATTGATGAAGCTTAGAGACTCTTAGCACAAGGCCCAACTATGCTAACGAACCCTTTACCACATAACCAGAATATGAACTCGAAGTCCTAAGAGCAATCTAGTGAGAATGATCCACCAGAGACTAGTGCTCGTGGGTGCATTAACATGGTTCATGCTGCCAAGGTTGTGACTCATGCGAAAGATTATGGATCGTCACAACCCAACCTAGGCAAAGAACCTGATCCACCAGGAACCCCTTTGCGCATTGAGAAACCTGCGGATAAACCTGAGGCTACACCTCACATTCCTAAGGGGGTACTTAAGCACTCGAGGAATAATCCAAATGCCCAAGCCGCCCAGAATTATTCAATTATCGAGGATTTGGGCCATACTGCTCGTGTGATGTCTACATTGGAAGTGCTTCAAAGTTTTCTTTCGCAAAGGAAGGCTTTGCTTTCTGCTCTTGGTGTGAACGGCGATGATTCTTCCTCAGTGATCAAATTTGAAACCGTAGGTCATCAGCCTCACTTTCGTTACTATGTGTCTCTTTTGGTACATGTAGAATGTCTTAATATGTTCGTCAAGCACACTATGATTGACGAGGGCGCTGCTGCATCTGTGATGTCTTTGTCCTATTGGAAGGGTCTTGGTTCTCCTGATTTGTCGAAATGAGCGACTGTGTTAACTAATTTTGATGGGAGATATTTTAGGCCACACGACATCATTTCGTCCCTTAAAGTCCGTTTGGGGGGGAAGACCATTGCGATAGAGGTTGAGGTGGTTGATGCGCCCCTCGACTACAATCTCTTGCTGGGTCGGAACTGGATGTATAATATGCAAGCCATTGCTTCTTCCTTGTTCCGCGTTGTATGCTTTCCACTTAACGGGAAGATTGTAACGATTGATCAAATGGCATTCAAGAATTCCCTTGTTACTGCATCTTCGGGAGCTTCGGTCCCGGTCATTGAGCACTCTCAGCCGGCAACTAGGAGTGTAGGTGTAGGCATGTATCCATCCCTCGTGGGAAGCTTTAGTTATCCTGCGTCGGTCCTCATGATAGGATCTCATTCTGATAAGGCTTCGACTTCTACAACCTCAGTGTCTTTTCGCACGACTCATATGGGAGATCCTTGGATTCTTCCCACACTGAGTATTTCGAGTGAGCCTGTCGAAACCAACGTGCCGCATCTTGCAACCATGATAGCTTATCAAGCCATTCTTAAGAATGTTGCAGAGCCTTGTTCTTCCTCTTCGTAGACAGAAGAGGAAGACCCCTATGTACTGTTGGCATGGGCAGTACAGTCTTCTCATGCCCACGACTGCCTGGATACAGTTTTCCCTTCAGATGAAGCGATCATTGAGGCTATGTCGGGCGTTGAGCCGCCATGGGAGGAACTTCATCATAGATCATATTTCCTTCCACCACTTGACCGTTTGGAACATGAGGATTATAGAGAGATTATTAGTCAGAGAGTTGGTAGTCCCATGATTCCATTAAGCTCTCCTGGTCAGATGGTTGATGGGAACATGGTGAACATATCTTCCACGATTTCTATCAACATCTCTCGAAATCCTGGCACCATTGAGAATGTCTATATTGGGGCGGAATGTTCCCATGCTGAGATTCTCGAATATACCGAGCTATTCAAGAAATTCCATGATATTTTTTCTTGGTTTTATGATGAGATGCTAGGTATCGACCCTCGGATTGTCGAACATGAGATTAAGACTTACCCTAATGCTAAACATGTTTGACAATGTTTACGTGCCATGAATCTGAGGAAAGCACCCACCATTAAGGCAAAGATAGAGAAGCTGTTGAAAGCCGGTTTCATCTATCCCATTCCCTTAACGGAGTGGGTTTCAAACCCCGTTCCGGTGGATAAGAAGCAGGGAGCGATCTGAATATGCACTGATTTCCGTGATTTAAATCGTGCCTATCCTAAGGATAACTTCCCCACACCATTTATAGATCAGATTTTGGATGAGTGTGCGGGTAGCGAGGTGTTCTCCTTTATGGACGGATTTTTCAGGTATAATCAGATCCATATTAAACCTAAGGACCAACACAAGACTGCATTTATTTGTCCTTCGGGAAGGTTTGCATATCATAAGATGCCTTTCGTCCTTAAAAACATTGGAGCTACATTTCAGCGGGAGATGACCTTGATTTTCCACGATCTCAAGTCTATTATTGAAGTATTTTTGGATGACCTCGCTGCTCATTCTCGTATGAGAATGCGTCATTCATATCACTTGAGATTGGTCTTCGAAAGATGCCGCCACTATTTGGTTTGATTAAATCCTCATAAGTGCATCTTTTGCATGAAGTCGGGTCGTTTACTAGGATTCATCGTTTCAAAGGAGGGCATAAGAGTCGATCCCTTAAAGGTTGAGGCAATACTTCAGTTGTCTCCCCCGAAGAACATTCATCATCTTCAGTGTTTGCAAGGTATGGAAAACTTCTTACAAATATTTGTGGTCAACTTTTCCAATTTGACTAGAGGCTTCATGCGTCTCTTGAAGAAGGATACTCCCTTTGAATGGGATGAGTGAGCCTAGGAGTCCTTCGATGCACTTAAGCGAGCCCTAGCATCGGCCCCAGTGATTAGTCGTCCGGATTATAGCCATGATTTCCTATTATATGTGGCCGCGTCTTTAGAGACGATTGGTATGGTATTGGTTCAGGAGGATGAGGAGCTCCAAGAGCATGTCATATATTATCTGAGCCGAAACCTTATTGATGCAGAGATTCGTTATTCTCATATCGAGAAGCTTGCTTTAGCGACCGTACATGCAGTTCAGCGTTTGAGACATTATATTCTCCTTCGCCAGACCTCGGTTGTGGCCCATGTCAATCCGTTTCAGTTCGTCCTCACACGAAGGATGATTGGGGGAAAGTATAATAAATGGATTGTCATTCTGCAAGAGTTCGATCTTGAATTTGTTTCGGCAAAGTTGAAGAAGTCGTTAATTTTTGCATAGCTTATATTGGATTTCCCGAGCAAGGCCGAGGAGTTGGTTTGTGAAGATATGTTTGTCGATGAACACATCTTCTTAATATCAACGTCTGACCCATGGTATGGAGATATCAAAGTATATCTACAAACATAGAGGACCCCTACTCACCTCTCACGAGATGAACGACGATGATTGCGTCACGTCTCTAAGAACTACCTTATAGTGGACAATACTTTGTACTGTCGTGGGGTAGATTCCATTTTACGACGTTGTTTAAATCATGAGGAGGATGAGGTTGTGTTGAATGATTGCCACAGAGGGGCATGTGGTGGTCATTTATCTGGGCTTTCTACAGCTCAAAATATTTTGAGAGCGGGTTATTTCTGGCCGTCGATATTTAAAGATTGTGTTGATGTGGTCAAGAGGTGCCACCCTTGCCATGTGTTTGCACGAAATATGCGCTCGAAGCCTGCCCCATTACATCCCATTATCACCGTTGGTCCCTTCACCAAGTGGGGGTTTGATTTTATGGATTGCAACCCAGCTTCAGCTGGGGGGCACCATCATATTATAGTGGCTGTGGATTATTTCACGAAATGGGCTGAGGCAATGCCTACAGTAAAATCTGATGGTGAGATAGCCACTCACTTCGTATTCAACCAAATCATTACTCGGTTTGGGATTCCGAAAGAGCTTTTCACTGACCATGGCTCGCACTTTTAGAACCGTATGATGGAAGATTTGGCATCCAAGTTAGGGTATAAGCAAGATAACTCCTCTTCTTACTACCCCCAAGCGAATGGACAGGTTGAAGCAGTGAATAAATCACTTAAGTCCATTCTCCAATGAACCATCACACAGAGTAAGATGAATTGGCATATTATGTTATACCCTACTTTGTGGGCATATCGAACCGCGGTTAAGACTGCCACTGGTTTTTCTCCATATCAGCTTGTGCATGGAGTGGAGTCGATATTTCCGGTTGAATGCGAGATTACTTCGTTGAAGCTAGCTGTAGAACTCTTACCAGACACTTCACCTTTGGAGGAGAATTTGGTTCACCTCGAGCAACTTGATGAGCAGTGTCGAGATTCCTTGGTGGCTCTAGAGGTTAATAAACATCGCGTTAAGGTCCAATATGACAAGTCTGTCCATCCAAGAGGGTTTAGTGAAGGAGACTTGGTCCTTTTGTGGGATCAATCGAAAGAACCATTGGGGGCAGGGAAATTTAATCCTATGTGCCGTGGTCCTTACATGGTCAACCGTGTCTTAGAGAAGGGTGCCTATGAGTTAGTCGATTACGAAGGCACAGCTTTGGCGGAGCCTAGAAATGGGCTCTATCTCAAAAAATACTATGCATGATCTTTAGCCAAGGCTGCTTGTTGTATATTATTGTATAGCTTTGCATAGTTAGGTCTTTTTCTTATCGTGATTGGGTTTGTGATTAGTTTCTGTTTCTTTTGGCAGATGTCAATGGAATATTCCACCTACATAGGATTCGTGGATGGTACAAGCCATCACACTCAGCACTCAGTGTCTGCTGCTTGGGTGATTTATACTCCTATGGGTCAGGTATTGTCTTTAGGAGGTTTATGTATACGGCCATATTCCAACAATGTTGCTGAATATAGTGCCGTTATCGAGCTTCTACGGGATGCCATTTCACATGGCGTTCTATCTCTTGAGGTACATCTTGATTCAGAGTTAGTAGTGTCACAGCTCAATGGTTTGTACCATGTTAGAGATCCAACGCTATTGAGAAGATTCTTATGTGTGAGATTGTTAGAATGGCAATTTGACAGTGTCACATATATACACATTCCAAGAAATGACAATCAAATTGATGACTCATATGCTAACTACGTGTTAGATTGGCATTTGTTTCATTCATAATAAATTAATCACAAACATTTTTACAAATGTAAATAAATAAACCGATCACCATAAAACCTTTTATATATATCAAAAATGTGGTAATACATAGTGTCATATACAAAAGTGGAGCTTTCAAAGCTTCCATCATATAATACACGGTCGTACAAAACATATACACTCCCAGGTATCTAATCCTATGGAGGGGGAGGGTTGTGATCATGATACGTCACTACGGCTCTAGATAGCTGCCAGAATAAATGCACCCATGTGCATGGCACGCCCACCACCTGTCGCTGCATGGCCTCGGGAAAGTCCTCAACTTGCACCATGGGAACCCTGTAAGTCAGTCGAACAAAGTTGGTATGAATGCTTTGGAGCGTTCACTCCGCATCCACACCTGTGATGTCATCCCCTCTTCCCCTCCGTCTATGACATGGGAAACCCTCTGGTCAACGTGGTCCCACATCTGCACATGAATGGTAGATGTCACTATGTGTTGTCACACAAAAACATGTCTTTTTGATTCCACATAATCAAGAAAATACAAAAAAAATAAATAACTCAAATTTTTTTTTAAAAAGAGTGAGAGTCAAGATTCGATACCTATCTCTCCATATGCCGATACTAGTGGCAATGGCATGTCCAGATCCCCCCGAAAATCTATCCCTCCATAGGGGTAATAATCTATGGCAACAATCTGTCATCGCCACCATGGAAAGAAGTCAGCTGGATATGGGTTGGCCACCCTACCACCCCCCAGTCTACGCATAGCATCTGCCCAATGTCATTGGGCCGGATCTCGAACCCCGTGGAGAGGAACGTCCACTCTAGGGCTCAATCCTGGAACATGCTCGAATAAAAACGTGCTCAATATGCTGCTAAACCTGAATTTTCATATCCTTCCTGCCTTACACTCACTGAGCTGGTGTTTCATGTTGCTCAGTAGTGTAGTACTCCAGTCGTATATGGTCGGTCTCATACACTCCACCGCATAGAACATCAGTGGCCGCGAGGCCTGATGGAGTGAGGCTAAGCCTACTATCCTGCCCAGCGTCAGTGGTATGGCCTTTAGGCCCAGCACCTGTATAGCATTGGTGGGGACTTGACTTCCCACCTTCTCAGTATCTGGGTAGCAGTACACAGCTATGTACTCATTGATAGTAAGCCCACCGCCTGGCCCACCTCAGGAACGAAGGTTCACCACCTCCCCTCGTCTAGATAGACCTATGATAAATTATATGTATTCCACCTCTATGGTGAGAGACATCCCATCTATCCTGAAGGAATCTGAGTCTGGATCCCAATAGTCTACCAGCATCTGTCTTGTTTTGGCCCTCAAACCACCAAGGCACCAAAACTTGTAGAGTCCGCATGCTCGAAGAGCTTGTTGAGCCATCACGTCATCCCTTACAGCTTCCTCTACTTCACCATGCCCATGCTCTCTCCATTCTAGCACCATCCTGCAAGAGAAATTGCCATATTGCCCATTAGATTCTTATAAATTTACTTGCGCGGCGTCATACACAACTGTTTTGCAAACAACCGCGTATGTATGCGGGTTCTAGCCTCTTTTCCGCATATAGCCAGCCCTATACATGGAAAAAGCTTCGATATCCACATGGGCCGCAGCGCTCACGTAGAGATGGCCTAAAATACCTCATTTCACCGTGAAAATCAACAAAAATTATATTGAAAAGCATGAGGAGAGCATGAGTAACTACCTGGAAGAAATGGTTGTGAATTCCGCTGGCTGGATCTCCTGGAATTTGCAGTTGAAAATCATAGCTCCAATGGGTAAAAGTTTCAAATGATTTATGTTTTTTACTATTTATAGAAAAAATTTCAAATATTTGAAAATTTTTACCCCCTTTCCTATAGTTTTGATAGTTTCTAACCATTTTGGACCGTTTCTGACATAATTTGTGATGTAGAAGACCATTTTCAGTGCTGTTTCAGCCATTGGATTGACCCATTCGTACTGATCTCAAGTATAACGTCTACACTGGCATATAGGTTAGGTTCACCACCATTTTCATTTTGCATGACCTTATGACCATGTCACCATGACCTTAGGTACGAACCCACTCTATTATGTCACAGAACCTTCTTGCTGCTTTAGAAGTGGCATGATGTGAGTGGTAGAGCTTCACCTTACATGGGTACCCTAGTTAGCGCCTTATTTTCATTTGGTGCCCATGCCGACGTTTTCTCCATTAGGGTGTGGGAGTCCATTGTATAGTACTGCCATGACATTTCGCAAGATCCTCATACTCCTCTTGATATTATGCTGGCCTATGTCCCTCCGGACTCCCCTTACGTCAAGTTGTGAATGCATTATCATGAGCTTTTTCTGCCTTATTGAGCTTTATGCCGGCTCCCCTGACATTGTGTTTCATCCATATAGCCCGAGCTTGTCTCATGTCTAGCCGTGCAGAGCCATTTTTTCCTTCGCAGCTTGATTCCCTTTTTACCGGGAGGGGATTTTACCCCAAGTGTCAATATCCTACACATGTATCCTTGCATTGAGCATAGGTATGTTCCACTGCTTGGAACTAGTTTGTTTTCCCTGATGACACTCATCTCCTCCTAGTTTGTAACTATAAAGCTAGTTTATTATTTTTTCAAGCTTTTCAAATAACTGAAAAAGTCCAAAAAAATCAAAAAACCAAAAAGCCGGACAAGGAAAGATGTTATCTTTGGTAGCTGTCGAGTCATGTCACCTTCGAACAGAGCATTGTATATCACATCCATTGGTTGGGTTATAGTTTGACTTAGGAGCTGTACTCGTTTATCTGAGTTTATCTCCACCGACTTCCCTATGGAGCCTCTGTTGATGCCTCCTATGTCACAGAGATGTCCCAGTTTGTATATCGAGTCTATGCTGCCTTCATTCAGTCACCATACATCATTATTATCTTGTTCGAAGGAAGTTGAAACCTGTGTCGACCATTCCTCAATTATCTTGACTTTGCATGTCGGCCATTCCTGGTACAGTTACTGGTTCGTGCACCTTATGATCGAGTCCTTCCACATTAGACAGCTTTGCTGAGTACCTCATGTTGGATGATTGGGGATGCCTTAATTCCCTCCTTCCAGCGGATTTCATCCCATCGACTTCAGATCATTTATTCTGGGATTGGAATCTAGAGTCCTTTTGAGTGCCTTGAGACTTGCAGTCATCAGTGGCAGGTTCTCTCGCCATCGACAGTTTCTTGGGAATACATCAATGTCCTCTGATCAATGGATTCTATCAAGTGTTCGACGTCAACACATCTATTCACACTTGTTAGTTTGCACTCTAGTACCTTAATTCCCATTTTCATTATCGATGGTTAATCTCCCGTCTGTTAACGGTATACATCAATGACCGGTAATCAGACGATGGACTACTATGTTTGACCTTGACACCTCTATTCGCATAGTAGGACATGTACTCGTAGTGGTTTGTGTAGAAGACCTTCCAGACTGGTGGCATCTCTTATATGCTACCTCCTTGATCGTGCCAGTGTTCATGAGATTTCAGCTCTCGTGACTTCATTCCAGTGTATGTCAGATATGTCCAGCCACTATGGAGATCTTGATCTATTGTATATCTTCAGCCATTTTGGAGATCATGGTCCTTTGTACATCTTCATCATGGAGATTCTGATCTACGTATATTGTACGTGGTGATGACCACATATGTGATATCATGTATTATGCCTATTCATGGCCATTGTACTCTTATGTATTCGGGACTGCTATATGTACTTGCAGTTATATGCAGAGTTGTATCATTGTACTATGCTGATTGGGTGGCTGGTCTTCCATTTGGGATCCTTCATCACTCCACTTCTGGGATGGACTTATAATGTATTTCGGCCATCGTATGACCCCTCTGACCTCACACATTAGGGGGCATCTGTTATAGCAAATTTCACCACTCCAGGTGAATCACACTTTGTATGGCCTTCCCCTGTCCTGCTGCAGACTCTTTAGACCCCATGGACCATCTTTTATCCTTTGATGTTTCCTTGATCATCCCTAAAACTATATGAAAAATGACATACGTGGATTTTTACCCGATAACCGCGTACATACGCGGGTTTGACCCATATAACCGTGTACATCGGGATGTGTGCATAATACAAATCCTTTTGGAGTTTTCTTTGACATGGATCCGACTCATTCAACTCCTGTCCTTCCATATGCCTTGAGATCGCTCGGATTCGACCCTTCATTATCCCTTGTGAAGCTATATAAGGAACCCCTTGGTACATTGAAGGCATATAGAGAGATTGAAAGCAAAGAAACTATAGTCCATTATTTCCGGAATTTATACTTGAGTCTGCATCCCTTTGTCCCTTTGGAGCACTTTTGTGTTCTTCCCAATCTTGCCTTTTTCTAGTGAGCTTGCTATCGTGAGATGGAGGATTGAGGTGGTGGAGGCCCAAGTGGGGGATTCAGTTTCTCCGGTTCGTAGACGTGCCATCAGAGGTTGTATCTATCTTGTAATCTATGATTTATATTAATAAGAACTATCTTTTCCTGTCCAATGATGTGTATTGGATTGAATATTGTATCCATTGGAATATGTCAAATGCTTTTACATTATTGATTATATATTCTAGAATAGATCTAACACCATGATATATAGTATGCTTGTATTGTTTACTTGTTGTTGAGGAAGTATTATATCAATTCAAGCTGAAGATTGGAAAGCTCAACGGGGATCTACTTCAACCGTCCGGAATAAGGTATGAGGCTTGATCCTTTAGTGTTAGACATTTTATTTCTATTGCATATTGGGAAAGATTGATTTCTGGAGTCAAAGATGTTTTTTTTGGTACCCCAAGCCATAGGAATTTCTCTTCGTAACAGTAAGAGTCCTGATTTATGTTTCGACAAGGAATCAAAGGGTTGTCTCCTCAATCCAATGCCTCTATGTGGCCTCATGCTTGACTCCCATTTGAGAGGAGATTCCTAGATACTATCAATAAAGAGAAGGATTTACCTATCAATAATCCCACTATGTCTGAATTTTAAAACTTATGGGAAGTTTACACTTCCTATCCCACAAGTCTAGCCTAAGCTAGTAGGTGTATGGCCCTAAAAAATAAAAATTACTAATAAATTTTAATTATTGTGTTCATTTTAAGGGCTATTTTTTGCTCAAAAGGAAGTGGAGTGAAGGACTATGATGTTTTTTATTCGATAAGAAATGTAAAACAAAGGTGTATATTTCCAAAGCAAATTACCACTACGAAAAAATAAGCTTCTTTTCTTCTTTTTGTAAATATAAATTTATGAAAATGCAACGATAAAGAGAAATCTAAGACTATATTTTTGTAGTTTTTTGAGATTATATTTTAAAAAATGAAAATAAAACTACTCTATGCAAAATCAAATGCAAAATCTTAGAAAATGTTTTCTTTTCACTTTTTAAAATGCTCAAAGACTACTATGAACCTAAATGCACAAAAAACTCGAGTATGCTTGAATTAAACTAACTGTATAAAGTTAGCAAAGTGAAGTAAACAGATTAAATACCAAGGATCAACCACCTAAGGAAGACTTGGAACCCTAGCTTGGGCAGACACAATGAAAGGAAATCACTGAGATCACACAAAGGAAAGTGGCAAACCAAATACTATTCGAAAATAGAAAGGATACACAGTGCCTAGAACCCTGATCACTGACTCAGACAACAACACTTGAACCTATAACCCAAACAGGAAAATCCACTTCAAGTTGCTAACAGAAGATAATCCAAATAATAAGAACTCAAGGGCTTCACAAGAAAGCACAAGGTGTGGCCAGCAAGGTAATCAAACTGACAGTGCAATGCTTATAAGGAAGACTAACCAGCAAACAAACTTTACAAAGGGACAGGGACAAGAAAAACCCTAACCCAAAAATTTGAATACTCGGGCTTGTATGTGACTGTGTACAAGGGCAACCCGCGTATTGTACGTGACTGTCCTAGAGAGAAACCCCCATAACCAAGCCTCTGTACGCGACTGTATGCAAG
This sequence comes from Pseudotsuga menziesii, assembly GCA_001517045.1. Lineage (NCBI taxonomy): Eukaryota > Viridiplantae > Streptophyta > Pinopsida > Pinales > Pinaceae > Pseudotsuga > Pseudotsuga menziesii. The sequence goes on along the minus strand of LPNX010760712.1, from coordinate 91,344 downwards.
AGAAACCTGCATACAGGTATAAAATTTTCTAATAAAAGAGAAATTTTTCAAGGTCTTCAAACACTACCCTAAGCATGCACCAAGATAGGAGACCACACATACAATCAAGGAAAATACTAGGCAATGGTAAACATAAATAACCCATAGCAGTCTGGGCTCCCCAACGGAGTCGCCAGTTCTATTGTTTAGGAATAAACACCCTTATAACCGAGGGTCTGGGGTTACCAACGTACTTGTAAAACTTGCATGCAATCAATTTTAAAGTACAGAAAGGAAATAGGAAGATATGGTGGACTCACCCAATTAACGATGGTTGATCCAAGCTTTGTCTTCTCCCACTTTGCTCCTCTCCAAAGCTTTCAGGGATGCACCTCCTTCACTTGCAAACAGACAATTCTCCAAGTACAATATTATACATGTATATATGACAAGTTATATGAATAATATATAGAGTTCTTAATAAAAAATATTCATCAAACAATGATACATGAAAGAGACTCAACACAAAGTTGGAAGGAGAATTCTCTTTATTAACAATAGTGAATGAGATAAGTGTACAACCCAACGCCTGAAACAAGGACTCCTCTATAACCAAAGGATTTTGAGTTCTGTTGCTCCAAATAATTCTGAAGATATACCACCAGCATAAATTTTCTCTCCAAGATTGATTGATTAATTCCCTCCCCAAGGCCTCTATTTATACTTTAGGAAATAGAGTAGTTTCAAAGGTTGAGGAGGTTGAGACAGTTGAGATAGTTAATGATTAGGTCTCAACAAATCTTCATTAATCGAGGTTTATTATTTTTAATTTTGAATGGATGTGTATGCGAGTATTGATACTGGCAACCTGCATATGACATGCGAGTTTCTATAAGGGAAACCCACGTACAGATCTATACACGGGTTGCAATGAAGATACTCATGTACAGTACGTAGGATGCTGTGCAGATAGTCGTGTATGTACATGAGTTGCTGTAGAGATAGTCGCATACGGTATTCAACATATGAAAAGGTAAAATGGAAAGCTGGTTGGATAATGAATGCATCTCATTTCATGCCCATCTATAGTGTTTAGGCAACCTTCAATCCATAAGTGTCCTATTGTGTGCCAACATATAAAGTGTCGGCACTCGGACGGAGAAGTGCCATTTGGGTTGATAACAATCTCTGATTGGCCTCACAAGCTTTCAGGCTCTTTATGCTCTTTTCTCTCTTATGCATTTAGTACTATCTCATCAAAATAAAAATATGGTAGTTTTAAGTTAGATTTGCCTATGTTTTAAGAAAATTGAAAAATAGAGTGCATATGCATGTAGTGTACTTCTTGTTTTTCTTTTAGGAAAAGAGATTCTTCCCCTTCTTATTGCTTTCAGAAAAGAGAAATCAGTTTGGAAAGTGTTGCTTGTCTTTGATTTTTTGTTCAATATTGTTGTTTGGAAATATTTTTGGTTTTGAAACAAAAGAAAATACTCTTTTTCCCTCCCGTAGGTAGGCATACTGAACAGTACAGTGAAATATTTGCACACATAGATTGCATGGTTTTACTTTTTCTGTCAAAACACCATGCATTCACCTAACCATCCACTTTAAAATTAATGGTAGTTATAGGTTAAAATTTACATAGCAATTGGAGTGATAGGTTAGAGACGTGTCCGGGCATCGTTAAGCATAGGAGTTGTCGTTATTTGTCTGTAATACATCCCGGGACTCGCGCGGTTCTTCCACATACCATAGGTATATCGAATGGACTTTCATGTACCCTTGAGGTATATAGAAAGTTACTTCACATACTCGACTGTATATCGAAAGGCCCCTTGTGTACAGTTATGCATTAGACAACACAACTACCGATTCGAGCTCCCATGTACCTTGAGTATATTAGGAGACCCCACTAGGATACCTTATCCACCTAAGAAAAGTGCTTTGGCCATCTTGATTGGATCCATACACTGAAAAAGCATTTAGGGATATTGCTACGCACATACCCTAGAGGTATATCGCGAGTGGCACCTTCTTGACAATTCTGGTGAGAGACCTGACTATTTGAACTCCTCCTATGATTTTAAGTGTGCTTGTTTAACCTATAGCTTGTGTAGGGAAATGTTTTGGTGTGTTTTCTAGTTTTTCAGACCCTAGATTAGATAGGAACTGTACAAACTAGCTGAATTAAGATAGTCCAGAAGAGTACGGGGCTTGCCACCCGATTTTATTCCTGGTTCGGGAGAAAATCCAATGGAAGCTATCAACCAAGGAGCTGCTACCACCTCCTAAGTGGGAGATAATGTGGTTGCAGAAAGTGGAGGACCATATTATTCACACTTGCCTCCCTTGGTCCAACAACCTTCTCGGGAAAACACTTCGTTCCATTCTCCCATAGAAGGTCATGTTGATGATACTACCCATCCGGATTATGGTCCTAATGCTCCATTTTGGGATACCTCTATAGGATAGGCCATTGTCTCATTTGGAACCCGTTTAAAATCTCCTAGAGAAGTTTCTCTAGATGAAGAAGAACATAGGCAATATCACACAGCCATTATCTGTGCTCAGGAGATTGAAAGAAAAATAGATGGCATATTGGGCACACCACCATCACATTCCACATCTGTTCCTATGCGATACCATTCACTTGTCGATTCTATGAGACCCATTGAACCGATTATAGATCAAATAGGAACACCACATAACCCAGGTCAAACTACCAACCCCACCACCTCCTATGTTATGTCTGTTCCCAATCCTCCCAGGTCTTCTACACCTGGGACCCAACCTTCAATTCTCGTTTCATCATTACCTATGTTATTTGACACCAAAATTGTACCTAATTAAGGACATACCTCTAATATATAACAATCTATAGTTTATGTCCCTCCCACCCATACTAAATGTCCCTCCCACCCATACTAATATGGCTAATCCCCCATCCAGTTCAGGTTAGCCCTTGGGGGCACAACTTGTAACCATTCAATCTTTTGGAGGTTATGGTTATCAAATACCTATAGGAAATATTAATTGTCAATCCAATCCTACAAGAATACCTTATACTAGAGTTCCATACCCTAGTAATACTTTCACACCATGGGGCCAGCATAACTGGTCTTACATGCCAGCTATGGGGGGGATACCCATACATACGGCGGGAGGTGCTGGAGGACCATCTCATGGTGGTCCTCCCCCTGGGGGGCCTAATGGTCCTGGAGGGCCTAGTGTATTTCCTCCTTATGGTCCTAATGCTCTTGGTGGTCCTCGAGGGCCTGGTGGCTTTCCCCCTAATGGCCCTAGAGGGTCTGGTGGCCCTCCTCCCAGTGGTTCTGGAGGATTTCGAGGTTTACCTCCTAGTGGCCCTGGAGGGTCTAGTGGTTCACCTCCTAGTGGTCCCAATAGTCATGTTGGTCCCAAAGGTCCTTGCGGTCCTCCTCCCGGAGGCCCTGGTGGTCCTAACGGTCCTGATCCCAAAAATCAACCCCCTGTGGGTGGATTCTCCAGTAGTTCTTCATCACAACAACCTGTCTATCAGTCCACTTACGGTCCTACTAGTAATTATATGCCATATAAATATTACCAGTATGTACAACCTAACTGATAGTTACCTTCCCTAGCAAATTTGGACTTTCCTAACCTGTCCAAGTTGATTAATGACCCCATTTGACACAATCCCTTATGGCCTCCCATTCTGGTAAAGTTACCATCGAACATCCCAAAGTTCGATGGGAAGCAGGGAGACGATCCGAAAAACCATGTTATGACATTCTATTTTTGGTGTTCCACAAACTCCCTCATGGATGATTCAGTTCGGTTACGACTCTTTCAGTGAACTTTGACGGGTACATCCACGAAGTCATACATTGAACTCCCACAACATTCGTTTGTTTATTTTGGCTCGTTGGAAACTATGTTTATTACACACTTTCAGCTCCCTATCCATTATGAAATGGGTATTGATATCTTAACCTCTCTACAACAGAACGCCTCACCCACATATCTGATCATATCCATGAGTGGAGAAGGTGGAGAAGGCTTATTAAGGCCCCTATTCCAGATCAGTTATTAGCTTATTGGTTTACCAAATCTTTGTTGCCTCCAATTTCCCACGTGGTGCCATTACTGAAGATCAGGCTATTAGTTGAGCCCAGTATCTAGACTTGGTCTATTCTCAGTCCAGAACTAGTTATGACTTGATTCCTCAAGCTCCTTGCCCAAGCACCTATCCTGCCAAGACACCAACAGAAGTACCTGTTGATGGGATTGTTGGTTCAATCCAATCCTCGTCAGCAGTGAAACCTACCAAGAAACCCCAGACTACTACCCCTACTCGTTCGACCCTTATGTTTTCCGCCGAGGTCAATTCTATTCAAAGTACTCAAACCTCGGGCAATAATAAAAATAAAGGTAAAAGTAAGAATAAAAAACCTGGAAACCAACAGGAGAATCCAATACCAACCAACAATGATAATGATAAAGGGAAGAGAAAAGAAAAATATCCATGTCTGCTATGCAGAGGCAACCATTTTACAAAAGAGTGTCCTCTTCGGGATGAAATCTCCCATTTTTTGAAGTCAAATCCCGCACCTGCAGTACTCATGGATACTTTTCCCTCTCAACAACAACTGATAGACCACATGTCTAATCAGGGTAGCTCTAGTTCATTAGAGGAAATTCATATGATGTCCTCGGATACCATTAATATGCACACTCAAAGTCAAAATTATGACAAACCCGTAGACAAGAAAGAAGACCATTCTTCTTTACGGAAAGCTCCATCTACTAGTTCTCCTGAATCATCGTCTATTGTCCCCCTATCCATCGAGAAGCCTACTCTCGACATGATTTTGTGTCCACCTAAGAGTACTCTTCGGAAGGTTGTATTTAACCCTAATGCCTGAGCTGCTCAATTTTATAATGTAGTTGAAGATCTCGCTCAGGTACCTTGTGAAATATCTACCTTAGAAGTACTCCAAAGTTGTCCTACACAGCGCAAAATATCTACCTTAGCAGATTTAGACTTGGATAATACTAATTTGATTCATTTTAATGTTGAGAACTATAAGTATATGTTACCTTGTAAAATTTATTTTCATATCATTATGAAAGTAGTGGGAAAGAAGGTTTTTAGAACGGTACTAGATGAAGGAGGTTCGACCTTGGTGTTGTCTCTATCTTGTTGGAAAGCTCTCGGCTCTCTAGAGCTTGTAACATCACCTACAACTCTGAAGTCCTTTGATGGACAAGTTTTCTAGCCCCATGGTCTCATATCATCCCTCGTAGTCGAGCTTGGGGGGGAAATCGTTTCCATTCAAGTAGAAGTGGTGGATTCCTCGTTAGATTACAACCTCCTTCTAGGAAGAAATTGGTTTTATGCCATGACTGCTATCGCTTCAACAGTATTCCGAACAGTCCAATTTCTGCATCTAGGGAGAATTGTTACTATTGACCAACTCGATTTTTGTACGCCGAATGTTTCTACCTCTATGGATAATAACATCCCCATGTTAGGCTAGTCCCCTCCTCCTTACCTGTCAATTGGGGTAGGCATGTTGAAGGATTCATCCCTTATGGGGGATTTTCCATCCACTCCTCCTAACATGGATTCTGTGAAAATCTATATGATTGCCTCATTTTATTGTCAGCCTAAGGGAAAACAAGTTGTTCAGTCCACCTCATTGAGTTCACATGAAGCAATGTATGACACCATTCAAACCCTTTCTGATGATCACACTGATGACCTTCATCTAGTGGCTTCGGATCCTTACCATTTACCTTACTGGTTAGAACCATCTCTTCCTGTTCTGGATTATCTCTCTCAGAATTTTCCTTTCGATGAGTCCATTATGGATATCATGAATACGGATGAGTCCATTTGGGAGGATCACCATCATAGATCCATGTTCCTCCCCAACACTAGTTTGATTAACCATGATTATACATCTATGTTTCCTACTGATATGGTCAACGTACCCGAAAGTCCCATATTGTTGCAAGACACAGATTCTGAAGGAAACCTTTGCAACATTACTCGGATGAATCTGATTGACATATCAACCAATCCTGGTACCATCGAGCATGTTCATGTTGGGCAGAACTGCTCGGCAGATGAATCTGAAGCATACAGGGCACTTTTTAAGGAATTCCATGATATTTTTTCCTGGTTCTTCTGAAGAGATATCGAGGATTGACCCATCCATTGTGGTCCACGAGATTAAAACCTATCCCATGGCCAAGCCTACCAGGAAAAAACTAAGGCAAGTCCATCCACGGAAGGCCACAGCGACTAAATCTAAAATTGAGAAATTTCTCAAAGGTGGGCTTATTTATCCAGTACCCCTAACAAAATGGGTATCGAATGTTGTCCTTGTCAATAAAAAGCAGGGCACCATTAGAGTCTGTATCGAATTTAGGTATTTGAATAAATCTTGTCCCAAGGACAACTTTCCTACTCTGCACATCAATCATATTATCGACAACTGTGCTGGAAGTGTCATCTTCTCATTTATGGATGAATTGTCTAGCTATAATCAGATTGAGATATTACCCACTGATCAGCACAAGATGGCATTCATTTTCCCATGGGGAACCTTTGTATATAATAAGTTACCTTTTGGATTGAAAAATGTTGGAGCGACGTTCTAGTGTGTGATGTCCGATTTGTTTCATGATATTAAACATATTGTTGAACCGTACCTTGACGACCTCTATACTCATTCACAATGATGGGAGGACCACCCTAGTCATCTTAGAGACATATTCCTAAGATGTTGTCATTATAATATATGGATCAATCCACATAAATGTGTTTTTTTCGTTGAGGCAGGATGTCTGCTAGGTTTTTTGGTCTCCAAAGATGGCATCTGGATAGACCCTTTGAAAATTTCCGCCATTTTGGCTCTATGAGCCCCAACTAATCTCCTTGAACTCCAAAGTTTGCAAGGGAAGGAAAACTTCCTCCGCCATTTCATATGCAATTTCACAGAGAAAACGCACGGTTATATGAGTCTCCTTAAAAAGGACACTTCATTCTTTTGGGATGACCAAGCCCAACATGCCTTTGATAATCTCAAACATGCTCTGACTCATTCACCCATGATACACCCCCCAGATTATTCAAAGGAATTTCTCTTGTATATTGCTTCCTTCGCTACTACCATTTCTATGATTTTGGTGAAGGACAATCCCAACGGTTAGGAGCATGTGATTTACTACATGAGTAAGAATCTTATGGATTTTGAAACCCAATATTCACACGTGGAGAAGTTAGCATTGGCCACAGTCATTGCTGTACAAAAATTTCGTCACTATATTTTTTTCTACACAAAAACTGTATTGGAAGACCAGAATCCTATGGATTACATCCTGACTCGTCAGGTGCTCGGGGGAAAGTACTCCTGATGGATAGTCATACTACAGGAGTTTGATCTGGAATTCGCCAAAGCCACGTCAAATAAATCCTTGGTCTTTGCCGAGCTCATGTGTGATATTCCTTGTGCTGCAATGGAATCTAAGCCTAGTGATTCATTTCCCAATGAATTTATGTTCCTGATCAGCACTACTGATCCATTGTATGGATATTTTCTTATTTATCTCCAAACAAAATGATTTCAGCCCCATTTATCTCATGACGATTATTGCCATATCCGTCACCATGCAAAATAATACCTCATCCTGAATGATACCTTGTATAGATGTGGAATTGATTATATTCTTCAGCGATGCCTTACCCATGAGGAGGTTGAACATGTGTTGAATGATTGCCACTTGGGAGCATGTGGCGGTCATTTATCTGGGATGGCTACAGCCCAAAAAATCCTTCACGTTGGCAATTTTTGGCCTTTTGTCTTCAAATACTGTCACGAGGCTATTAAGAAATGCCCACCTTGTCAACATTTTTATCCCAAAAAGCGCACCCATCCTGCTCCGCTATACCCCGTCATTGTCGTTCTCCCATTTTCCAAATGGGGGATTGAATTTATGCATTGTAAGCCTACCTCAACCAGGGGGCATAGTTACATCATCGTAGCTATGGACTATTTCACCGTGGGATGAGGCCATGCCTACATATGCAGAAGATGGTAAGAATTCCGCTCTCTTCTTGTTCGATCATATCATAGCTAGATTTGGAGTCCCACATTCCATCGTTACTGAGCATGGATCACATTTCTGTAATCAAATGATGGAGGAACTGAGTGCCAAGCTAGGTTTTTTCCATGAAAACTCTACGCCATATTATCCACAAGCTAATGTCCAGGTAGAGGCCATTAACAAAGTTTTGAAAACTATGCTTTGTCGGATGGTTGGAGATCATAAATCCAACTGGAACCACATTCTTTTCTCCACTCTTTGGGCTTATAGGAATTTGGTGAAAACAACCACTGGTTTCACACCATTCCAACTTATCTATGGACTTGAAGTTGTCTTACCGATTCAATGTTAGATTCCATCTTTACAACTTGTCGTCGAACTTCTCCCAGACACTTCTGCAGAGGAAGAAAGATTTTTGTACTTAAATAACCTTGACGAGACTCAGAGATATGCTTCCTTGGCTAATAACACACATAAGAAACGTATCAAGGCACCATATGATAAATCCATCCATCCTCGTTCCTTTAACAAGGGTGACCTAGTTTTGACTTACAACCAAAGATATGACAAACTAGGGAAGGGTAAGTTTGAGTCCATGTGGTTTAGACCTTTCGTCATTTATAAAGTTTTAGAGAAAGGATCATGCGAGCTCATTAACTACGATGGAATCCCTTTGAGGCAACCTCACAATGGGTTGTACTTGAAAAGGTACTATGCCTAGGTCTTTCTTGAATGGTATCCTATATATATGTATATTGCTTGACTTTCAGTGTGATTTTAGTATTTTCAAGATGGTTTTGAGTTTAGTGTCTGCATTTGTTTATACCATGTTTTGGTCATGCAGAGAAAATGGCTTTCTACGGCTTTGTTGATGGTGCTTTATACCACACCTTGAATCTCGCCTCAGCTATTTGGGTCCTTTATTGCCCTGCTGAAGATTTAGTCAGTTCAGGAGTGGTTTGTATCGGTCCCGCTACCAATAACATTGTCAAGTATCAAGCAGTCATCAGTCTTCTTACTGAAGCCTTCCCCCAATATGTTCACAATTTGGTAGTCTTGATGGACTCAGAACTTGTGGTTTGTCATCTAAACCATGTCTACACCCTTAGAAACCCTGTGCTTCTCCACCTTTTCCAGAGAGTACGCTTTCTAGAAATATCATTTGAAACCATCACTTATAGACATATCCCTAGGGAGCATAATGTAGTTGCTGTCTCATTAGCTAATTACATCTTATATTGGCATATTGCCCATTCATGACGTTAAAATCAAACATGGTCCATTGTAAATAAACATTTAAAGACACATAAAACTCATGTAAAATACATTCACCATTTGAGACATATAAACACCAGGAATAAGTCTGTATATATATATATATATGAAAAAGTTTACAAAAATAGGTCCTGAGACCTCATCTGAAACATGTAGGCTTTCAAGTAAAAACCACCATACAAAATCTTGAAGCTGTCAGCTTTCAGTAGATATCTCATACACACAATGTCTAGTGATGCTCATGGTAGCACATCACCGCCTGGGATACTCTATGTAGAAGCCTACTAAATCAACCTGGTACTCCCACTATGGGTCTCTGATACCTCAGAGGGAGGTCATCAATGGAAGCATCAGGGATATCCAAGGTCAACCTCTCTAGGTTTTCCTCTAACTCCCTAGTGATATCATTTCCCTATGGTACAAAGTGGGCTTCAGCTTGTCTATCCAATGGGGAAACTCCCCTAGGTCATGCTGCTCCAACATCTACATGAAAATATCTAGGTCTCGTTACTTAACATAAAAAGTATAAAACATCAAAAAAATAAAAAAATTTCATCCATTTTAGGGTTTCTTTCTTCTTACCGATGTCACCCCACTTCCCACCAGGTGGAAGCGGTAGGTCAGGATCTCCGCTAAAGTCTATGCCTGCATAAGCATAATCCTCCACCATGAGGATTTGTTCTTGGAGACATCTAAAGAACGGGTCACCAAACTTCACTTTCCCCCTACCCGCTCCAGTACGAGACATAATCTAGACCCACCTTGGCATACAGGGGTCCTGCGCTCTCAGCTTTGTGAAGACCACCTGATGTCTCATCTGTGGTACCCGCTCAAAGAAGAACTAGGAAAAAATGGAACCAAATCCAAACTGCTTCAGTTCTCCCTGCCGACACTTAGTTAGTTGATCTTTGAATATCGAATGGATGGCTTCCACCTAGTTGAATACCATAGGTGCCATGGCCTCTATGGCATATAAAATGTGTGCCCTAGAATCTTGGTGCACACCTTGACTCCTGGGCACTCTCTACATAGTAAATAGGATAGTCCATAGAGGCCCATCCATCACTACTCTGATGGAGATTTTCTTCCCCAATTTCCTTGTCCTTGGGATATAGTGACAGTCTATCAACTCTCGTGTGGTAATATCCCCTCCCTGGGAACCTGTCAGGAAGATGGGGGCACCCCGTCTCGAGAGACTAGTTAAGAAGTAGATGTCCTCTACCTCCACTGTCAGAATATGGGCCCCAACCTCAAAGTGTTGCTGCTCCATATTCCACATCCAAAGTATGTGCTCTAGAAACCGCTCATGTGATACCATGCTTGGGGTCAGGAAGAATTTCAGGAGCCCACAGTCTCGTAATGCGGGTATACAACCTGCATTCCTTTTGGCGAAAGTGTCATCACTGTCATGTTGTCTTTCTTTCCATGTCACCATAATTGATCAGCAAAAACCTTCAAAAAAAATCATGGCACATATTAGAATCATCCTTAATCATTTAAATTCAAAAAAATGATTTATTTTTCTTGTGCTATCATTTTAAAATCTCCACGACCGACACCGCCTGTGCGCCATTGGAGACAGGCGATGGCATTGCCTGTTAGCTTTGTTTTAGGCGTCGTTCTAGTGAGGTAGCACGTATCCTGTAAGGGGTATGTGCGGTGCCCATTTCTATGGTTTTAGGGCTTTCCATACAAGCCCAAAACCCCATAAACCCCATCAAAAATCAAAATTAAGACTGTGAAAAGGAAGAGTAAGGTTTTAACTGTTACCTGGAACTGATAGCGCTCAAATCCGACAGTGGAAACTCTCGGTATCAACAGCTGAAGATATGACTAGGAAAGTGCTCCAAATGCTCTCCACTATGGGTAAATAGTAAAATGATTTGGCCTTTTTACTATTTACATGACTTATATATGCATTTTTTGGGTCTGACATGCTATAGTTTTGATTTAAAATCACCTTTTATTCGAAACTTATTAGTCGTAATCCCTTAATGTTAGTTATGAGTGCATTTAACACTTGTTTTTTAGTCGATTGCAAGATAGAAGAACCATAGCAGTAAAGCTTTGGGAGTTTGTTTATGACTTTTTCATACTTCCGTAAAGTGGAAAAATTTGATGAGCGTTTATGACAACACTTTCGTCATGCTCTTGAAACCTAGTATCAAAGGTCTGAGTCCGTTTCGGATTCTTTCTAGGCTCGTAAAAAATTGACATTGTGTAAAGAAACTTCATGGAGTCTTCTTTCACCTCTTTTCAGGCTCCTTAAACACGAAAAGATCGTCAAGTCCATTTCTAATTCTTTCCAGGATCGTAAAAATTGACATTGTGCAAAGAAACCTCATGGAGTCCTCTTTAAACTCTTTTTAGGCTTCCTAAATATGAAAAGATTGTCAAGCCTAAAAAGAGTTTGAAGATTCATCTTTCCCAACCAAAAATAGTCTATCTGAAAGAGTTTAAAGATTCATCTTTTCGACGGTAGGTTATGTCTTCTTCATGCTCATTAAAGAATTTGAAGATTCATCTTTCCGACGGTAGGTTATCTCTTTTTTGGTTCAGATAGACTATTTACAAAAAGGAAACACTCCAACCAATCATGACTGGAAGAGTTCTCTAAGGTATGATTTTACACTTTTTCGAGCCTTAGGGACTAAATCATATGAAAATGTACCATTTTTTAGTCTTCTTCCATAATCGTTTAGAATCTCTAAACATAAACGATACTGAGTTTTCTTTCATTGGACTCGTTAAATTAAACATTGAGAGACCCGTTTCGGGAACGAACCCCTCCTCTCTTCGGTTCGTAAAACATATGATTTTGGACTTGTCTTCAGACAAGCTATACTGAGTGTTTGTTACCCTCTTTCAACTCATAAAACTGAAAAGAGGCACTCATCGATCATGATGGGGGAAATGGGAAGGGAATCATTTTGCAAATAAATGGCAGTAGTTTGTCGTTACCTTTGAACATGGCACTTGTATGCATATCATGTCAGTCAATTGGGTATTCAGCTGATCTCCGTGACGATCCACTTTCATGAGTCATGTCACTCCTTTGAGTCTTTCAAAAGAATGCATTGTCCACTATTGCATCATGAGTTTTTCCCATTCAGTCATGCTGCAAGGTCTTTTGTCGTGCCACCCAATGTTCAAAGAAAGTTTACCTCTGCAGTCAAAACAATCTCTGTGTCAGTACTTTTGAGTCAGTGCTATGGTTACTACATTCACATCATTCCAGAACTATGTTCTGAGTTTCATGTCGTTGATGTGGGACTCATCATGGCTCTCCTTCGATGAGACTTTTCCCGTCGACATCACCTCATCATCCGGGAACTAGTCTTAGAAACAAAAACTTAGTACCTTGAGATCTGTATGCTTTAATGATAGATTATCTCACTCTCAACATAGGTTCACATCATTGACCTTTGATCGATAGAATCAACTGAGTGTTCGACATTAGGAAATCTATTCACACTCAGTAGATTGTACTACGGTACCTTGGGAATCATTGACATCAATGGTGATCTCCCTCACACTTGTTAATGGTTCACATCATTGACCGGTAATCAAGTGGTTTCTACCATGTTCGACTTCAGATCATTGTAATCACATGGATAGAATCATGCTTTGTGGAAGACGAGATGAATACCCTGGGTATTTGTTTAAAGTGCTCATTGCTTTTCCCCAGGTTGCGATGGATTTTTGTATATCTAGCATGGATCCACATTTGTATGGTCATGGCTATGCTCAAATTTGTGTCTGTATGACATAGATCTACGTTGTATGTCTGGTAGCTATGTCCAAGTTTGAGTTCTCTATCACATGGATCTATACTGTATTCTAGTAGCCATGCTTGTTTATTCCTCCCATGTCTCTACCTTGTATTGGTCTGCAGCCATGAGTTGGTTACTTATGTTTATGAGTCAAAAATATTGATGTACTATAGATGCCTACTTGACTACATGCTCCGATCGAGCTGACATTTTCAGCTCAAAGTGACAACTTGTTCTCTTAAAGCTCTCGTTTATCATATCCCTCTAAGACTCATGCTTTGGGGGGCATCCTGATATACCCAAATTCTGTCACCATCATGTGATAAGACCCTTGAATTACATATTTTCCCTTAATCCCAGCATCTAGAGTGGAAACCCATGTTGTTTATCAATCTTATATAAAAATGCTCAGCACCATGCTTTCCCTGTTAACCATGAGTGGTACCTTGTTCGCACTGCCTGTATCATGTTTTCCATAAGCTATGCCACTGCCTATGGCCTTTGGTCCATAATCATTTCTAACCTAAACTGCTCTGTCATAAGAGGAGAAAAGCGGTACCCTGGGTAAAATGGGAAAAAGAGAAGTTTCTCGAGGCTTCTAGATCATGATCCTTGTGTCCTCCATTGTCCCTATCATAGTGATTCAGTTGAGCTCAAGATCCCCCATCATAGGATCTTAGAGGCCACCTCACCCACAAATCTCTCAACCATTTCTATCCATTGAGCCTTATAAATACAAGCTCATGTCCATGGTTGAGGGGGAGAACTTTAAAGGTATTGTTATGTTGTTGGATTGACCACTTGGCCCAAGCCATTTGAGAGCATAGAGAGCAAAGTTGGAGCTTATGGGGATGAAAGTATTGGTTTCATGGAGATGCATGTTGACACTAAGGCTTAATTGGTTGTAAAATTCTCCATTCATCTTAATGAAAAGCTAATTTCCATCCCACATTACTGTTGTTCTGATTTTGCATGTAAATGTTGTTGGATTCCTCAGTAACTGACATGGATAAATAGATTATGTTTTGGTAGCTTTGATGTGTTTGCATGTTTGATCTTATTGCAGGTGCATAGGTTCACTATCGAAGCAACATTCTAGGTGTCTATGACATCCAGGGAGGGTCTTCATCCTTTATCATTCACTCATTTGTTCTGGATCTAAACCATTCAGACCAGAGGAACAACTTCTGTCTGCAGAAGCTGAAATATTCCTTCTTACACTTATGCGCCCTCGTCTTTCTTTTCGCCCCCCATGGGAGTCCGTCGGGATTTGCGAGGCTAATCTTGCAAAGGTTCAGGTAGATCGAGCCCTAACTCTTTATACCCTGCCCTCATTGGGGACATGCAAAGAAGGAATGAGAAAGAATAGATTGCTCTGATACCACTAATCTAGACTTATGAAAGAATGCAATAGAATACACAAATAACCATAGAAACAAATATGCAGCAAAAATAACACTTCATTTCATTAATCAAAGAATTAAAACTTGTTTACATACATAATGGAAATAAACTAGCTATAGTGCTGGTAGCTTATATCTCATAAGAGATGTGGTAGCTACATGCCTCTAAAATCTGTGTTACAATGAGGCTTAAAGGCCTATATATTATTGGAAAACAATGGAAACCCTACACATCCAAAAACCTAACCCTAGAAGGTGAAATGCCAAAATGTGGGCCCCATTGGGTAACTTGGTACATCAATTTCCTGGGGTCATAACTTTGGCATACTACCTCTGTTTGACGCGCATAATACATCGTTAGAAATATATCTTCAAGGAATACATCCATAAATGGAAAATATTAAGTTTGTGATAGTCTCATATTTGCATGACCATTCGATGCCGAAAAAACGTCGTTTAGGGCCTCAGAATGGCTCCAGAAGTTTAGGACCCGAAAAATACCAAAAATAGTAAATTGTGCTACAATTAAGGAAACTGGAAAACTAAAAGAAACAATGGTGGGGGTCCAAGTGGAATAGCTGGGTGGCCACCAATATCCTCCTGGATCATACCTTCCTTATCGTCCTCCGCCAACTTCAAGCAACGTTTTCAAATTGTCTGGGTATTTCCTCTGTCGTCGATTTCCTCTACATGGAAAGATCGACTGCTTTCCACTACTGCATTCGCGAGTGTGGAAATTGAACCCAGGTGATAGATCAATTTCACTCACAAAATTACTAATCAAACATGCAAATTTACACATAAAGGAGACTGAAATTGGAGCATAACACTAATCTATATTGAATAAGTGTACAATAGCCAACCTTGTGCAGTCATAGGATGCTGCAATAAATAATTACATGAGAGATTCGAATGCATAAGGATGCCATTCGAAATAGTCAAAAGCAGGCTTACTAAATCTAGTTAAACCCTCCATAGGTGCATAAAGTAGTTTCCAAATCTGCCTAGGAGCTCATGAATTGGCAAAGTCAAGTAGGCAAGCTAATAGGTGAGGGAAAGACAACTCATATATGCTTTTATTAGGAGAAAAGAATGGAGGATGATGAGGGAAAAAAACAAGTCAACTGCACCTAGTCTTACTTTCCCTTTTTCCATAAAACTCAGTAAAGCAGGCAATAAAGCAGAAAAAGCAGACATGCACTAGGGAGGATCTGGACTAAAGCAGATATGCTAAATATGGATTCTAGGAGGTTTCCCAAGTGCTCCATGACTCAGTTTTAGCAAGTTTGACTTCTCGGACATGTGTAAGACAACTTGCATAGAGTGGAATATTGGAAAATAGGCAAATAAGACAAAAATGGATTAATTAATGTCTAAGGTGGCTAACTATGGGTTGATTATTCTAATAGTGAGGGAATCTACCACCTTGTTTCCCACCCATTTAAAATGAGAGAGAAGAATGGCTTCATGGCTTGCTAGGGTTTTCTGGAGAGCGCCTAAATGACCCTCCCATCTCTAGTTCTTTGAGACTTGGGAGGTTGATGCACCCGATTGAAGTCGGCGGGCGATATTGATAATAATTTGTGAGTCCCCCTCCACCACCAATGGATTTTTCCCTATTTGCACCACCCAATTTAAACCATTTATAAGACCTTCGAGCTCAGCCATATTGTTAGTATTGCTGCCAATTGATCCCCAGAATAAACTGAGAATATCTCCCTTCGAATTCCTTATTGCACCCCCAAATCCAATGGGACCTAGATTTCCTTTGGCCCCTCCATCGACATTGAGTTTGAAGGACCCAGCTGGTGGTCCTATCTAGGAATCTGGGCTAGAGACGGATGTTGGAACTAAATGAGAAATAAAACTGTTGGAAGGTAATTCCCTAATCCCTAATTTGTATAGAATAATTCTTTCATTTTCTCCAGCTATAAATTCTTCCTGCATCCACTGATTTAGAGGAATAGTTTCTTTAAGATGAGCTTCTATGGAATTCCATATTTCCCCTTGTTTTCTTGTTTTGTTTTCAAAGGTCTGGCTGTTGCGGGTTTTCCATATTTCCCATAATCTGAAGCCAGGTAGCAGCTCCCACAGGCAGTTGACAATTTTATTTTTGAAACATTTCGTAGGCCATTCTACAATTGTGAAGTCCGTTCATCCTTTGTGACAGCGGTTTCTTCTAAAAATTGCCGCTCCTTTTTCTTGAATTTAGTCTACCACTTTGCACTCATCCAGTAGATGGTTGATCATTTCATTGTTCTCCTCGCACATGCAGCATCTAGACGGTCCATAGATTCCTTTGATTTACAGGTTATCCCATGTTAGGATACATCGTTTAATCACAAGCCAGTAGAAAAATGAGACCTTTGGCCACCATCATCCTGTCTAAATTTTCCCCCATTTGGCTTCGGGCTCCATGTTCTGATTCCATGTTAGCAGGCCTAGGGCTTATTTGGGATTGAAGTTGCCAGAATTTGTATACCCCCATCTGAGCTTATCTGGACCCTCGTTCTTGGCTATTCTTTTAGAGTGGAGCTCTGATATAAAATATTCAATTTCTTCCCTAGGTGCTTGGGCTTACTACTAACTCTTATCTTTCCATGACCTGAAAAGCTGGTCCTCATTACAGGTATCCAAAAATTCCACCACCTTACCTTGGGATTGATTCTGGAGAAAAGCATGAAGTAAAGGGGAATCATCCCTGCATTATAGCACCAGTTCCTGGTTCCACGCTTCACTTGTGAATCAATCCATTTGTCCATTTTGCACCTCCTAGAAACTGTGCTTTTGAACCAATCCTCTATTTTCCTAGGCCGCCTTCCAAATGCTTAATCCTGGGAGGTTTTCTATGAATTGAACCAAGGATTGCTTAGGCCATTAGGGGGAATATTTCAAGTGCCACAATTTGGACCATGGCTCCTCTTCATAGTTAACCCATCACCACCAAATTTTGGTGCTCATAACTTTATTATTGTCAAGAGGGTCTTGGAGCCCCAGTCCCCCTACAGCCTTTGGAGTGCATATGGGTTGCCAATCCACAAGAGGCCACTTTTTGTTACCTTCTGATCCTCCCTAAAGGAAGTTCCTCTAAATATTCTTGATTTGTTTTATGATTGATTTTGGGGCTGCCAGCACCGAAAAGAGGTAAATGGGCATTGCCTGAAGAACTGATTTTACCAAGATGAGTCTACTCGGGAAATTGAGGGCCCTATAAGTCCATAAATTGAGCTTTTTATTGATTTTATCTAACAGTTCCTTCGAAGATATTTGCTTGATAGTCGATTTTTCCAGTGACGCTCTCAAATATTTAGAGGGGAGACTGCCTTCCGAGAACTCAAGAATTCTGAGGATGTTTCTTTTGGTAATTCGCGGGGTATTGAAGAAGTAAGTCTGATATTTTTCCTTGTTAATTTCCAAACTGCTAGCTTCCAAAAAAGTATTCATAATTTCTTTGATTCCCCTAGCCTCATGAACCGATGAGGGGCCCATGAGCATATTATCATCCACAAACTGTTGGTGGGTCTGGGGATCCATCCCTGCTATTAGTGATAAGCCCTGAATTTTGTTCGCTGCTCTCCTACTCTTGAGCATCCTTCCTAATCCTTCCGCCGCAATGATGAAAAGGAAGGGAGATAGGGGGTCCCCCTGTCTAATTCCTCTTGAAGAATTGAAGGGGTTTGAGGGGGAGCCATTGACCAAGATTGAGAAGAAGGCTGAGGAAACCAGATTCATAACCCAGTTTGTCCACTCCTCCGAGAATTCAAAATCTTTAAGAATAGCTTCCAAGTACTACCAATTCATTTTATCATAAGCTTTGGAAAGATCCAATTTTAGGAGCATACCTAGAGTCTTCAAAGTTTTAAGCGAATGGATAGTTTCATGGACTAGAATAATGCCATCCAGAATTTTACTGCCTTCCACAAACCCAGCTTGTTCCGGTGAGATGATGAGAGGAAGGAGGGGTCTTAGACGATTTGCAATAACCTTAGAAATTATTTTGTAGATGACATTACACAGAGCAATAGGTCTTAGTTTTCTAGGATCCTCTGTTCTGCTTTCTTTGGGTATGAGAGTTAAAAATGTAGAGTTAAGAGCTTTGAGAATACTCCCTGATTTCCTAGATTCCTCAACCAAAGCCTAGATTTCTTCCTTTATCCAATCCCAACAAGCATGGAAGAAATTTGTAGTGAACCCATCCAAACCCGGAGCTGTATCTTTTTCCATCTGTTTTACAGCAGTCTCCACTTCTGTCATCTCAATGGATTTTCCCAGAATTTGATTGTGTTCATCCATGATAAGCTTGGGGATATTGATTAACACTTCTCTCTGGGATTCCTCCCTGTCTTTTTCTGGTTCCTGCAGGAGCTTAGAAAAATAAGAGTTCAAGGTAGTTTCTAGTTCTTCTTGAGTTTCAACAATACTCCCATCCTCCCTCTTTAGTCTATCCATTCGATTCCCCTATCTATGTTGAATGGCTGCTTTGAGGAAAAAGCTAGTATTTTGTTCTCCTTCTTGGAGCCACTTGACTCTTGCCTTCTGGTTCCAGTAAAATTCCTCCCGTTGTTCTCTTTGACTGAATTCATGTAGCAGTAACTTTTCCTAAATCCATAATTCTTTTGAGAATCCACTATTCATCCATTGAGATTGGTTTAGCTTGATCTTTCTCTCTAAGGCCTATTTTGCTTGTAATATATTACCAAAGGAATCTTTGTTCCATTTCTTGATATGACCTTTAAGGAGTCTAAGTTTCTATTGTAATTGATACATTCAAGTGCCTCTTATTGGTGGGGAACTGTCCCACCACTCCTTGAGTTTCTCATGGAAGTCCGGATGGAGGAGCTAGAATTTCTCAAATCTAAAGGGCCCGTGGGGATTTACCCCAACATTTTTCCATTCCATGCTAATAGTCCAATGATCCGAACTTGCCGCTAGCAGAACCACCACTTTTAGGTCTCCCCCTACCATCATGATCAATTTTGAGAGTAAAAACCGGTTGAGTCTCTAGGCTATCCCTTTGTCTCCCGTTTGTTTGTTGTTCCAAGTGAATATGCCATTTGATGTTTTGACATCTATCAAGTTGAGGTCATTAACTACAATATTAAAGTGGTTGCTAGAAGAGTTTAGGTTCCGTATACCAGATTTTTTTTTGTCGAGGTTCTTGATCAGGTTGAAGTCTACCCCCAGGATCCAAGCTTTGTCCGTGAATATGGCTTTGATGTCTGAAATCGAATCCAGGAATGTTGTCTTCTATTCAGCCCTCGGGGGTCCATATACATTGTACATAACTCCTCTTATTTTGGTGCCTATGATGTGGAAATCTATCGATAGAGTAAAAGGAGTGGCTAGGAAGCCAGAGAGATGCAACTCTAATGGATTCCATAGGATTCCCATCCCTCCTGCTACCACTCTGGCATCTAAAGCTACTGATTCGCAACCCTTCCATACTTTCCAGGCGATACTTGATAGTTCTTCTCCCGAGCATTTTGTTTCTTACAGAAAAACTATCCCTAACTTAGATTTTTAAATCCTTCTTTTGAGAAGACGGATTTTAAGAGAGCTCTTACAGCCTATGATATTCCACGTTGTAATCTACATCAGAAATAGTTTAACTTGAGGGTGATAGGGAAGCATCTAGTGTTGGATACTACCCTGAAGCCACTAGTTGTTCCCCTATTTCTTTGATTCTTTGATAATTACTTGGCCTTCCCCTCTTTTCTTTTTCCTGGTTTTTCTTTCTGTCCGTGACTTTGAGGGATTCCACGACTACCCCTAAGGAGCTTGAGTTTTTGGCTTGAATAATGGCTTTCTCCAATAGGGATACTTGCTGAGGGGGTATCTAGGTTGGACTTTTGTCGAAGCAGGAAGCTTCCAACCTGTCCAAGTCCATATCTAGTATTTCCATGTCTTCTGAGACAAGTTCCATTGTCCTTGAGTCTTTCTTGACTGCCTCTTGCTGTCGCTGGAAAAGAGGCTCCGGATTGGCTTTTGCAATTTCTTGTTGCTTTTTTGGGGTTATCTCTGTCTCCTTTCCCTGGTTTTATTTGATCTGGTCACTTTGTTGCTCTGCTTGGAGTTTTTCCTTCACCAGATATGTTTGTTGGTCGGTGTTACTAATTACCTTATCTTCTTGGAGGGTCTCATACCGATTCTGGGTCAGCACTCTTTTAATTAGTTATGGTTCTGAGGTCTTCTCGCTTGTCGTTTCTTGTTTTGATTTTTTGTGAATCCCTCCGCATCCTAGTTGTTGTGGCCTTTTTCCCCTCCCGGTTTTTTGTTTTGGGGGAATTCTCTGAAGAGATGACCATGTTCATGACATCTTTTTCATTTGAAAGGTATATGTTCATAATCTATGGCCTAAAACCATTCCTCATCTTCCCATGTTAGCTCGATTCCATCTGGCAGATCTCTAGATATATCAAGGTAGATACATATTCTAGCATATGATATATATTTTCTTTGTCTAGTTTTCTCTGAGACTTTGATGAAGTTCCCCAGCATGTTCCCGATATCCATTAAGATTTCTTCCTTCCAGTATTTCGTTGAGAGAGAATACATTCTTATCCAAACTGGAGCTATTGTTAGGTTTTCTTTGTCATGGTTGAATCTCTCTTTCCATGTTCTGAGGAAGAGGCACGTTGAGTTGTA
Organism: Pseudotsuga menziesii; assembly: GCA_001517045.1. Classification (NCBI taxonomy): domain Eukaryota; kingdom Viridiplantae; phylum Streptophyta; class Pinopsida; order Pinales; family Pinaceae; genus Pseudotsuga; species Pseudotsuga menziesii. The sequence continues at coordinate 70,175 of LPNX010760712.1, read as the reverse complement.
GAAGTAGGGGTCGTTCTCAAAGATTTTTGTTCTGTCATCTTCATTAAAGAAGATTATCGTAAAGAAACCTTTGGGCCCCAGTTGAAGGTCGTAGTGTCCTTGAGGTTTCCAAGTTGTATTGATCCACCAGACCAAGGTCTTTTCTGTGGGCCATATCCCCACGAATTTTCCTAGGAGAGCCCGCTCTTTCATGTATTGAATATCCTCCCTGACTCTTTCAGATTTAACCTTTAGTTTTGGCACTGTCTTGGATTTCGAGACACATTGTCCTGTCCTTCTTATGCCCTGATTATTTGTTTCTTCCTTACTAATCCCACTAGAACCTTCCCCATCTCTAGGCATGGTAGATGCATTGATTATTCCTTTCCCCTTTTCATTTTTTTTTCCCAAGATAACGATTCCCTCCTCTATTGTTTTGTTCCTTCCACGGTCCCTCTCCCCCCGAGGAGGAGCAGGAACCATCTTGATTGACCTTTCTAAGATGTCAACGACCTGCACGATCACCGAGGATCCTTCCTCCTGCGTACCCAAGCCCCTAGCCTCCTTTCAAGTTGTAGAGCGCCGCTCGGCACAATAATGTAATTATTAATTATTAATTAAAATATAACAACATAATTTTAGACATTAATGATATTATTTTATTAATAATTACATCTTTTATTAATGACATATGTGTACGTGCCCACTAGTTACTAGCAACAACCACATTAATAAAATTAATATGTCTAAATAAGTCAATAGGCATAAATTTAGGTACATACTAATGTGCTTAAATTTACGCCTATTGAAGTATTCATACACATTAATTTTATTAATGTAGTTGTTGCTAGTATAAATAGAGCGTATATTATCACTTCATTTTCAAATTTGTAAATTGAAAAAAATTATTTGTCTTAAAACTTCCATTAATAAAATTTAAAACAATGTTCAAGACCAATCTATTTTAACTATAGTAAAATAACATCATTGACGGCATAGTTTCCATGCGAGAAAAATAGCATAAATTACCACATAGTTTCAATGCAATTAAAATAGCATAATTTACGACATAGTTTCAATGCTAATTGCAACTCTTATCGAGCTAAATGGAGATCATGGATCAGAGTTAATCCTTCGTCCAACTGGACTGATATGGCTCTAGACTATTTGTGTCTTTGTTTCTCTTTTGTAACTATATGTTTCAACTATTTTTCAAACAGTACAATGTAAAACAAAGCTTAAAGTTTTTCAAAGTTTTTCTAGATTGGTGTTGCATTTGTCAAATGGGCAATGAGGTCAATTTTTCAAAGTTGATCTAGATTGGTGTTGCATTTGTCATCAATCTATATGTAGATTTGAGTTCGATGAGATTTCCTCGGATTTTAGTTATAGAAAGTGTGTCTCTTCTTTAAGATATGTCTCTTACTTTTTACTTTCTTCATTACTTATTCTTTTATTCACATTAAGCTATTTATATCACTATTTTTTAATTAACTTCATTTTTGTTTTTCTTGATTTACCTAATCTAAATTTCATTAGATATCTTGAAAGATTTGAAATTTCATTAGATATCTTGAGAGATTTCCAAGCAAGAACATTTTTTCTCCAATCTAGGAATCCTTCTCAGATCTTGAAACATTTTTCGAAGTCTTGTTTTTTTTATGTTAAGTGATCTTGCATCTATCGTGGATGTAGCATAAAAGTAAACTAACCATTGAATTTAAATATGGATTTAGTTTCACCTTTGATTGAATTCAAACTTGGATTGAAGTCAATCTTGGATTGATTCATACCTTGCTTAAAAGAAAATTATGGATTAATGTCAACCATGGATTGCAATCAACCTTGGATTGATGTCAAGCTTGGATTGAAGCTAAAGTTGCTTGACATTCAACTATGATTTGAAGTCAACCTTTCTTAAAATTCAATTATGGATTCAGGTTTACAATGGTTCAAAGTCAATCAGACACTTTTTAAAATGTGCTTCTATATTAAAGTAAACCATGGTTGAAAGTCATCCTTGCATTTAATTCAACCATTGGTTGAAGACAACTATGGATTGAAGTCATCAATGTAAATATTATTAATGAATTGAAGTCTATGATTGGATTGAATTCAACTAGGGATTGGATTCAACCTTCAATTGAAGTCACCCTTAGATACAAGTCATCATTAGATTTAATCCAACCTTGGATGTAACCTTAAGTTGAAGTGAACAATGAATTGAAGTCCATATTGTGCTGAAGTCAACCTTCTATTGAAGTAAAAAATATATTACTTCAAGTTAAATAGATTTGTAATTTTTTTTTGTAGTCGAAATGAATTTAACCTTTCATTGTAGTTACCTTTCGATTGAAGTCAACCCTCGATTGAATTCAACCTTGAAATTAAGCTTGGATTGAAGACAACCATGGTTTGCATTCAACTTTGGATTGAAGACAACCATGGTTTGAAGTCAAACTTGAATTCAACCTTTGATTGATGTCAACCTTGGATTGATGTTAAACATGAACTATTATTATCTATGGATTGAATTTGACCATGGTTCAAAGTCATCATTGCTAAAAAGTCAATTGCGGTTTTAAGTCACCTATGGAATGAAGTCATGGCATGTTTCAAAGTCAAATTTTCTTAAAATCAACTATGGATTAAAGTCAACCTTGATTGAAAGTCAAACCATGCTCCAAAGTCAATCAACAACTTTTTAAAAAGTGGTTGTGTTTACTTAATATGCTCAAACAATGGTTGGCCATGTTATCATGATTATGTCAACCATGGTTAACATGAACCATGCTCTCTTCATTATGTCAACCATGATGCACTAAATTCTACCATGTGAATACAACATGAATTAGCCATGGTTCAAAATCTTCTTTGGTTTAACAATAACTAAGGATTAAATTTATACAAAACAAACGTATAAATAAGTGAACTTATATTATTATTATTATTTATTTATATTAATGATTAATTATTTTTTATTTCTTTTATTTTTAAAAATATTTTCATTTTTAAATATATTTTTATTTTTTTAAAATAATAATAATAATTATAATTAAATATTGCTTATTGGTTAATATATTATTTCCATATATAAACATTATTACACCGAAGGCATTATTTAAGGGATGGTGCCCCTCCACTAATCGTAGTGTTTACACAGCTTATAAGGAGCCGCCAGCGAAAGAGTTAGCATTGAATTTTCATGTGTGCGTGCTGCCACCTATCATCAACCGTATGTACTTAATGAATATCATCAACGGTAATAATGATAGGTGTAATGTTGTTACGGGAAATAATAACCTAGACAATTACGTTTTAGCCAAAACTAAGCGGACTAAACTTGAGTTTACGGCTCAGTCAATATTAAAATTTAATTTTTATTTTTTCAGGCCGGCCTCTTTTTCTTTTTCATTTGTCGGTTCTGCCGACTGATTTTACCTCGACCACTTGTCACTTCGAAGTCAGCTGACTTTGACCTCTAAGTCTGCTCACCTCTTCGACCTCTCAAGTCAGCGTACAGAGTATTTTTCTTAGTCTAAGAGACTTAAGAAATTACAAATGCTTTTCACGTGTACGATAGAGTAAAAATGGACACATTAAGAAATCCAAAGAACTTATAAAAGCATATGCCCAAATATGTAGGAAGACTTGAGTTGACCAATGTGCCCTAAAACATGGAACTTGCACGCAGTGGGAGATTTATAGGTTCTTGTTCTTTCACTCAACCTTAATGGTAAAAGACATTTACACAAGTAAATCTTGAAATATTGTGTGGGAAAATAAATATGCATTCAACCATAAACTATTTCATATATATAACTATGCGGAAATAACAAAGATATTACAAACTTGTCTATCCACACTGATAGTGACTGATCCTCCTTTTACAAAGCTTCTGCTCTTCAACTAAATCACATAAAGAAAAGCTTGAGCTTCGATTTCTCTTTTCTCACCATGAGTTCCTCTGTCTCTTTATTGTGTCTCTAATCTAATTTACAATTTGCTTCTTCTATTTATAGGCAACTTGAAGATTGCTTCTACATGAATGGACTGACTCTCCATTAAAGACTCTAATAACTATCTATATAACAACTTAGCTTCAGAAATAAATTCGAGTGGTTTATGGAGTGATTAATATTTCCAATAGCTCCAATAGCAACTATATTTCAGGTTGAGATTCTGGCAATAATAACACTTCCTGGCATGAAAGTCACAATGCACAGATCTTTATTGCTCATCACGATGACAAGGTAATACACTCTAACAAGCGCGGTAAGATTTACTTACAATAGGGAGATTACAGGGAACGGCATGGAGGTAGGGTAATACATTTCCCCAACGACTATAAAGGCAATGGTTGCGCTGCTCTATTGGCAATGATAACGCACGCAGCCTGCCATGAAGTTCACCATACACATGCCTCCATTGCTCATCGCGTTTTACATGGTGACAAGCGTAGCGCTATAAGAATGATGGTAAAAAAGAAATAACTCTGGCAAAGCCCATGGCGATGGGGATAGCGCTCATAGTATTAAGAATTTACAGCATGGAGAGGTTGTGATATCTCCAACAGCGCAGCAGGTTGTGATATGGGTGCCGATAAGGATCATCGCCATCGGATGGGTGTGATTTACAACACGGTGATACCCGGCAGGGGATCAACGGTATAGAAATCTATAAATATGGCAACAGTAATGGCGATGGAGATACTGCTTATTGCTACGGAGCGGGCTATGATGATGTCAACGATGACATGGCTCATCACCATCTTGGTAAGAAGAAGTCGGGCCACGGGAGTAAGTATGGAAATCACATAAATAAAATAACGGTGGTTAACCTTTCTTCTCTTCATTGGATGCTCCCTCATTCTACGTCATTCTTGAGAAAAGTTTGAATTTCGTCATTGTCTTAGAAGGAGGACCCCTTTTGAAGATCTGATTTGCAATATTGAGTCTGCCATCAGAAACCTCACACGGGAGTGTCGACCCGACGAAGTAAAACAAGAGTGTGTCGTCATGCTAAGGAAATCAAAGTTAAGATGAAAAAACAAATCAATTAAGATCCTGAAGGCTGACAAAGGGAATGCTAGTGTTAGTGTTGGGCAATTCAGGGGAAGAGAAGTTCAACTTTTAAAATAGACTATGACGGAGTCTTTTCAGCGTTTCCATACCATTATAAATCCATGCTAAATTAAGACTTCTTGTACATGGAGAACTTGTTTTTTATAATTTCAAATCAAAATTATTTTATAGTTTTTTCAACTTTTCCATACCATTAAAAATCCATGGTAAATTAAGATTTCTTGTACATAGAGAACTTGTTTTTTATAATTCCAAATCAAAATTATTTCAGCAAACATAGATTAATTATTTTATTAAAGTTCTGAAAACTTGTTTTTTATAAATCCAAATCAAAATTATTTCAACAAACATAACATAGATTGTTTTCATTATTTTATTAAATATGTGGATTCTTACCTAATTAAAATTTTGTTTCAAGAACTGGGATTTATATTTTAATTTTTTCATAACTTAATTGAAATTTTGTTTTAAGAAAAAGAGATGATTTATATTTTAATTTTTTCAAGGAAGTTAAAAGCTTAAAGTATAATTGATAACAATAAATGAAAGTTAAAAGCTTAAAGTATAATTGATGGTATTTGAAATTTTTTATTTTATAAATGTATTTTTATAAGTGAAAAAGGATGAACCTAAAGAAGTTATGATGGGGATACTAGGGCTAGCAATCAACCTTCTTTTCAAGTAAAACCGAAAAACCACCCTTCATGCAGGTAGTCAAGTTGTGAATGAGCTTTGGATTTCCTATAGCCGAATATATTCTTCACTATTTGCTTTCACATAATGTCCACCCTATGCTACATGAATTCTCTAAAGCATGTATTATCTAAGGAAATTGTACTCGCAGTGGTAGCGTTGTGCTCATCTCAGCGCAACATTGTTTTTCTCATTTTATGTTACTTTCATAACTCAACACAATTCTTAGAGAAAGTTATGTGTTGTCAACACATCTCTAGCAGGAATAGTCATGTTAAGTTTCATTTCTTCGTATTTTTACGGATTTTCCCGAACCTTAGTGGGTGAATAAATTTCATTCTTTGTCCTTACTCTTTTACAACCTACTCTTATGTGCATGACTTTTACAATCTCATACAATATGGATTACTATGTAGTAATCCACAGTACTTCAAATTAGCTATAAAACTTCATTACTTTAAAGAATATTAGATGGCAAATCCATGAGGGTTGAGACTTGCCTTCTGTCAAACTTATTTGGTGGAAGGTGTTATTGGGATCTAGGTGTATGTTTTAGCTATGTAATTATGTATGAAGAGAAAAGGTAAAAAGAAATTCAATGAAATTGTTACGTCTATCAAAACTTTCCCAAGCTACAATACGTGCGTGGAAGGGGGTGGGATTCTGCATCCATTACATCATGAAAATTAAGCACCAAGCTACTAATGGACATCTTTACTATATACTATCAATATTCAATACAAAGATTAACTTGGGATATTAAAAACTTGAAAAAAAATATTTTCTTCACATGTCAACCTTATTTGGCCATTCAATGATCTTCAATACATGAGATTATAAGAGGACCCACGCAAATGGTCGACTTGAAAAATAGTGTCGCTTGTGCAAATTATGATGTATTGCATATTTCAGGTTTCAATTTCAAATGTATAGTCTCTCCACATCCACATTAGGTCTTAGTTTGAAAGGTATATTTCCTCCACATCCAGGGGTTTTGAGGTTCTCTAGAGCTACCGAAAACTTCGAAAACTCCCATAACTATGCCCCTTGTATTTTGGATTTTTTTGCTTTGTAAGATTCCATTGGCATTCAAAGTATTGAGGCGTAAACATTGACTTATTCACCGAATGTTTTCAATTTTAAAAAATTTATGTACAAACAAACTTATTTTCTCTTATATGGCCATTTAGAAGTTCGATGTAACTTATTTTCACTTTTTTTCCTAGACTTTATTTCATCACATAAACTTATATTATCTAACCACAACTTTCTCTCATTTTCTGAAACATATCGAAGTTCTCTTAGATGTTTCATTTCACCCACTTTGAAGGTATGCTAGTTAATAAATATGTCTTGCTAGTAAATTAGCAACCAAAATATAAATAATGCCTACTTTTGTGAAAATTGGTTTTAGTGTTTTCCTATGCGATTAAAATATATAAATTTGAAATTAGTATTCATTTTTGGTGAAAAGAACATAGAGCAAATAACTAAAACTAAATTTTGAATTTTGAATTATTGACCATAGTATAATCAAAAGTTTAATGTTCTTAACCTTATCAAAATTAGAAGATCTAGACATATTGAAGATAAAGTTATCTTTATAAAATATTTTTCTCATCCAAAGACTTGAAGAATTGAGCTTTTAAATAAAGTGATAATAAATATGTGAAGTCATACAAAACATTTTCATAAAATTTTAATGACTTACTAAATTTTGTTTGCTAGCATTGGTCTTTAGTATATAATTTTTGTACGAAAAATATTAAAAATTGTTAAAATCGTTTACTAGATCAAATTATTATAATCTATCAATGTGCTTAAAATATCAATTATAATAAAATGAACAAACCATAATGCCACGGGTGAATCAATCATATTAACATACCTTTTTTTTAAGGATAGAAACATGTAACCAATTCAAATAAGTGAAATGTATATCATGTAAATTTTGTTGAGCAACCAAAAAAAACTCAAATAGTATAGATAATCAAAATCACCATATCTTGATAAAAAAAGAAGAAGTATGGAATCTAAACCAAGCAGACCATCAAACAAAGAAAGATTAAAAGGAATAGAAAGGGTGATTTTCCAATTTTATATGGGGTCTCTTTATTTTCCAAAATCAAGGAGAAGTTGTCGGAGGCCAACAAATGGTGACATGTTGGAAGAACTAGTTATGTTTGCAAAATAAATATGAATATTAAAGATGTAATGTCAATAAGAATAGATACCTCTTCATATATCAAATTTCAAATCTCATAACTGATTTCACCATTGTCTTGTGTAGAGACGGATTGACTCTAAAACTTTCAAAATCAATCAAACTATCCTAACCAATACCTAAAATCTTAAAAATATAAATGATTTATTAATCATTGATAGAAAGAAGACTTCATCGGGAGTCAAATCTTGAGAAACAAAATAAATCAATGAGCATGTAGTATATAGATATGACTTTAATACCAAATGGTCAAACTTTTAACCATATGTAGATGCTTGTATCCCATCCATTAGGTACAAATAATTTATTACTAATAGAATTTACAATGGTGATTTTATTTTTCTTTATTCTTCATTTTTTACAACAAATTTATTATAAATATATCAATCAAAGGCCACTTCCCTAACATTCTAACTAGATGATGGCAACGTCATCTACAAGGACTGTAAAAAATGAGTATCCCATCTTGTGATGATACCTTCTGTCTCTTATTTTAATAACTGAGATCCATTACCCTAGCTTGGTGTCTAGATGATGGAAATGTCATTCTGACAAGGCCCATGATCATGATAGACCGACCTGTAATGAGACCTCATATACTTTGTAATATCCCAAATTGTTGACCTAACACTTATAGGAATAAGCCCCATTTCTTATGATGTTGCTTTGATGTTTTTATTTGTATATCAGGCATAATACCACACTGCACACAAGAATGATGATTTGTTTGATATATTGGGCATAAGCCAATTTCATATGTTTTATGTATATGATTTCATGTGTTGGGCGTGGACCCTGAAGCACATAATTGATGAGATGTTTGTGTTGAGTGCAAGCTCTGAAGCACATGAGTATTTGATGTTTTGCGTTGAGCGAGAAGCTCTAGAGCACACAAGTATTTGATGTTTTGTGTTGACTGAGAAGCTCTGGAGCACATGAGTATTTGATGTTTGTGTTGAGCAAGAGGCTTTGGAGCATATGAGTATTTTAATGTTATGTTGAGCAAGAGGATCTAGAGCACATGAGCCATTAAACATTTTTGTTGAGCAAAAAGCTTTGAGGCGCATGAAAATATAAGAATTGGAAGTGTTGGGAATAACCATGGAGCATTCCAAGTTGATGTTGAGCATAAGCTTTGAAACATCGGATCATTGGCCATTGTATCCCTAGGTGTATCCTACAAATACATCCTAGCATTAGTGTTGAGAATGGAGTTCTGGAATTGCACTTGGTTTGTAACTCCTTGTTTTTTAGCGTTGAGTATGGGCTCTAAATAAATGCTAGGAGTTACTGAAAAAATAATATGTTGAGAGAAAACGAATTTGATAAAACATTGATCGCATCTTATTGATTTTTAAGTGCTTGAATGAAATTTCAAATTTCTGTATCTCATCAAGTACTAAATAACTACCATGTTAAATGAGGTAATCCAACATGCAAGGAGGTTTAGAGTTGCCTAACCTAGTTGACCTAACCCCTACCTGAAGTCATTAATAAAGAAGTGACTATAAGATAAAAGGACAAGTGTCATGTGATTAGGGATCATGCTATATGATACCTAAAGTAAAAATGTTAACAATGATATATATAAATATATAGTCTATAAATAATATGTATAAACGAATAAGCATAAGTAATAATACTAGTAACTATGAATAATAATGAAAGGATCTATATATTATTATTATCACTAATATTAATTAATATTAGATACTTAAAAGTGTCAAAGTAGGAACTAGTCAAAAGTTCCTAAGTTTAACTTAAATAAATATTAAACTTATTGAAATTAAGTAAAAAGGGTTATTTAAAGAAAACAAATGATTCTTGATTTAACTACCCCTTTTCATAAAATGTCTTTCTGTAAAGACCCAAGCCAAAGAGAGGCTTGGGGATATTTTGATTATTCCATTATTCTACCTGATTGTTCTCAAGAGAGTTCTTGGAGAGAATGTTTCCCAAGAGGAAAATAAAATTGATACAAAACATGTTATCCCATCTAGGGAATCCTTACCTTAGGATCTCTGAGCTACTTGCATGTTAGAACCATCTCAGGGTGGGATTCGGATAGAAACCATGAATGGTTCTGGGTCATGGTTGGGTGGAACATGGTAGTTCCTAAGTTACGATTAACTGAACAGAGCTCAGAACTGTCTATGTCCTTGTTAATGGTGTGTGTTTGAGTGTGCAGGGTTTTCAGCCATTAAAAAAGCTTTGACTTGCAAGTATGAGGTTTTTTTTATCTTCCTTATATTTTATACAGGTTTTCTTAATAAATGAAGAGATTAAATTATGGAAGGATAAATAGTATTTGTCTGTTGTAGCTAGGTTATTTTTGTGTACATAAACTTAAAAGAAACTAAGCTTATTTTATTTTACATGTTCATATAAACCCTATCTATAAAGATTTTTTTGTAGGAGTATTCAGTTTAGTTAAACATGATGGCCTAGTTAGGAAAATATATATTATATTTCTTACTAACTGGTTTGTCCTATATGTTTTTATCAGTTTTCAAAACTACAAAAAATTATTTGGTTTTTATTATTTCTGCATTACTCTTCCACCCTTTTAAAAATTTTAAAATCTAGTCTTCTCTAATGTTGTATTCTTTCTACTATAACCTATTAGGTTAGCTGGATTTCTGATCATTTTCAAACCTATATACAAAAGTAAAACATATTTTATGAACCAATAAAACTATCAACCAAAGAACTAATTAAAATCCAACTCTACATCTTTCTTTGCTGGTAGCTTTCATATTGCCAGCATGCTTATTATTTCAACCATCGAAAGTATTATATATAACTTTAACATAAACATTGTGCTTAAAGCAGAAATTAAATGCCATTTCCATACTGAAACTTAAACCATTATATAGCATAAATACGATAAACAAAATTGACATAGTTAAACCCTAAACCTACAATAAACATAACAAAGATAATTCTTAAATAAACCCTATATAATATTTTCATTATAAAATTATCTGCATAAAATGCCAGCCATCAAGACCTGCTAAGGTCTGGTCGTAGGCCTAACTATCATTAAAGATATATCTACTATTTTCTAACAAAACTAAGAATCAATTTTATACCTAATACAAACAAAAATGTTAAATAACATATTCATTTAAAGGATCCATGATCGAATCTTGTTGGCGTCTATGCCAAACCAAAAAAGCACACATTGTATTGAAACACCAATCCATGCATTATACATCCCAGGATCGAATCCTCTAGGAGCACATTATTTACAAAATGAAAACTAAATCAAACACATTCCGAGGAATCGAATCCTGTAGGGATTGATTTTAGAACCAATGTTGTAAAACCATAAAGACTTCGCATTAAAGGTTGCCCATAAGAGATGACAAATAAACCAAAATCTTACACCATTTATAAATTAAAATTCTACATAGCCACAACTCTAATTATAAATAAAACAATAGAATATAAATGTTTTGTTTCCAAATGAAGGTCGAGTTAGGCTCATGGACGAGAGGTGAAACCCCTCCTTAATAAACGTTAAAAACAAAATCCAAAACCTTTTCAAATGCAGAGAAGAAATTTATAAACCCTACTTTCAACGATGTTACAACCACAACATAAACACGATATGAAGCATTATGCCAAGCTATTTCTCATAAGCATTAATAAACCTTAGCCACGATACATAAAATGTACATTCCATAAGTTACAAGTAAAATGCACACAGTCACGATTGGACAGAGTGTCATTGCAAGCAATGGCACTATCACACCATAAACTATCACATCATTTAAAACCAAAATGCAGATCTCTCCATTAAATTATCAATCCATACAATACAAAACCAAAATCTATTACAGAGTTGAGTCTTTGTCTGGACAGACATGGCTGAAAGTATCCACACTTAAAACGTCATCAAAATAGTATTTACAAATGCATCCTTAGATTCCCATATTGAAAAGAACCCAAATGTTTGACCCATAACCCAAAAATTCACAACGTTAACCCTTTCAACACAAAGCTCACACTTTGTTACTCATTACATGTAGAGGTGAAAGGGTCTATGCGTTCGCAAGGCTTACCCATTGAAGGGGAGCACAAACAGTCCAAGGAGCCATGCCTTGAATCCATCCCTTTCACCTACAAAATCGAAACATAGCACCATTAGAATTATGTTAATCCTCAAACTGAAGCAAACAATAATACAACACTGCAAAAGCAGATTGAGAGCATACCTCTTCAGTACAGGACAAGTCTGTTACTCCACGCAATGTTAAAACCCGAGAGACATAGCCATGCAGGAAACCAACATCAAATCCAAATGAACCCCAACAATGACTAGACCAGAGCTTAGGGATCATTTCCCCCACATTCCAACGAGCCATAAATGATCCACCCTGGTTCCCACCAATGATGTTATTTTTACCCACATTCATATAGTCCAAACCACAACATTTGTAAAATTGCACTAAACCCCCATCAAAACCCTCATTGGCATAGTTAAGCCATAATTTCATAGCATATGCAATATGCCATGAAAGAGTTGTCACATAAACCATAGTATTTCCAAAACTTAACATAATGTTTTCCAAGTCTTATGACTTAATCCTATAACCCTAGGCTTTACAGTTTGTCATTTACATGTTATAAAATACATATCAAAGGGATAAAAAGTATCATAGTCTCAATCCACAATAATAATGTCCACCATAAAGCTTCAGGTCTTACAATCTCAAACTCTGCGTAAACAATGGAAGTACGAACAATTAGCCCATGACTTTAGTCCTTTTATCTTCAATATGCATAGGATAGTGTAGCATAGGATGTTACGTTTCGCTGTCATAGAAAGACTCCATCAACGAAGTAACCTGCATAAAAAGGGGAAGTTTGCATTAGTTCACAATGAACTAAGTAAACCCTATAAAAGAAGGAGGAATCATTTACCTCTCTGAGTGGTTCGTTAATGGATACAAATCCCACCACTCCACCCCTTGACAATTATTGACAAGTCAGAAATTCCATAAATAAATCCATAAACAATAAACAAAACAGATAGCCATGAAGTAAGACATAGTTGAACAAACATACGCAAATGTATGATAAATAGTAATCACTAAGTAGAGTAATCATTTAACCAATTCAAGTAATATAAACATAGTGCATAATTACATCAGCATTACATAGGAAAATACATAGAAAGGTAAAATCACCTTACGACACTTTGGCCTAGTACATGATGAAAGACAAATTCCGCAAAAGATGAATTAATGTCCATGATAAGTAGTATTTAACTAGCATAATTGTTTTTCCTTCAAATTTTGGGGACATTACAGGTGGTATCAGACCCTAGTTCCAACACTAAGAGACCT
>LPNX010760712.1:45858-56647 GCA_001517045.1 Pseudotsuga menziesii | reverse complement strand
TTATTATTATTGTTGTTGGCAGTGGTAGTGTATTAGAAACTAAGTTGATGAATGCTTACTTTATGAATAATAGATTAACTTGAGAAATTTCTTAACTATAAATTTATTTAACGATATTGATGTTAGTAAAGCCTCCCTTATTTATTAATATTAGATGTTTTAATAAGCAAAATCAATTATGAACTAGAATAGCATTAGCGCAATACAATTTGATTTTTTTCATATACAAGAGGAAAGGGGAAAAACCAACTAAACTAATTATTGAAAGTGTTCATTATTTATTTATGAAGAATTTGAACAATGTGTTTAATTGAAAAGAGCATATTTATAATGAAAATATAGATATCTTACAATATTTATATTATCATTAAGATTGTATATCATCTATTAATTTATGTTAAGGCACGGAGGAATTGAACCACCATCGTCCTGCTTGTAATGCAGGTGCTCTTCCATTGAGCTAGCACCCTTTACAACATGAGGGGAGAGTAACTATGTTAACAACTAGATTACACATTTCTAATCCTCTGTGACAGATCAAAATGATGACAGTCTTAGACTTTGATTATTTCAAAATGATGAAATTCTTAGACTTTGATTCCTTACCTAATTTCTATTAATATTATCTATAGTTTGTATTAAATGGTAAGTTGATTAAGTTTGTGTAATGACATCAATATTGTATATATTACTATGATTAAGAAATTGAATCATATGGTAACTAGTACATTGTTGGTGTTGAGTTCCTATACTAGTAGAAGGTTGGCACAATTTTAGAATGGCCCATTTAAAAACTATTTAATGTAAAGGTTTGGTACCCAATATTGTTCTAAAATTTTCCCTTGTATTTCCCTGAACTAGGCTTCCATCAATCAACCTTTACATGAAGAGTCTCACTTTCATCATTCTGGAAGATATATGAGGTGGTTTTTGTCATCCAAATCATCTCTACTTCATCATCAGCTCGTGATCTAACTAGCCACATATTTCCTTTCTCAAATTCGATCATAGGATTGAATCTTGGCTTTAGCTTGTTGCACTTGGGTCCAACATATACCAGTTCATCTATCACATTATCAAAATCTCCATCCATAATACTTATATTCCATGCAGTGCATTATGATCAACATTAAATTCACATGGATTAAATTGTCTTTATAATGCAATGTATTTGATGATAATGTCTAACATGAATTAAAGCTAACATGATGCTACTACTTAATGATTGATTTTCTGGATTAAGTTATGTGAAATCTTTTCAGTCCACAATGAGTTTTTCATGGTTCCCGTAACAAGCATGGGTGGAGTGTCCACTCAAAACATTGGTCTGAAAAACGTTCACACAGTTTAATCTAGAAAATCAATCACAATGATGACAAACTGATAAAACCTGCACACTCAAAATGTTAGTACTGTATTTATTGAGTATAAGCTAATATACTAGTACAAAGTTGACACCACTTTAAAGTCTACACGAAAAAATATAGTTATGAATTTGAATGCAACATAGTAGTACAATTAAATTTATATCAACTATAATAATGAATAATAGGGAAAACTCACTTCAAACCTTATTGCAAGTTCCTTACATATACTCACAAAACAAGTCTTTAAGATTTTTTTAGGTTCATTCGCATAAAGTATCATCACATGAATTAACATGAAGTTGAACCAAAATTTTCATATATGTAGCAAATAATATAAAATTCCTCAAAAGGTAGCTTAAAGAGAAAAATTGATATACTACAAACATTGACATATTTTTCTTCATGAATATTAATTAGTCATTCAGAAAGCAAAATTACATTCATTAATCATCTCCACCTAATCTCCTTATATTTTCTCAAGCAGATCAAGTACAGCTTGAGGATGAAGATTTACATAGTGAATCATAATGACAAAGAGATTTTATGGAATTAAATTGTGTATTGAAACATCCCTACGTTTCGAGTGGACACTCCACCAATCATCAGGGGAACAAAATCAAAAGCTCAAAGTGGTATTGAAGAGAGTGAGAAAAAGATAATAATAAATAAGGTAAGGGTTTTGTACATGCATTAATGAATATAATTATGCACATTTGATATAGTGACATGTTGTGTTGATCTAAAAGACAAATTGAAAAGTTAAAATTTGAATGGTGTTAGCTAGTTCGCATAAAGTATCATCACATGAATTAACATTGAACTTGAAGTGAAATTTTCATATATGCAATAAATAATATAAACTTCCTCAAAAAGTAGCTTGAAGAGTATTTATTATACTACAAACATTGAAAAATGTTTCTTCATGTATACTAAAATTCATTCAAAAAGAAAAATTACATTCATGAATCATGTCCACCTAATCTCCTTATATCCACTCAAGCAGATCAAGTACAACTTGTATGCCACATTTATTTATCTTGGTCTTCCTCCAATCTTCTTTCTTTGGCATCCATGCCCAAACTATGTTATTAATTGGAATAGATCAAAGTTTTGTGTCATCAAGATTTGGTACCCAATATTGTTCTAAAATATTTCCCTTGTATTTCCCTAAACTAGGCTACCACCAATCAATCTTTACATGAAAGTCCTTGCTGTCATCATCCTGGAAGATATCTGAGGTGGATTTTTCCATCCAAATCATTTCTCCTTCATCCTCATTACCTGATCTAACAAGAAACATCTTCCTTTTCTGTACATCGGTTTTAGGATCGAATGTTGGATTTGGCTTGTTGCACTTGGGTCCAACATATACCGGTTCATCTGTCACATTATCGAAATCCACATCCATAATACTTGATATTGCATGGAGTGCATTACCATCAACGTTAACATTTTTCCTCGTCTTGGGCAAAAAACCATCAGAAGAAGAATCACGTTCATCCAAGGGTGTATGGTCATTATAGATTCCATCTAATGCATCATGAACTCTTTTCCAATAATCTATTATTTTATTCCATTCCTCTGTAACAATTGGTGAATTCTCATTGCCAATAGTCTCTTTCCACATTTTTATGTATGATGTTATTCCTTCCTTTAGTTCTTTTAAATAAACATCATTGTCTTTGGGACGTAAGAAAGATGGCTTCCATGTGGGCAATATAGGTCGACCTTCATCATCTATATTCAACAACTCACTATGGTTCCGACCACTTAATGTCTCTGATGGATTCTTTATAAATCATAACTGGAACATCATTGAGTACAAGAAATTGGAAGTAGTGGAAATTAAGATGTCCAACTAGTGCATTTTTCCCCTCCTTGATGTACCCATTAAGAAAAAAATTTAAGTCATACACTTTGCCAATAAGTTTAGGTGGAAACGCCTGTTTTTATTCTATTGTGCAATATGTATACATCATCTCTGATAAAAAATATATATCTGTGCTTTTCAAGTTGGAAGACATTCTTCCGTAGGTTCCATCTATGTCTTCGTGGGTGTGCCCCACAAGCAAGAACCCAAACTCAATAGTGATGAAGACACCAAGTGCAGTTAATAGTGATAGAAACATGAAAAAATAACGATTCTTATTATCACTAGCTACATTGTCCAACTGTAACAATAAATGTGGAGGAAGAGGTTTAAAATCAAGATTTTGTTTTTTCGAGCTTCCATTTAAAGATAGGAAAGCATCCATGTACACTCTACATTTTGAGTAAATAGACTTTTGAAGTAATGCATTTGAAAGTGGGTTTCTTGAACTTCCACTCTCATCAAGTAAATCACCATACATATCAAGGTGTGGGTCTTCAAGGTCCCCAATCACTTTTCAAGAGATGTACTGGTAAATTGTGATCCCATGTGTACAAATGGTAGGGATAAATGACCAAAACCTCATGTGGTATGCCCATGTTTTAGCACACCTAAAAACGACAAACCCAAGTTTGTTCCTCCAACAGATTTTGATTTGACATGTAATCTTGGGATTGAATTCTTTGTTTTGTCCATTTTATCATGGATAATGCTCAAGTATTCCTTTGGATACTGCTCTGACATAATTCTATGGGCATAGTAGCAATATCTTCCACACATAACAATCTTGTTATGTTTCTTCAGTCTAGCTCATGCCTTTTTTTCCAGCTCTTTTGTAGTCATTGTCTTCATCTGTGCTTTCAACACGATACATTCACTACATTTACTGAAGTTAGTGTTCTTTGAGAATGCCATATATGGAAAATGAGTATTCCAAATCTTGCTCATTGTTTGTTGTGATATTGATGGAAAATTGAGCTCTTGAAGAGCCTCATTAATCTCTTTTAACAAAGAACTTTGGGTGTACGTTGATGGAAGCAGTATTAAAGGAGTAGACGTTCCATCTTATTCAACTTGTTTTGTTTGGTTCAGTGAAAAATTTGAATTATCCATGACAATTTTGTGCAATATTTCTATGGTTGCCACAGTATGTGCACGTGGTTTGCATTTGTTGGTGTTACCATGAATTCCTTTGACAGGTCCTTATTGGAAGTTATGTTGGTAAGTATAGAAGGTGCTTTGAGGAATATTATGTATCTTGTACCATGCTTTATTACAAATAATATCTCCATTAAACCTCATGTATTTTACTTTCCTAACAGTAAAAGGTAGGCCATGGCCATGGCTCTTTGACATGATTGTGTTGGGAAGGAATGAATTCAAGGCAAATTCCCTAATGTCATTTTTTTAAGAGTTCCACACCCCTTCTAGCAGTTACAATGGCTTTCCTATCCACATGTTGAAGGAAATATTGTTTGCAACATTCATCTGCTGCCAAAAGTCAGTTTCATTCTCTTCATCTCTCTGTATTTGAAAGTTTCCAACTTTTTTTGTAGCCACAACTTGTTTAATCCTTTTATATGGCCTCGTTACGTGCATAGAAATTGAGGCTGGATCTTTTTCATTATAAATATCATCATCCCATATGTTTAAGGGACTTGTGTCCTCTATAATATCACATACCACCATTTCATAGGGCGCCTCCTTGAAATTTTCATTCACCCTTGTAATCTCACCTTCATTGTCCACCAACTCATTTATTGACCATCTAACCCAACAATGTATAGACTTATCTCCAATCCTACATCTTTCACAATTTCTTTCTATGTCTTCCACAAAAACATCGAATTCCTTTTCACCTAACCTTTCACCCTCAACCATGTCATCCTCACAGACATTAACTATGATCCCTTTGACAATGCACATGCTTGTTCCCATGCACTCATGTGTAAGAGAAAACTTGTTGCATGTGAATGTAAGCCTATCTTCGGGAGCATTTACTTGATGATCATGACAATGAGGTTCCAAATCTGATTCTAGCGAAATCTCATAAGATCCCAATGGACCCCTAGTGTATTTTCAAATCCTGTTGGATGTGGAAAAAGAGCATCATGTTTTAACACCTTCTCAATGTTGACCAGTATGGATCCTTTATTTACCATACTTCCATGCACCTTATGACCAATATTTTTATTTAACATGGAGCCTTCACCCATCGTCACTCCACATTGCAAAAGATATACCTTGTCTCCAATAGCAAATGCAGAAGAGACATTTCCAAATATACAACAAATTAGACAAACTTAGTATTTCCTCAAAAATAATAAGCAATGTACTATAAAAAACACTTAACATGTGCTTCAAGATTTTTATTTACCTTTGTTATGCCTCAAATATATGATCTTCCATGGATGTAAGTCCCCTTCATCAATATATTCCACAATCAAATGTGGTTCAATAACATCAATTATCAAAACCATAACATATCCTACATTAATCCTTTCTCCACCATAATGAGTTGTATTATCTGTAGATTCAACCCTTCCTAGTCCAATAACTTGACCATTAATTAGGAGGTTAACATAGTCCCTCTTATCAAAATTATATTTTCCATTGTAACTTCTCCCAATTTCTGTAAGACATTTGAATTGTAGTTTGTAATTAAAGTTAAACCGTATGAAGTGTATGTTCAAAAAGGTAATATAGTTGCAATAATTCAAAACAATAGGGTAGCCCTTTTGTATGCCACGAAACATTGTTCCCCTACATCTTGTGCATGCTAGCAAAAGGGAATTTACATATAAATTACATAAAATATATATGAAGAGATAACAATAAGAGTTCCAAGAAGCATTAGAGAATGACAGATATCAACTTAGATAAAACCACCAAATTCTTATTTGACTTTGGACATAGCACTTATATTATTGATGTATGTGTATGAATGTAATGGAAATCTATCTAAAGTTAGCTTCTGTTCTTAAAACGTTGCACGATAAATGAAATTTAATGTGTGTTAGTTTTCATACTGTAGTTTTCAATCTAACAGAACCACATTGTCATCAATCACATTACACCATCATGGAAATCTAGTTGGTGTTAGTTTCCATTCATAAAACATTGCATGGTGACTAAAAGCTAATCTATGTTAGTTTTCATAAGGTAGTTTTTCATCTAACACACCCACATTGTCATCAAATACACTACACCATAATGAAAATCTAGTGGAGTTAGCTTCCTTCTAACAACATGGCATGGTGAGTGAAACCTAACCTGCGATAGCTTTCATAAGGAAGGTTTCCATCTAACACAACTACATTGTCATCAATCACATTGCACCAGGATGGAAATCTAGATGGAGTTAGTTTTCATTCTTAAAACATTGCACAGTTAGTGAAAGCTTAAGTGTGTTACTTTTCATGAGGTATTTTTTCATCTGACACAACCACATTGTCATCAATCACATTGCACCATAATGGAAGTCTGGCTTGAGTTGGATTTTGTTCTTAAAACATTGCACTGTGAGTGAAAGGTGATGTGTGTTAGTTTTCATAAGGTAGCTTTCTATATAAAACAACCACATTGTCATCAAATATATCACACCATGATGGAAATTTAGCTAGATTTAGTTTTACTTTTAACAACATGGCATGATGAGATAAAGTTAATGTGTGTTATCTTTTATAAGGTAGTTTTTCATCTACCACGACCACATTTTCATCAATCACATTGCACCGCAATGGAGATCTACTTGGAGTTATCTTTCATCCATAAATCGTTGCACGGTGAGTGAAATCTAATGTGTGTTAGCTTTCGTAATGTAGTTTTTCATCCAGCACAACCACATTGTCATCAATCACAATTCACCATGATGGAAATCTATTTGGAGTTACCTTTCATTCTTAAGACATTGCACGGTGAGTAAAAGCTAATTTGTTAGCTGTCATAAGTTAGTTTTCCATCTAACACAGCCACATTGTCCTACATTATACCCTGATAGAAATTTAGCTGGAATTAACTTTCCTTCTAACAACATGTCATGATCAGTGAAAGCTAATGTGTGTTAGTTCATTGCACCGTGATGGAAAGTTAGCTGGAGTTAGCTTTTGTTCTTAAAACATTACACATTGAGTGAAAGTTAATGTGTGTTAGTTTTCATAAGGTAGTTTTCTATATAAAACAAACACATTGTTATCAAATACATAACAAGATGATGGAAATCTAGCTATAATTAGCTTAACTTTTAACAACGTGTTAGTTGTCGTTCTTAAAGCATTGTACGATGAGTGAAAGAAAATGTGTGTTAGCTCATTACACTAAGATGAAAATCTAGCTCAAGTTAGCTTTTGTTTTTAAAACATTGCATGGTGAGTGAAATTTAATGTGTGTTAGATTTCGTAATGTAGTTTTCTATTTAAAAGAGTCACATTGTCATCAAATACATAACACCATAAAATACATAACACCATGGCGAAAATCTAGTTGAAGTTAGCTTTATTCCTTTAATCATTGCACAATGAGTGAAATCTAATGTGTTAGCTTTCATAATGTAGTTTCCATCTAACACAACCACGTTGTCATCAATCACAATGCACCATGATGGAAATGTAGTTGGTGTTAGATTTCATAAGATAGTTTTTTATCTAACACAACCAAATTTTCATCAAATACATTACACCATGATGGAAATCTAGTTGGAGTTAGTTTTCTTCCTAACAACATGGCTCGATGAGTGAAAGCTCATGTGTGTTATCTCATTACACCATGATAAAAATCTAGCTCGAATTAGTTTTCTATATAACACAACCACATTGTCACATTGCACCGTGAGGGAAATCTAGTTGGAGTTAGATTTCAACCTTAAATAATTGTACGGTGAGTGAAATCTAATGTATGTTATCTTTCATAATGTAGTTTTCCATTTAGCAAAACCACATTGTCATCAATCAACATGCACTATGTTGGAAATATAGATAGAGTTAACTTTCGTTCTTAAAACGTGTGCGGTGAATAATAGCTAATGTGTGTTAGCTTTCATAAGGTAGTTTTTCGTCCAACATAGCCACATTGTCATCAAATACATTACAACATGATGCAAATCTAGTTGGAGTTAGCTTTCATTCTAACAACATGGCATGATGAGTGAAAGATAATGTGTGTTAGCTTTCATAAGGTAGTTTTTCATCAACACAACCACATCGTCATTGATCACATAGAACCATGATGGAAATCTAGCTAGAGTTAGCTTTCGTCCTTGAATCATTGCACAGTGAGTGAATTCTAATGTGTGTTAGCTTTCATAATGTAGTTTTCCATCTAGCACAACCACATTGTCATCAATCACAATGCACCATGATAGAAATCTAGCTAGAGTTAGCTTTCGTTCTTAAAACATTGCACAGTCAATAAAGTTAATGTCGGTTAGTTTTCATAAGGTAGTTTTCCATCTAACACAGCCACATTTTTATCAAATACATTACATCATGATGGAAATCTAGCTAGAGTTAGCTTTCCTTCTAACAACATGGCACTATAAGGGAAATCTTTTGTTTGTTAGGTCATTACACCATGATGGAAATCTAGCTGGAGTTAGCTTTCCTTTTAACAACATGGCATGATGAGTGACAGCTAATGTATATTAGCTTTTATAAGCTAGTTTTCCATTTAACACAATCACATTGTCATCAAGCACATTGCACCATGTTGAAAATATAACTGGAGTTAGCTTTCATCCTTAAATCGTTGCACGGTGAGTGAAATCTAAAGTGTGTAAGCTTTCATAGGCTTTCTTTCCACCTAGCACAACCACATTATTATCAATCACAATGCACCATGATGGAAATCTAGCTACAGTTGGTTTCCATTCTTAAAACATTGCACGGTGAGTAAAGCTAATGTATGTTAGTCTTCATACGGTATTTTTTCTTCTAACACACCCACATTGTCATCAAATACATTACACCACGATGGAAATCTAGCTAGAGTTCGCTTTCCTTTTAACAACATGGCACTATAAGGGAAAGCTTATGTGTGTTAGCTCATTACACCATGATAGAAATCTAGCTGGATTTAGATTTCTTTTAACAACATGACACGATGAGTGAAAACTAATGTGTGTTAGTTTTCATAAGATAGTTTTCTATGTAACACAACCACATTGTTATCAATCACATTGGGTTGTGTTGGAAATCTAGTTGAAGTTAGCTTTCATTCTTAAATCATTGCATGGTGAGTGAAATCTAATGTGTGTAAACTTTCATAGTGTAGTTTTTCATCTAGCACAGCCATATGGTCATCAATCACAATGCACCATGTTGGAAATCTAGCTGGAGTTAGCTTTCGTTCTTAAAACATTGCATGGTGAGTAAAAGCTAATGTGTGTTAGTTCTCATAAAGTAGTTTTCCATCTAACACTACCACATTGTCATCAATCACAATGCACCATGTTGGAAATCTAGCTGGAGTTAGATTTCTTTTTAACAACATGGCACAATGAGTGAACTTATCATTTCCAAGTGGTTTTGTCATTATGTCAATATTTGCTCTGCTGTAGGACAATAATAAAGGACAATGTCTTGATTGTCAACCAACTATCTGATGTAATTGTGATGAACTTCAATATGCTTAGTTATGGCATGATAGACTGAATTTTTTGCCATTTTGAGAGCACTCTAATTGTCACAGAAAAGTGTGGTTATCACTGCTTGGTCAAGTTGAAGATCGACCAATATTCTTTGTAACCACATTGCCTCACAACCTGTACTGAAGTCTGCCTTGTATTTTTTGTCAATGGAGGATAAGGCAATTGTAGCTTGTAGATTACTTTGCCATGAAATTACCTTCCTAAACCAAGAGTGAACACATAACCTGTTTCTAACTTTTTTGTATCAACCGATCCAACGTAATTGAAATCAATATTCTCTTCTAGCATGGAGTCAACATATCTCTGATATAGAATGCCAAAGTCAATGGTCCCTTTGAATATTGACGGACTCATTTTGTAACTTGCCGATGTAACTCTTCAGGATTAGACATGAATTGAGAAAGAGAAAAATCACTAAAAAACATAGATCTGATTGGGTGGTAGTAAGATAAATCAAACTACCAACCAATTTCCAATACAATGACTCGTTGACTAGTGGTGAGTCTGTGTAAGTTGAGAGTTTTATGCCAACTTCCATAGGTGTAGATGTAGGATTACATTTATTCATTCTAAATTTTTCGAAGAGTGCTTTGGCATACTTGACTTGTGATAGAAAGATAGCGTGCTTAGATTGCAAAAATTCTACACCTAAACAATAGTGAAGCATGCTTTAATCAGTAATTTCAAAAATAGATCAAATATCAAATTTTACTTGTTGAATCTTGTTGGCACTGCTTTTGGTGATGGGAATACCATAAACATAGACAAAATAAGATCAATATATCATCATCACTGTTTTTGACGTAGCAAGTGGGTTCATAATGGGTTTTTCTAACTCTAGAATCTCTAAGGTATTGGTCAAGTTTGAAATACCAGGCTTGAGGAGCCTACTTGAGTCCATAAAAGTAC
>LPNX010760712.1:0-45773 GCA_001517045.1 Pseudotsuga menziesii | reverse complement strand
GTTCTCATAAAGTAGTTTTCCATCTAACACTACCACATTGTCATCAAATACATTACACCATGATGAAAATCTAATTGGAGTTAGCTTTCCTTCTAACATGCCANGGTTACATCAAGGCACTTTTAACATCCATCTATATATCTTCCATCCAGAATGAGCAAAAATGGAGATAACTAGTCGAAAAGTTACCATTTTCGCTGTGGGGGAAAATATTTCTTCACAGTACACCCCTTCATCTTGTGCATATCCTTTAGCAACAATACAAGCTTTGTATTTGTCTTAAGAACCATCTAGTTTATATTTGACTTTTAAAATCCATTTACAGCCAAGTGCTTTCTTCCCTAGAGGCAATGTGGACAAGACCCAAGTCTTGATTTTCATCTATGCATCATATTTCACTTTCATGGAAGCCTCTGATTCAAGTTTTCCTTTGGATTCTTCAAATGTGCTAGGTTCAAATACCTGACACAAAACAACAGAAGTTAGAGAAAAAATTATCTGCTCACTGCCTTGCACAATTTGTTTCCTCAATCATGTAGTCTTTCCTTCTAGTGCCTTTGGCAACTCATCTTCTCAATATCCTTCCATCATGGTATAATACCATTTCCATTTCCTTTGTTGGACCTATTGGTCTTGCTGTGAATATCAAGAATCCCTCTCTGTTGTGAATATTGAGAATCCTCCTCTTCTTCACCAAACCCCTCCTTGGAACTTGACTCCTATGATGTTTCCGGCTCTGAGTCCTATTTGATTTCAACACCAGAACTTGTTCTTGAATGAGCAACAATTTCCCATACATTACTTAGTACTATCCATAGATTTACCATCATCATAGAAGAATGATATTTTCTCATCTACAACATCTCTATTAATCACAATTTTGTTCGTAGAAACATCCAGTTATTCATTAGGAACGTTTTTCCTTGGGAATATTTGCAAAAGCAATACAACTGAAAATACGAAAATCTCTTACAAAAGGTTTTCTACCTAACCATGAATCCTCAGGAGTGATATCCTACAAATATTTACAAGGAGTTTTGTTAAGGATGTAAACCACAACATTCATTGGTTTTTCCCAGTATGGCTATGGTACATTCTGGCTGTGCACCATGCACTTTGCCATCTCCACAACTATCTTATTCCTCCTTTCCATGAATCCATTTTGTTGTGGAGTGTATGGAGTGGTATACCGCCTATGTACCTTCCCTTTTGCAATATTCTTTGAACTAAGTTGAAACAAATTCACCTCCATTATCATATCCTAAAGCTTTCAGTTGTTTACTTGTTTGTTTCTCTACCAAATCTTTTCATGTTACAAAATTTGAACAACAACTTGACTTATTATTCATAAGAAAAACCCTAATTTTCCTTGAATAGTCATCAACCAGTAATAGGAATTACTTATCTCCATATATTGTAAGTGTTTTCATTGGACCATGCAAATCAACATGTACTTAGAGGTCCAAAACTCATTTGGCTTGCCATGTTTTATTGTCAGTATCAAATGAAATCCAATGTTGTTTTCATAACTGACAGCCTACACGTATCTCTAACAATCCTGCACATACCTCTAACAATCCTGAATGGATGGAAGACCATCCACCATATTAGTCTTATTAAGTACAAATAAATATTGATAACTTAGGTTTCCATACCTTTAATGCCAGAGTACATCTGTATTCTCTACTACAGCTGGTGCATGTGCCTTTGTTGTTTTTAGAATCAACCAGTCTGTACAACCCTTTTTCACCAATACAAACTATAGTCACCTTGTTATCACGAGAGTAGTGACCATATATTTGCTTCCTTTAAAATTTACAAAAATATTAGGGTTCCTAGTTATCTCACTAATAGACGAGATTTTTTCTCATGTTAGGAACATATCAAACGTTTTGGAAAGTATAAGTTAAAGTATTGTTCAATATGACATGAACAACCTCACATCCTCTAACATAGTGAGTCCATCCATCACCAAAAGCAATAGATTCACTATTACTCTTATCTTTAATGAAATTTACATACCAGTTTCTGTGACACTTGTAGTGGTGAGATGCACCTGAGTCAAATACCAGACTATAGACTTAGTTGATTGATTATGTAATGCCACAAATGCAAAATCACCCACTTCTTCTTCTTCACCTCTTTCGGCAACATTTGCATGCCTTGATTTCATGAACAAGTAAAAGTATCAATGAGTAGGTGACAATTCTAAGAGGTTGGAGCATTTACAAATCCAGTTGCTTACATATGATTCCAACAAAATAGGAGTATGAGTCTTTCAAGGAGACAAACGTTTCCGGCATCCAAATCTAGCTCCAACAAGATGGTAAAAAGCCTATTATTACTTAGCTAAGCAAAGTAAGTTGTCGAGAGAACTACACTACAGTATGAAATCTTAGTGTCCAACAGCACAGCAAATACTATCATCTTGAGAGCTTATAGCCTTCAAATAGGGTTTTTAGTATTGTCACCTTGAGAGTTCAAGAGCCTTCAAAGAGTCACGGTTGATTTGAAATCTAGATTATCGTTTCCCATAAAGCGCAGAGATATACATATTCATCGAAAATACCATCAATTACCATTGATGGCTTCAGAACAACTTAATGGCCCCATGGAAAATATTCATCCTACCAATAGGGAACATGTTCAGCCCAATCTCCTAGATTTAGTTCTAGATTGTTTGGATTATATTCCCAAATCAGAACTAATAATGTTCATCTAAATAAAGATTTATTTCCTAAGTTATAAATTTATACAAGAGAGCATTCTAGGTTGTTGTCTACTATAGATTTAAAACATGGGGATTTTAATATGATAATACTATAGCTAACATGCACAGAAGGAAATAATATTGTTGACAAGTATAAGGCCACTAAGTACATCAATGACCTCAATGCGTCCCACTGATAACATATAGTGGAATAGGAATACTAGGGAGATGATCTTTAGGGATGTTCTCATATCAACCGGGAATGTAAACAAGTTGTGGCATGCAGTTCACATGATAGATAGATGACTCAAGCATGATAAGGTCGCTAACAATTCCAAGTAATTGAAAATTACTGAGCTCATGGAGTATAAGGTAGTAGAGTGGGGGTTAGACCCATAAAACCCCACTCCTGTGCAAAACCTATTAAAGGAAAAGGATAATGGAATCCAATCTCTAAATAAGAAATTGAAAGTCCCAAAAAAATGACATGTTCATACATCAGATATATTGGAATCCAAAGAGGAGAAGGACCAAATGGTAAAATTTGTTTAGGAATACAAAGAGAAAGTATAAATATTGGAGAAAGAATCCAATGATCTAAAACTGGATAATTATAATTTAATATTTGCGAAGGGAACTGCACTCCATTCATCGTCTTTAGCCTATCCAACTGATTAGCTTGCAAACATTTTATGAGATATGACCTTCAAGAAATTAGAACTTAGCAAGGTTAAAGAATACTTAAAAAAAATGAAGATGAGGTAGGGCTCCTAAGAGATTTGGCACAAAAAATACACTCTTCCATCACTGACTTACATGAGACCAAGATCAAGTTGCAAAAGTAAGTAGATCACGTTATAAATAAGATCATATGGAATCCCCTTTTAAAAGGAGAAAAACACTTGGTTTGGGATCAAATAGCCATCACCCTCACCAAGCATTGGATCTATTTCACTATTGTTGAATATGAGTGACCCTAGTTTCTACTACTATGAAAGATATCAATAGTACATTGTCTTAGTTGGAAAAAAACCCAGATATTTCCAAATATATCATAGACATCCTGAACACTAGAACCAATGAGGAGTTGAAAGCATTGACAATAATATATACAAAAAAGACCATCATGGATGTCTGTAATTTGATTAATAAAAGGAATATATCTCAAATAAAATAGGGAAAAGCAACCCAACTAGAAAGGGATGCAAATTCATTCAAATCCATCTTTGACAATATTGTAATTCAAGGTCTCCCATCCCCTTAGGATGGTAAATGGGATTTATATCCAAAACAACATTATGAAAATCTGATTGCATTTTGCTAGAATAAAAACTTGAAGTTTTAAGATGTATATCGAATTATTAAAGGAAAGAGTGTACATGATAAGCTGATCAAGAATAGGCCCCTTTAACACAAAGAAAATGCAGATTTAGAGCTACTACTATGGACAGCCAATACATATGTTGCTGAAAAATACACCTAGATCTGTTAATACTCCTTTTACTGCAAGTTTGAAAGTGAAACAGTCCACAAATTTCCCACTGAATTCTGTGCTAGTGCTGCCAAGGATAATTCTACTTATACAGAGCTTGTTCTACTGAGTTTAAGACTGATTTAAGGCTGCCATGAATTCCCTTGGTCAATTCTATTAGTGCCTCATTCCTACTACAGGATCCTCTTAAAAGGAGGAGCAATTTACATGCCTTCTTTTGCCAGACCTGAAAGTTCTAATAGACTGGTCCATTATTAACAAGCCAAACATCAGGTGAAGATGCGAATGACTGTAAGCAACATTGAATATAGTTATCAAGTTTGCTGGTTTTTCAAACTACTGAAATTGGTCACCACAAATTGACCATTGGATGTAGTAGGCATAGTTGAGCTATCGTTCATTGGCAAAAACCGAACAAATTGGCCTGTAAGTGATACAACATGTTTTCTCACTATCATCAAGTTTTTTGACATAGCTTTTAAAATTAGTCCTTTCAATAACAGCTTCCATATTCCTGCCAGCCATCTCACCTTGACTCAGACTTCTAAGCCCTTCAATCAGTTTCCAAAATTGCAACAAAGAATTTCTTACTTTGGGTGTTATGTTAACTCTTTATGACTGATTACCTCTCCATGAATGAACTACAATGCTCTCGAAAGTGTCTGATTTTGACCAGAATGTCCATCATGTATTTGAGCTATAATTTACATCCATCATCAGGCTAATTGCAATACAAACATTCATAAACAGGCTACTCCAGAGTTATCTCACCATCAAGAATATATTCAGCAGATGGACCAGAAAATCTCTTCACCCAATGTTTAAGATTCTTAGTTTCTTTGTAGCATAGACCTTTCTCTGTAGCCATAGAAACAGCAGTCTTGGAACTCCACTCGTCATTTGACCTTGTTGGTGTGCAAAATCCAGCCGTGCCATAGGAGTTGAAACCCCAAATTCTGCTTGGTTGCTTGCAATTGAGTTGCCATGGCAGATTTAGGAAAATGTAAGTCTTCAATCACACAATCATCAATATCCCATGAAGATCTCATGCTAGGGCATCATCATAATATGAAAAATAATCTAAACATCAAACACCTAGGCCATCCATGTTTTTCAAGACTCTAAGCTTTAAAATCTAGAATCTCAATATCAAATGAATCTAATAAATACGCAATTTCTGGGTAACTTTGGCATAATAGATACCCTGGACATGCTTTCAGCACTATGAGAAGAGGAGGATTTTTTCAAAATATAATAATAACATCAATCCATATAAAATACCTCTAAGCTTTCTCAAATGAATATCCTCCAAGAAGCACGAAAGAGTGATGCACAGCCTCCAAACCAGGTACGAAGATCCTCAAAAACTAGACACTGTCATGACAGGGCCATGAAGGATGGCCATGAAGGATGCACAGTGTACACTTAAAAGGGTGGATGTCCGTCAAACAAATGGAAAGGCTCCCACAAGGTTCAATATCATCATCATAACTATTCCCTATAGGTTGATTGCAGCCATCATTATGGTGAATGATAATCAAGAACAGGCCCCTTTAACACAAAGAAAATGCAGATTTAGAGTTGTTGCTATGGACAGCCAATACATATGTTGCTGAAAAATACACCTAGATCTGTTAATACTCCTTTTACTGCAAGTTTGAAAGTGAAACAGTCCACAAATTGCCCACTGAATTCTGTGCTAGTGCTGCCAAGGATAATTCTGCTTATACAGAGCTTGTTCTGCTGAGTTTAAGACTGATTTAAGGCTTCCATGAATGCCCTTGGTCAATTCTGTTAGTGCCTCATTCCTGCTACAGGATCCTCTTAAAAGGAGGAGCGATTTACATGCCTTCTTTTGCCAGACCTGAAAGTTCTAATAGACTGGTCCATTATTAACAGGTCAAACATCAAGTGAAGATGCGAATGACTGTAAGCAACACTGAATATAGTTATCAAGTTTGCTGGGTTTTCAAACTACTGAAATTGGTCACCACAAATTGACCATTGGATGTAGTAGGCATAGTTGAGCTATCGTTCATTGGCAAAAACCGAACAAATTGGCTTCTAAGTGATACAACAGGTTTTCTCACTATCATCAAGTTTTTTGACATAGCTTTTAAAATTAGTCCTTTCAATAACAGCTTCCATATTCCTGCCAACCATCTCACCTTGACTCAGACTTCTAAGCCCTTCAATCGGTTGCCAAAATTGCAACAAATAATTTCTTACTTTGGGTGTTATGTTAACTCTTTATGACTAATTACCTCTCCATGAATGAACTGCAATGCTCTCGAAAGTGTCTGATTTTGACCAGAATGTCCATCATGAATTTGAGCTATAATTTCCATCCATCATCATGCTAATTGCAATACAAACATTCATAAACAGGCTACTCCAGAGTTATCTCACCATCAGGAATATATTCAGCAGATGGACCAGCAAATCTCTCCACCCAATGTTTAAGATTCTTAGTTTCTCTGTAGCATAGACCTTTCTCTGCAGCCATAGAAACAACAGTCTTGGCACTCCACTCGTCATTTGACCTTGTTACTGTGCAAAATCCAGTCATGCCATAGGAGTTGAAACCCCAAATTCTGCTTGGCTGCTTGCAATTGAGTTGGCATGGAAGATTTAGGAAAAAGTAAGTCTTCAACCACACAATCACCAATATCCCATGAAGATCTCATGCTAGGGCATCATCATAATATGCAGAATAATCTAAACATCAAACACCTAAGCCATCCATGTTTTTCAAGACTCTAAGATTTAAAATCTAGAATCTCAATATCAAATGAATCTAATAAATATTCAAATGTTTATATGAAACCTTGTCCTGCGTCAATGGAGAATGAAGACTGCCATGGCCATGACCACCACCACGGCCATGACCACCACCACATGGAATCAAACCATGTCCAGTGTCCAAACCCCGTCTGTCTTGCATCTTTGGCGAACCAAGGAAAACACCACCTGAAATCAAATGTTGTCATGCGTCCATGTCCTGGCCACCACCTGAAATCGAACATTGTCCTGCGTCCATGAGCCTGTAAATCAAGGACAAACTGAGAGAAGTTTACCCAAAGATCCATAAATAAGGGTGAAATACCAAATTTTTAACCTATCATCCATAAAATCTAGGTGAACCATCTCCATTTCTCCTCCAAAACTGGAAATTTTTGGCGATTTAACCTCCATTATAGAAGAAATCTAGGTGAATGTTCGATTTTCCCCATCAACGGGTGGGCTAAATTCCATTGTATGAATTTTCATAGTTTAACCGCACAGGCTATTTAATTGGGGAAAATTATATATAAAATAAAAAATGGGCTAATTTATTAAATTAAAAAAAAACCATTTTAATATTAAAAATTCACCCACCTTTTTTTGGGCACCCCTTAAAATTCGCCTATGGGCTATAATTCGCCCCTAAAAACATCCCTGCCTTCAATAGAGTCAGCCACCCCTTTCTCCTTCAGGTAATGCATAAATTTTATTTCAGTTCAGATTTTATCTCCTGGGTCAAGGCCTATATTTGCAAGCCGTGGATAGCCCCTTTAGTCAATGGCGGAGATGCTCCTTTCTTCCAAGCCTTGAGAGGTCTGAGGCAAGGCTTCCCGCTCTCCCTGTTGCTTTATGCCATCCAGGCTTCTGTACTTAGCTTTCAGCTGGAAAATGCCAGGCTTGAGCAAGATCTCCCTGAAATTAGGATGGCCAGAGGCACAAAAGATATCAATCACGTGTAATTCACGGATGATACTATATTGTTGGGGGGAACCAGTCAAATCATAGCCCACCATTTCAAGTCTGAACTGAATCGCTATTGCCATGCCTTCGAAAGTGAAATCAATTTTAGGAAAAGCCTGATGTATGGATGGAATATCAATCCTAGAGAAATGCTAGATATCTCTCGGATTCTCAATGTGGATGGTGTTGTGATGGTGTTGTCGCCTAGGAGTCCTTCAAATATCTGGGGATCCCCATCTTCAAATCCAAACCCAAGAGTTCAGCTTGGAACCCAATTGTGGAGAAAATCAAAAGGAAAATCTATGGTTGGGGGTCAATTTGGTTAAATTTGAATGGGAAGGTAGTCTTAATAAAGGAATTCTTGAATAGCTACCTACTCTATCAGAGCTCTCTTCTCCTAGCTCCAGCCAAAGTAATCTCATAGATCGAAGGATTGGTTAGATCCTTTCTATGGAAAAGTGGCAATGCTGGGGGAGGAAAAAAAATTGCACTGGTCATCTGGAAAATAATTAAATTACCCAGGCCAGAGGGTGGTCTTTACATCAGAGATATTAGAAACCAAAACTTGGCTATCGAATCCAAGCTGCTCTGGAACTTGATCGCCCCCAAGCCCTCTTGGTGAAGTCAGGTGTTGAAATCCAAATACTTCATTGGATTGAGGCTTAGATGCCTTGATGGTGCCCATGTGAATCAGAAAGGTTCTTCAATTTATAATATCTGTCTCAAAGCATTGCCACAGTTCAAAGATGAATTGTATTGGGTCCTTGGTAATGGGAAATCGATTAATCTCTAGCATGAAAAAATTCTAGGGAAGACCCCTGCCCAAACTCCACGTCTGCAGGAGAGATTGGCTGCGCTAGGGATGAACACGCTATGGGACATATCCATTTGGGAGTTTACGTTGCCTAATCGATGGGCTAGATAGAATATGCCGGACTGTCCTCCTGATCTAGACGCTGAGAAATTGCAACTTACCAACCATCTGGTTGGGCTGGCACCGGTAGCCAAAACCAAGAGGGATTGTCGTGGCTGGGGGAGGAATACTGGTAGTTATTCAATGTCATAGGGATATCAAAGACACATTGCAAATTATAATGTGCATGTAAACCCACGTGTATGGAATAATCTCTAGAACTGCAGCACTCTACCAAAAATCAATATGTTCACTTGGTCGCTGATGCATGAGAGAGTGCTCACTGGAGAGAACTTGGAGAAAAGAGGAATTAACGGCCCCTTTCGATGCCCATTATGTACTGAAGCCTCAGAAAATATCAGACACATATTTCTAAAGTGCCCCTATACTATTTCGGTTTGGGATGATGTGTTGAAGCTGTTGGGAGGTGGAGTACATTTGCCAGATACAATTCAGTCATGTTTTACTAGTTGGGAAACTCTGTATCAAGGTGAGATGAACCACAAAAATGGAGTTAGAGTCTGCTGGCTGAAACTCCCCAAGTTAATTTGCTAGTGCATATGGAATGAAAGAAATCACAGAATCTTTCAGGAGAAGGATCAACCAGTATGGAAGATAGCTATCAAGATTAATGTCCTGCTCAGTGAGATGTCCTGCTGCAACATAGATGCCATCCCACTATCCTGCTGCAGCATAGATGTTTGATAGAGCCACATAAGGTGTGGCTTTTTGGATATCCAATTCAATGAGGAATTCTGCAACAAATTCCCCTAGCTTTATATTCTTATGGATTCTACATGCAGCGATGAAAGAACTCCACACAATATAATCAGGTTTTATTGGCATTCTATTGATAAAGTTGTGTGCCTTATCCAGGTGCCCAGCTCGGCCGAAAGGGTCAACCATGCAAGCATAGTGCTCCATTGTGGGTGTAATCTGATGATAGTGAATCATGCAATTAAAGTATTGCAGGCCACTAGGTCTGAATGGCAGCACGCAAACAGAACTCCAACAAAGGTAACATGATCCGGTGATATTCCACAGTGCTGCATTTGTTCGAAGAGCCTTAGGGCTTCCTTACCAAATCCATGCACACCATAGCCTGCAATCTTTGTGATCCATTTTGTCAAACAAATCCACTCTTGATTACTTCTCATGGATCTCCAAGCCCTGTTCCAATGCTACCAGATCAGCACATGCTGCAATAACACTAGCAAGAGTCATTGAGTTTGGCTTCATGTCATGCCTTTGCATTTCTCAGAAAAGCTTTAGGGCCTCTTCATTTCGGCCATTATGTACATTTCATGCAATCATTGCATTACATGATTCCACATTTCATAGTGCCATTTTTTTAAAAAGCTTCAGAGCCTCATCAACAAGCCCATCCTGTGCATATCCTGTAATCATTGCAGTCCAAGAGACTAGATTCCTCTCGAGCATCTTCTCAAACAGTTTGTAAGCTTCATCAACACGCCCATTCTAAGCATAACCCAAAATCAATGATGTCCAAGAGATGGTATGGACATTATAGTGTGTTTCAAATCAATTCAATTACATGTTTCTATATGAATCAATGAATATTTATGTGAGGATTGGTAGTTAAATTACTATAAGTATCCAAGAGATGGTATAGTTGAAACAGTGTGGTATGCAGGTATTTCATGGGTAACCTCTATCATGCACATCCTGTAATATATATTTGTTGGAACTTTAAAATGATGTTCAATGTTATCTTCACTCTCATGTTTGTGAATGTGTGCATATACTCTTTTAAACCAACAAGATTCAAGTTTTGCACATCCAATTTCACTTTAGGTGTTATTTACAAAAGTGCCATGGCATTATCTTTTCTCCAGAATTGTGTATAATGTTGTATTCTAGCACTTTTGGTTGGATGTGTACATTCATTTATAACGAAATTGTAGTTAGAGATGCATGTTAAATCCCCTTGCTGCTACACCGATTGCTTAAGGGAAATTTTTCTCTTTGATCTAGTTGGGGACAATAAGAAGTGTTGTAACTATATCCTTGATCCAATTGATGCCAGCACGTATGTTTTCGCTATAAGTATGAGCTCCACCTATGCAAAAGTATAAAATTGTCAAATTCCTCACCTTGAGTTGGTCAAGGCTAGCTAAGCCATACTATGCTGCATATAATACTCACCTTGATCTAACCGTGGTGAGAAAGGAATTTTTTGTTGCAGGTTTGCATATTTCTTCTCACCTTGAGTTAGTCAGGTTTTTGCAAAAACAGAAAAAAAAAACATTGCTATTTTTGCAAATCAATCCCACCTACATTAAATTTTGTATGCCGGTTTTCAGAAAAAATACCTCTGTTTGTTTAGGCTAAATTGTACACACCCTGCAATCATCGTAGTCCAACATACCACATTTCACTCGAGCATTTCATTAAAGAGCTTCACGACCTTGTCGAAAATCCCATTCTTCACATATCCTGCAATCATGGCAGTCCATGGCACCACATTCCTTTCAGGAATATTCTGAAAGAGCTTAATAGCCTCATCGAAATACCCATTTTGGGATTACCCAGTAAACATACTAATCCATGAAATGAAATTTCATTCAGTCATTTTGTCAAACATTTTGCATGCAACTTCTACAAAACCACATTTGCAACACATGTCTACAAAACCGTTTCCCAGAAAAAAATTGGATTGTACTTCACTTCTTATTATTTCATGATGAAATTCCTTACCGTATTTAAAAGCCAACAAACTTGGATAGGTCGGGAGAATGCTAGCGAAAGTGAAGGAAATTGGCTGGATGCCCTCTCTCTGCGTTCAATCAAATGGTGATAGCACTTCCTCATGCAGCCCACGCCTGCAATAAGTTGTGATCATGACAGTCCATAAGACAACGTTTCACTTTAGCATTCGACCAAAAACCATGTGAACAATGGCCAAAACTCCGCACTTGGCTCATACTAGCAAAACCTTGTTCACTAAAAATTCCTTGCCGTATTTAAAAGCTAACAAAATTGGACAAGCCGGGAGAATGCTGGCCAAGGTGAAGGAAATTGTCTGGATGCCCACTCTCCACGTTCGATCAAATGGTGATAGCACTTCCTCATGCATCCCATGCTTGCAATAAGCTACGATCATAACAGTCCATACGACAATGTTTCACTTTAGCAGTCCACCAAAAACCATGTGAGCATCGGCCAAAACTCTGCACTTGGCTCATACTAGCAAAACCTTGTTCACTAAAAATGTGTCACTAGATTCATATCCTATGTGAATTATGTGGGAATGAACTTGTTTTCCTTCGAGGTAGAGCTTTGTTGTTTACACAGGCCTGCGATAAGATTACATGAACAGAAGAATCTAGGAGAATTCCTCGGTTTCGCACGAGATGCAGAGTGTTGAGTGCATCTTTCAAATGGTTCTTCACACTAAATTTTCTATAGTCTTGATGCATATCGACAAAGGAAAAGCATTCAATTACATATCGCATTTCAATAGAGGCTTTCATCACTCCCCTTGGTTGTTTTCCTGTAAATGGGCCCCATTGGGGAGAGGCTAAGCGACTTCCATCAGTTTCACATAGCCGACCAGACCATGATCATAATCATAAATATTCATAATCATCATATGGAGGAAAAAATGGAAATCGCCAATGTAATTTGTTTTCCAAGGCTAGGTTCGGCCTAGGTAAACCCTAATGACCCAATGTTGGATTTAAAACCATATTACCCATAAAACTATGCAAATCCTATGTATTATTTATGTCAACGCATTTCCAATGGCCTTAATCATTTCAAGATCCATTGTGAGGAAATGATGAGTAAAGATAATGGATCTCAATATGAAAGAAGGAACATTTTGAGAGCTTAGCATAAATATAAGTACTCTTTTGGAGTTTATGAATAGATTAATATATAATTAAGGAATAGTTGAACAAAAGTTTCTAAGTACTTATGAAATAAGGAATAAATGAACGAACTTGTCTAGGTATTTATGAAATTTACTATTTATGAGATTCATCATTTATGAGAATCATTAATACTATAGGCACATTAGTCAACCTGAAAGGAACCACCACAAGCTCGCAATTCTTAAATCAAAATGTAAAAGCAGTTTTCATGATATTTGCATCCTTTATTTATAGATTATCATACCCCAATCATAGATCAATACTAAAAAACATTGTGGCCCCTTTAATATAATAAAAAAAACCATAGCTATAAGGAAATGGATATTGATTATATATGGTGGCCTTAATATTCAACTCTATGTAATCTATACACAACATCTAGGATCCATCCTTCTTCCTCACAAAAGATAATCGGTGTTCCCCAAGGTGACATGCTAGGTTGGATTAGCTCTAAATCCAAAAAATTGTTCATATGGATCTACAACTAATGAAATTCAAGCATGGGCATAAGGGAACTTATATATGGTAATTGGTTCAACAAATAACACCAAATCACAATTGGGAGGAAGTCCATGCAACTCTTCAAGAAAAACATTTGGAAATTATGACAAGATGGGATATTGAATAAAAAATATGCCACCACATTATGTATCTAGGAGCCCTTCTTGGGACTTATTTTCAACTACAATAATGATACAAATTGCAAGGATAAAACCATGTTTGTACCTCTCAAGACCTTTTCCTTCCCTTCATCATCTAAGAAATGAAGTAACTTTCTTATGTAATCTAGCAGAATTGAATGCACCTCCAACCAATACATCCCTATGATTAGATCATAATATCCCATTGTTTTCTATCATTGGGCTATGTGATTCACATGCACTCCAATATACAAATCCATCAATCTAAACCCCTACTTGACTCCTGAGGTCATCTCAATGATGTTAAAATCATATTTCCTAATAGCCACCAAGCCACATCTATACAATGCATTTGGTAAAATAAATCTCTCAGATGTGGTTCTTGGATCAATTAAAATAGAAAGAGTAACATCCTTTCTTTTACTTGTGATCTCCAAGCATGTTAACTAGTGCACATGGTTGTTCATTTCTATATGGGTTTGGTGATCTCTCCCAACATCTCCCACCATGGTGTAATTTTTAATAAATATAGCTCTAGTGATCTCCCTTTGTAAAATTTCTCAAAATGGGTCGCTCCACATGTCCAACAACCTCCTTTTAAATATGTTCAATGTGTTCTCGGTTGGGAAAGATTAGTTCAAGCACTACTCTACAGAGTATGTTGAGGGAAATAATTTTTACGTTGTATGATAAGTATGAATGGTGGTTGATTACACCTTGGTTGGTTGTTTATAACCCCCATACCGTTTCCTCCTAGTTCCTCTTTATGCCATAAAAAGTATGGTTTGGAACTTCCTCATAGAAAATGACTTTGATGTGTTCCTCTAGCAACACTTCCCTTGATGGTCATACTCAATTTGTAAAAAATGTGTTCACATTTAGTTTCTATGTATTTAAATGAGGAGCATGCCTTGGCATCTCTCTGAATTGGGCCTCGTACTATGGCACCATCTAATTGGCTTGATACAACACATTGAAATCATTCAAACGAGACTATAAAATATCCTTAGAAAGTTACCTCTAGCATAAATGTTCCTTAGACAAATCCCATGTGATCATGGATGTCTCAAGACTAAGTTCCAGCTCCATAAGTTGAAATATGGCCTATCATGTTTTTTTATCACTAGAGTAATTCCTAAGTGAGGAAAACATTTCAATTCTCTTCAATAATTCTTCATCTAGCTCTCCTTTCATGGAACTCTAAAATTTTGTCAACTTCACCTTTTATAACTCCAATGATGGTCATCTTGAGGAAGGATTGTGAATCT
The DNA here is from genome assembly GCA_001517045.1 of Pseudotsuga menziesii. Lineage (NCBI taxonomy): Eukaryota > Viridiplantae > Streptophyta > Pinopsida > Pinales > Pinaceae > Pseudotsuga > Pseudotsuga menziesii. Next base: position 31,109 of record LPNX010760712.1, on the reverse strand, counting down.
CTCACTCTACGTTGAAGTGGCCTCTCCTTCACTATGCAAAGAACTAGCTGAAGTATATATCGTACTTTGGAAGGATTAGCTAATATCATTATCATGTTTGAAAACAAATTTGTAACTGGGGTTATAGAATGCTATCACTTGGTGGAAGATTGATTCTTGTCAAATTTGTCCTCTTTGGGTTAGAAGTATATTGGTTTTCTCTTGCTCGCATTCCAAAATCAATCTTGACATGTCTTAGACGCTTCTCTGTTGACGACTAGCTACGTAATCAACATTTTCCTGTACAAGGTACTTCCTTCTTCTTGAATGGTTTCATTAGAACCCTCTCTTGGATTACTAGACAACCATGCTGGAAGGTTGGTGATGGTAGGTGCATTAGATTGGGGATTGATCCCACAGTGGGTTTGAACTCTACTTTTTTGCTACCAGAGGGTATCAGAAACTACCTATATGATTAAGGTATCTCTCATCTCAATCAAGCTCGAAATATGGATCCTAATTCTAACCATCAATCTTACTGGTTATCGGCTACTGATTTGGATCTTGATGGTATCTGGGTTGTGCAATGGACTGATTATGTAAAGGGGTTAGCTCACAGAGGAATTATATTACAGGAAACTGAGGACACTCTTCTTGGGATGCACAATAAGGTCTCAATCTCTATCTTTTCCAGCTTGGCCTATGATCTCATTGTATCATCATTGTTTCCTCCCTCTCCGGTCAGATTACACTCTTGACTTTCGTATTGTAATGTTCCTTTAAAAATTAAATGCTTTGTATGGTTGTGCATTGAGAACCACATTAATACATGGGACAATCTAAGTAAAAAAGGATGGTTTGGGCCGAACAGATGTAGTCTCTACAGAACTGCTGATGAATATGTCAATCATCTCTTTGTTGAATGTTCATTTGCTCAAACTACCATCAATTTTTTAAATAGGATTCCGAACTGTTTTCTGGCTTGGGATGATCCTACTTATTGGGAAATATTGAAGACAGGTTTAAATACCAGAGTTGAACTTTTGTCTCCTTGGGCTCTTATGTACTTCTTGAAATAAATTGCGATCCCCGCTCTCCATGTTTATGGGGACTCATCTATCATAATCAATTGGGTAAATGGAAAAGCAACACTCTCATCCCTCGATCTAGATGCCTAGTGCCTCAATGCTATCAAACTCAAAGCTTACTTTCACAAGTTAGACTTCTAGCATGTCTATAGAGAACACAATGAGAAGGCATATAGTTTATCCAAGGAAGCGCTCCCCATGGCCATTGGCCTTCTCTCCTTCACAGAATACTATGAAGGAGAAACTATTGGGGAAGATAAGCTTTAGCTATTCTAAAGTTGAGCTTGTACATTCTACTCCCTGAACCATTAATAATGTATACTATTAAGTAATAGCTGAAGGGGACTCTTAGATATGCCTGGTAGTTCATATAGCAACTAGACTACAAAGTCGATTATCTATATATTAATAAACATGAAGAAAATATAGCCATATATGTTCACAAACTCTGCCACTTCAAGGAGAGGCCACTTCAACTTAGAGCGAGAGATTCACAATCCTTCCTCGAGATTACCATCATTGGAGTTATAAAAGGTGAAGTTGACAAAATTTTAGAGTTCCATGAAAGGAGAGCTAGATGAAGAATCATTGAAGAGAATGGTAATGTTCTCCTCACTTAGGGATTACTCTAGTAATAAGAAAACATGATGGGCCATATTTCAACTTATGGAGCTTGAACTTAGTCTTGAGATATCCATGATCACATGGGATTTTTCCAAGGAACATTTATGGTAGAGGTAAATTTCTAAGGATTTTTTTTAGTCTCGTTTGAATGATATCAATGTGTTGTATCAATCCAATTAGATGGTGGTGGAGTACGAGGCCCAATTTAGAGAGATGCCAAGGCATGCTCCTCATTTAAATACACAAAAACTAAATGTGAACACATTTTTTACAAATTGAATATGACCATCAAGGGAAGTGTTGCTAGAGGAACACATCAAAGTCATTTTCTATGAGGAAGTTCCAAACCATACTTTTTATGGCATAAAGAGGAACCAGGAGGAAACAGTATGGGGGTTATAAATGGTATGGGGGTTATAAAGAACCAACCAAGGTGTAATTAACTGCCATTCATACTTATCATACAACGTAACAATTATTTCCCTAAACATACTCAGTAGAGTAGTGCTTGAACTAATCTTTCCCAACCAAGAACACATTGAACATATTTAAAAGGAGGTTGTTGGACATGTGGAGCAACCCATTTTGAGAAATTTTACAAAGGGAGATCACTAGAGCTATATTTATTAAGAATTACACCACGGTGGGAGATGTTGGGAGAGATCACCAAACCCATATAGAAATGAACAACCATGTGCACTAGTTAACATGCTTGGAGATCACAAGGAAAAGAAAGGATGTTACTCTTTCTATTTTAATTGATCCAAGAACCACATCTGAGAGATTTATTTTACCAAATGCATTGTATAGATGTGGCTTGGTGGCTATTAGGAAATATGATTTTAACATCATTGAGATGACCTCAGGATTCAAGTAGTGGTTTAGATTGATGGATTTGTATATTGGAGTGCATGTGACTCACATAGCCCAATGATAGAAAACAATGGGATATTATGATCTAATCAAAGGCATGGATTGGTTGTAGGTGCATTCAATTCTACTAGATTACATTAGAAAGTTACTTCATTTATTATATGATGAAGGGAAGGAAAAGGTCTTGAGAGGGACAAACATGGTTGTATCCTTGCAATTTGTATCATTATTGTAGTTCAAAATAAGTCCCAAGAAGGGCTCCTAGATACATAATGTGGTGGCATAGTTTTGATTCAATATCCCATCTTGTCATAATTTCCAAATGTTTTTCTTGAAGAGTTGCACGGAATTCCTCCCAATTGTGATTTGGTGTTATTTGTTGAACCAAAGACCATATATAAGTTCCCTTATGCCCATTCTTGAATTTCATTAGTTGCAGATGCATATGAACAATGTTTTGGATTTAGAGCTAATCCAACCTAGCATGTCACCTTGGGGAACACCTATTATCTTTGTGAGGAAGAAGGATGGATCCTAGATGTTGTGTATAGATTACATAGAGTTGAATATTAAGGCCACCATATATAATCAATATCCATTTCATTATAGCTATGATTTTTTTTATTATATTAAAGGGGCCACAATGTTTTTTAGGATTGATCTATGATTCGAGTATGATAATCTATAAATAAAGGATGCAAATATCATGAAAACTGCTTTTACATTTTGATTTAAGAATGGTGGGTTTGTGGTGGTTCCTTTCAAGTTGAATAATGTGCCTATAGTATTAATGAATCTCATGCAGGCCAGATCTCCTGTCCAGGCACCTCCCTCTGCCCTTCGTCACTCACAACAAGCCCAATGAATGAATGTGTGTGCAATAAATAGAGAGGCTCACTCTCTATTTATATTCTTCCGTTCACTTGAAACCCACTCCAACTTGTCAGCCTCACTTAACAATTAATTACTAAAGCCGACATCTCTAGGAGAGTCTAATAACCCTAATGCCCCACAACCTATGGGGACTTTGCCTCCTCCGACCAAAAAGGAGGTTTATCTTAACACAATGGTGGGGACTATTGCCCCGACTTACAATGACTCACATAGGTTCAACTTCTCTAGGATAGTCTAATAACCCTAGGGCCCCACAACTGTGGGGACTTTAACCCTTGACCAATAGGAGGGTTACCCACAATGACTTGACATGACTTTTTCACATTATAGAACCTCCCGATAGGAACATCAAGGCATGACATGACTCAAATACATTACAGACACATCTCAGAATAAACATCAAGGTACAATACATAAAATATACGGATGAATACATTCCGAAGTTACAATTACATCAACATGGATATGATTTTAAAAGACAGATATAATACATTGATGGAAACTAGGTGCATGATGGTAGGTTGTTAAAGTTTAGGAAACTGACTCAAGTACTCTATAATGAAAAATTTAAAAAAAATGAAAAATGTTTAGTCTTTTAAAAAAAAACATATAAAAGACAAATATATAAAATAAACAAAATATAATGAAAATGCAAAAAACAAAAAACACATAACCTTTTCCCCCAATATGCCGGCCAGACTGCCTTGATCCTTCGAGGAGGGGCTCGATGTAGGGATGATCAACCGGTTTTTGAAGAGAGGAGGAAGATACTAATGTATGAAAGATTTTTTTTAGATTGTGGAGATTCTTAGGTCAGATCGTAGGTGTAGTGTTTGGAGAATGCTCAGATTAGAACTATGATCCAATATCACAGCTTGAGTAGAACACCAAATCATTGATGACTGAGGAATGGCATTTCAAAATCTAACTGAGAAAGAGAATCATTTGTCTTAGCACTTGCAAATCATGGTAGCTCTGGATATTGAATCGATCTGTGGAATTTATATAGATTACAGTTGAAGTTACACATAATCCTGTTGGTGGTGTGATGTACCCAGAGTTCTGTTGATTAGGGATTCATTTGAAGGTTGTTGTTCCATAACAGAGTGTGCATTTATAAACCAGGGTATTTTCATACAAAATATTCAGGAATCAGACGTTGTGCCATCAATTTCCTTTCAATATAAATTCAGGAAATGCTCGATGAATTCCTGTAATACTTAATGGTTTCCTGTAAGTTAGATTAATTCTCTGAATTTGCAGTTTTCTATCAATTAGTTGTTTGAGGATGCAAGTGTGCTCCAGATTTGGGGTTGTACTAATTTGTAATCCAAGTTTACCCTTAATCCTCTTACAGGTAGTATTTGAACATGTAGACATTTTCCTACCATTGATGAGGGGTAGCAACCTGAAGCAGTGTGAACTAAAACCACTCTAATTCAAAGGGCAATTGTACTAGGTAGCTATTATATCTATCCATTTTTATCCCTTGATCCTCTTACGGGCAGTATCTAAACACATAGATTTTGTCTAGCCATTAATGAGGGGTATCATCCTAAAATAGTGTGGATTAGAGGTCCAATCTATTTCAGTAGGGAACTACACCAGGTAGTTGCTACTCCGATGAGGAGCCTATATCATAGTTTTCACTTCAAAGGTATATTTGTTTTATTAAACATTATGAAATCATATCCCTTATTCCTGATGCTCAACCAATATTACCTCCAAACCTCTAAACCTATGCATAGAAAGATAATTACGAAGACAATTTAGAGCCCCATTCTCGGTGCATTGGCCCTAAAAGATTACTTTCATGCATAATAGAAAATACCATGGATTTAGTTTGTGCAACATGGTTAAGGAACCAAAACCCATAATATATGCTAAAAAAATTCTAATGGCACCCATATACTGGTTGAAAGCAAAATATTCCATTTACAAGACATGTGAGGTGATATAGAACCATGTGCATGTCCACTAGACATAAAGATGAATATTTTAGGGCCTACATCCTCGTTCTTTATTCCTAAACCTTACAAAGGCCCTAAGAATGATCCATGTCATTTAAAATATTATAACAACAATAATATGACCCATGTAGGACAATTATTCACTCTACGTGGGACAATTATTCACTCTACTAGGAAATTGAACCAGTCTGGGACTGGGGGACTCAGCCTGGTGTTGAGGACCATTCTTTGAATGGAGGCACCTCGTCAGCTACTAGTAATTTGACCCATTCCGGGACTAGGGGACTCATCCTGGGGTGAGGGCCATTCTTTGAATGGAGGCACCTGGTTAGTTACCAGGAATTTGACCTATTCTGGGACTAGGGGACTCAGCCTGGGGCTGAGGGCCATTCTCTGGGAGAATGGAGGCACCTGGTCAGTTACCAAGAATTTGAACCAATATGGGATTGGGGGTCTCAGCCTAGAGTTGAGTGCCATTCATTGAATGGAGGCACCTAGTCAGCTACTAGTGTTGATTTTTCCTGAGCAACATTGAGAGCTATTCTCTTAAGAGAATGGGGACATCTGGTCAAGGACTAGGATATGGAACCAGTCCAACACTGGGGGACTCAACCTTGAGTTGAGTATCCATTTTGTTGAATGGAGACATCTGGTCAGGGACCGGGATGTGGAACCAGTCTAGTGCTGGGGGACTTAGCCTAGAGTTGTGTGACCATTCTGTTGAATGAAGACATCTGGTTAGGGACCAAGATGTGGAACCAGTCCAGCACTGGGTGACTCAACCTAGAACTGAGTGGCCATTATTTGAATGGAGTCACCTAGTCAGTTAATAGGAATATGACCCAGTCTAGCACTGGGGGACTCAGCTTAAGGATGAGGGCCATTATTCGGGAGAATGGAGGCGCTTGGTTTGTTACCAAGTATTTGACCTTGGGTCAAATTATGTAGCTTATGGATGATGCACCTAGTCTGTTACGAGGATATAACTATAAGCCCTAGACCGAGTCTGGGCATGTGAGACACTTTGACCCTCGATCTGTGGGCTTTGTGATCTTCTCCAAGTCATAGCTACCCTTGGTTAAGACACCTAGTACCCGATCTTGGTGTCACATAGAGTGTGAGGTAAAAGCATTAGTAATTCTCTCTGTTTATGATGACATACTTTGAGTGGGGATGAAGGACCACCTTGGCCACTTGTTTTGACCACAGGGCACTTGAAGAAGGCTAATGTAAAAGTAAAAAATACATAAGGACCCTTAGTACCACTAAGGAGTCAAAGTGAAAGTGCAAAAATACCTTTAGTACCAGTAAAGGTAAAAGTAAAAAAGATAAAATAATAAAATAATATTATTTTGTTCTTTTAAGTCTTGGTCCACTTACAAGTGATTCAAAGGATATAAAAGAAGATCAATCCATTTCATTTTGTTACACACACTTTCTCATGATCCTACAGCTACTCGAGGAATCTTTTCGCTTAGATTGTGGAGGACATCTTTTGTGGTTATGCCCTAGCATGGAGGATTCTAGGTAGACCACCCACTATTTTACAGTCTAATCCTAAACTAGGGTTTCACCATTAATGAACAATAGCAGCAACACCTTCTCTCTTTTCACGAGCTAAGGTTTCTTCTAAACCCTCACATCACCTTCAGAATTCTGATGGGCAACCTTCTTCCCTCACGGGCAGTCTCGGTCTATTCACAGGCAAGCCAGATCTCCTATTTAGGCACCTCCCTCTTCCCTTCGTCACTCACAACAAGATTTAGCAGGGCTTAGGCATGCTTCCAACACCCTTGGGCAATTGCCAAAACCCTTGGGTAGGCTGCTACCACCCTCGGGCAGCCATAGTCTGCCTGCTATAGACTTATGACAGGTAGCAGTGATGCTCGAGCAGGTTTTCGGGCAAGCAACAGAGCTTGGGCAGGACAGATAGGGTCTGGGTAGGAAAAATAACAACTTGGGGCAGGCTGACAGGGATTCATGCAGGGCAGACATACCTCCGGGCAGGAAGACAGGGCTCGAAAAGAGGGCTTGGGAAGTAGACAGAGAGTTCCGGGCAGTAACAGGATGTTCGGGCAGGTTGACTGGGATCACAGACAGGTTGACAGGGATCACATAGGGATCTCAGGCAAGTTCAGTCTCAGTCTAGGCAGATTCAAGAAGGCAGAATAAATTCTGGGAAGCCATTCTGGAAGTTTCGGGAAGCTAGAAGAATTAGGGCAGAAATCCCTAATCTGATTTTTGTATGAAATACATTTTCATAATCTGTGGTACAAACCCATTAGGGCTTGAGAACTATTGAGAAATTCAGTCATCTCATTTAAGAGATGAATTACTAATGCTTTTGGGGGGTTTTTTTCCTTTAAATCATTACTCGTGAAAAACTACCGTGTTCAATGTGTGTGATGTTGTTGATGTTTCTACTGCAGTTGTCATTTGTTATCTTACAGTCTGCAAAATTTTAAGAATTCATGTTAATGCTAACATTCAACAACCAGAAATTTAACCTAGTCTGGGACTAGGATCTCAGCCTAGGGCTAAGGGATATTCTCCAGGAGAATGGAGGCACTTGGTTAGTTACCAAGTATTTGACATTGAGTCATTTGATGCAGCCTAGGGATGAGGCACCTGGTCAGTTACTAGGTCATCACCATAAGCCCTAGACTGGGTCTAGGAAAGTCATGCACTCCTCTCCTTGATCTATGGGCTATGAGACCTTCTCCAGGGACTAGATACCCCTGGTTGAGAAACCTAGCACCTGATCTTGATGGCATGAGGAGATCAAGATAAAGCATTTAGTAATTCTCCTTATTTATGAAGATCTACTTTGAGTGGGCATGAATGAACCACAGGGACCCTTGAGACAACTTGTTATGACCACAAAAATACTTGGAGGACCATTTAATCCTAGCCTTGGTCTATGAGACCATCAAGATAAGGACCAAGTGGCACAACTCAAAACACCAAAAAGGCCTTTGTACCACAAAATATTAAAGTCAAAGGGTCAAAGATGAAAAAGAAGTTAAACCCTAATGTCAACTCCTAATTATGTGGAACTAACTTAAATGTTGATGGACCATAAATAAAGGACATTTGCAATTCATCTCATAGACACAACACTTCAACACTTGACTGCTCCTCTACTCCCTGATTGAGGATGATAGAGATAATTTTGGTGGCTGGCGTTTTTTTTCTTCAATAGTGGCAACATTTATGCTTTCTTGGTTTCTCTTGTCACACTACAGTCACTATGGTGGTTACCGTTATATGTAGCAGCTGTAATAACCCTCGATGGTGGTCTAGGGATACAACAGGTCTCAGTGTGAAGCCTGTTGGTGGTTAATAAGCTCACAACAACACTAAAACTCTTTCCTTCTTCTCGTTGGTACATTTCCTGTGACCCTAACCAAACTAGGGTATGTTGCAACACCCTCGAGCCCTGCTAGGGCTGATCTACTGTGCACCCTAGCTCTTGTTTGGGATTCTATAGCTCACAGGTGAAGTTTCCCTAGAGGGTTGGAAAGTTGTAAGCTGATTGGAATGATTGGTATCTTTTCTACTTGAATTGCTGTGAATTTTGGGGCTAATTGAATTGAATTATTTTCATTGTTCTGCTGATTTTTTACAAATTAATTTATAGCCGTCCTAAAGGAGGAACCTTCTTGAAAAAGGTGAGTTTCATACTTGCATTAATTGCTTGATGCCAATGAAATTTTCAACATTAAGGTTTTTAAGACTTTTTTTAATAAGGAAAACCTCATAGAGAAACCCAAGGGATACTTCTGCATTTGTGGATTGCATTCCTAATAAACCCATCGGCATAGGCTAGTGCACTTGACCTTGTGGATTCAAACTGGCATCTAGTTGCACCGAACTAGAGAAATTCCCAACAACATTGGCAATAATCGGTTCAGCTAACCCTTGGGATAGCTTTCTTAACCCTCTTGTCATGAGCAATTTCTAATTTTTTTCCCATGGCCCAGTAGCAACAAGAATATTTTGCACTATTTGTTTTGATGCCAAATCAAATAATATAATCATACTTCTAGGCAAATATGAAATGCTAAAAAAATCTATTATAATCTATTGTACTACCATTAGGTAACTCACCAGTTGGGACCAAAGTTTTCTTTTTTTTAATAGCTAATTTTTCTTTTGCCATTTTCCTTTTTTTAACAATCAATTTTTATTATTTTCCACGTTCTGGCATCCCTGTTTTCAGAAAATGACACCTGATTTCTAGAAAATGCTGCAGATATGGAGGCGTCCCCAACAGTTGGAGATGTTTCCATCCCCCCTTTGGGGATGGGGAATATGTCCTTATGCTACATAGGACAATCTTAATATATCCTACAACCTCCAAATGAAGATTCTACAATATGATTTTGTAGGGAACATTAAAGTGCAGACATGGCTGAGCAAGATCAAGCTAGCTTTCCAATCACATGGTGTTCATAACCAAGAATTTAAGCTAAACATTGCACTTTAGCACCTTAAAGGGATGTCGCAGACATGGGGAGAAAGACAGATCTCTATTCTAAACACTCGAAAGGATATTTCGGCGAGTTTGTAGATATAATAAACTATAGTCTCAATTGAAACTAGATATACACAGTGATTTGCAAGAAGCTAGGTTTTAGGAACAGTACCCATCTTGCCAAGTTCATATTAGCAACAACTCCGTTTATCATGTTTAACAATGGTTGAAAAGAATAACCATTAATGTCATTGGTTAAGTGATCTAGGAGAGTACTACCTTTTGGAAGAATTGCACTCGGTAATTTTTTCCTACTTTTCCTACTTTTTTTTCTCTGAACTAAAAATAGCTTGCAGAAAGTAGATAACTCTTTTAAGCAGGGTGTAACTAAAATACGATGCAAAATATTCTACAGTCTCATGTCTCCTTTCATCACATTGTACAATGTCAAATATTTGGTAGTAGGCATACTCATCCCAGACTAATTCATCAACAAAATCACCAAGTCTGGTGTACACTCTCTGCATTTTTGATACAAAATTTTCCCAAGAGTGATCATAATCCACCAAAAAACCTAAGTCTTCAGTTGATAGCCATCCTTGTTTCCATATTGAAGTGGTAATAGGGTTCCCAAATTGATTCAACGTGAATTTACCAATACCTTGAAAGCACTAAATTAACTCTTCTAGAACAAAAACAACATTATTACAGGCCATTGTAGCATATAGCCCTATCCTTACATGTGATCCATTACCAATATTATAGGCCATAAAGCTCCCAATTAGAGGAAATTCCAGTGTCATGGATTTTCAATGGTTTGACATTATGAGGAAGAGCCTCTTATACCTGTTGTAGAAGAACTGATTCCAAATTTGCAATATGAGTTATAAAACAGTCCAACAATACCTAGGAAGTCCAAATCCAGTCATAAAGGTAATTTGATGGGGACCATCAAACTTCCAAAGGAATGAGGTCTTATCCATGTACATATTAGATCCATGTTGACATTGATACCATATAGGAAAGAGTTACAAAAGGAAGTTTTAGGAAGTTTCTTCTAAGCTTTAGCTTTTCTTGTTTTTGTGCTCTTAGTTCACTTGGAACAAAAAGAAAGAGCAAGTGAGGAAAACACAGAAAAGAAAGAAGCAAGGATTCAATCACAGTAGGATGCAAACTTGGACTGAGACTAGAATTAGTCACTAATGCCAATGCACAAGGCAGAGTGTAATGATATGTAATTGTGCTTTGTACAATCATTCTCTCATGGAATAATTTTTCTTCCTTGGATGTTTTCTCTGTTGTATAATGAATCAGCTGCCTCAAACCCACTCAAAGTGTTGCATGATCGTTTTGAACTTTGCTTCCTGTCTTTCGTCAACTGCTTTGACCACGCTTCAACATTGGCCTCCCTTACAGCCTTCACATTTTCAGCCAGGTGGACACAAACATATATATGACCTCTGTCTGTGAACTGTAAAAGCAAAAAACAGTAAACTAAGTTAGCTAACAGGCAATGACAATTGATTCCCTACAATTAAAATCTTGTGGGTCCAACATTTACTTTTTAATATACATAATGTATTTTAAAATATTAGCACAAGTACTCTAGTGCAAAGCAAGGAAAAGTGGGGATGGAAAACGACCTTTCACAGAATTTCCAACAAGATTTGTAATGATTTGTCGAAATCACCCAGGGTCCCCAACAAAGATATCTGGTACCTTATCTAAGACAAATACTGCAAGATTCTCTCCACCAAAGAAAGGCAGGTGCACATACACATCCATTATTCAACTGGTTAGAAAATGTCAAAAGTACAAAATAAAAACTAGTATTGTACAGGAAATACACAAAATTGGCAAGTGGATTCAAATAGAAAATGGGCAGAGTGATAGGCACAGAAATTCTTGTAATACTGCAATTGGTACATACCTCAATGCCCTTTCCTCTATTCTTCCTAGAAAATAAAGAAAGAACATAATCCAAAATGGATCGCAAATCAAAGGGAACTTCCTCAAGCTCTAGCTTGCCTAACTCAATCTTGGCCTGATCAAGAACTTCATTTATTAGAGTTATGAGGGCTTTCCCTCTAGCTTTAGCATTTTGGTCATAGTCCTGTTGAGTTGCATCAATATCAGTGTCCATAAGCATCTGCAGCATTCCTGAAATACTATCGTGGAAATATGTTAGCATCATGCCCTAAATGTTGCAAAAGAATATTGGAGATAAAAATTATATATCTAAGCCTCAAGGTGTAATTAAAATTAAACATGAAATAAAGAATAGAATGGCATAGGACCAATATGCTTAACTTACAAGAACTAATGAAGTGTGAGATAAGCTGCCATTTACCTAGAACACCATTCATAGGAGTCCTGATCTCATGGGAAACATTAGCAAGAAACTGCAAGAACAATGGATAAAATGATAACAGGATTAGGAATTACTCTAGATCTAGTTATTCACAAATAACTTGACTAACCAAACTAGTTTGAGAAAATTATTGAAAAGGAAAACTGATTTGCACGAATAACTCAAGCAGGTTGAAGGAAGTTCTGAAAATATCCAAAGTGAAATAGAAGAACTGTTCAATAATCATACTCCCAAGTACAATGCTATGCTGCTAGTGTATGCTTTTGAAAATAAGCAACCTGAGATTTGGCAATATCTACTGCTTCAGCTTGCTTTTTCAACTCCTCCATTTTACAAAAGTATTTTTCCACTTTGGCAATGCGGTTTACTACAACATATATTATGTGACCAACTAACATAGCAATCACAAGTATTCCAAGTGAAGTTGTTATTGCTGACCATGGAATTGCAGGGTTCTCATAAAACCTGCATTCAAAACATTTGCAGCAATCAAAACAGACTTAACCAAAAAAGAATTTGAGATAATCTTGCTGGTCAATGCTGAACAAAAATCCTGTATTGGGCCTAAGAAGGATGTCTTTGTCTCACCTCTTCTTTTGGATGGCCTTACTCTTGGCTGGCACCAGAATTATTTGGGACTGTCACAACCCAAATGTCCTTTCTGTTTCTGCAGGAAACTGCACCCTAGGCTTCAACCCCAAAACAGAAAAAATCATTGGAAGAAAAACATGACTACAACAGTGGAGGGACACAAAGCTGAATGCAATTTAGACCAGGATGATAAGATGGCTTGCACCAGAGTTTAGAACACAAGAACAACAATAGTGGAACAAAACAAGTTGGAGAACATGAAAAACTCTTCTATGTTAAATTCAAATCTAAATGATGAAATTCGATGCTTTGTTTGATTTTGGGCCTCACAAGACTTTAATCTTAGAAAATTTAGTTCAGAGGTTGGGACTGAAGACCTATAGCCATCCAAATCCTTATCCATTGGGTTCTCTACATAAAGACACTAAATTGCAAAATGCAGGATCAAATTTGTCATCAATTAGTGCTTCATGGATGAGGTGGAATGTGATGACGTTCCATTGGACATCTGTGTGATTTTGTTTGGTAGTCCCTACATGTGGGATAGTCATACTATTTTCCTAATAAGAGGTCAAAAGTATATATTTTTCAAGAATGGAAATCCATTTCCCATGAGTGTGTATAAATAAAAGCAAAATATCTCTCATGTAACAACCAACCAAGTGAAGAGATTGATTAATGTCAATAGAAATATTTTGATCTTGGTGTTGAAACCTAGAGCTGATGGGATGGGTCTAGAAGCAGGTACTTGAGGCGCAAGCCATACTAAGAGGCAGAGGAAGCAGTGCGACATTTTAATAAATCAGTTCATGGAAGTTTTCCAGTAGCCCAAGGGGTTACCTCCAGAATGTGGGGTGCAGCATGATACTCAATCAAAGGAGCATGAGATTCAATTACAAGTGTCCCAATTGCCAAATGTTGGCTTGTATAGACAGTCATTGTTGGAATTAGAAGAAGTCCAAAGACAAATCCAAGAATTACTTGATCAAGGAATCATAAGAGAAAATGCTTCACCTTGTGGAGCACCAATCACATCGGTTCTCGAGAAAGATGGGACTTGGCATATGTGTATTTCCTTGACTATGGGGCACTTAACCATATAAAAATCATGAATCACTATCTACTTTTGAGTTTTGATGACCCGCTTGATCAGCTACAAAATACAAAATAATTCACTAAGCCAGATCTTAGGCTTGGAGATTATCAGGTGTGGATTGAAGAAGAAGATATATGGAAAATCATATTCAAAACTAAGCAAGGAATTTATAAAGTGCTGGTTTTATTATTGGGACTCTGCAATGCCCTGACAAACTTCATAAGACTCATGAATGAAATCCTCCATCCATTTATAGATTCTTTAGTTGTGTATTTGAATGATATGATTCTTTTAATCAAGACATGGGAAGAGCGTATTCAGCACCTAAAGAATGTGTTTGAAATAGTGCAAAAGAATGGGTTGCTTCTAAACTTGAAGAAGTGTGAATTTTATTGGAAGCATTTATTTATATTGGATTCGTTGTGGGTGATGGTGAATTGAGACTTGATCCTGTTAAGATCAAGGAATTACTGCAGTGGCCTAGACCCAATAATGTCACAGAGGTTTGGAGTTTTATCGGAACTACTCACTATTTAAGAAACTTTGTAGCATACTTTTCCAAAAGAACTGCACCTCTGCATGCAGGGACATCTGGCAATAAGCCCTTCTCACAGGGAAAGAAACAAGAAACTTTCTTTGAGGAGTGGAATGACAAAATTAGCAGAGTTCCAGTGTTAGCATTGCCAAACCTGCAATTAGTTTTTCAAATTCAAACAAATGCCTCAGGGAATGCCTTCGGAGTAGTACGTATGGAAGGAGGAAGACCAGCATGCTACCATTCTAAGCTATTTTTTGGGGCACTATTGAACTCTCCAACTTATGACGAGGAGTTATACACATTGGTCCAAACTGGGAAGAAATGGAAGCACTACATGTTGAGAAAGGAGACAGTGATCTATACAGATCATCAGCCATTACAGCACTTGCCAACTCATAGAAAAACAAAGCCGTGTCGCCATTATAAGAGGATGGTCTTCCTGAATTAATTAAAAATTCAAATACAAGAAGGGGGTAGCAAATAAAATTGATGGCATGTTATCCAGCCCAACAGTCAACAAGGTAGTAGCAGTAAGCACGGTCTTGTAATTGGAACCATTTACTCATGAAGAGTATAAAGGATTATGTCGCGGATGTTGTTTTCAAGGAAATTTACCAAGAGTGTAAGCAAGGAGGGACTTCCGAGTTTAATCTGATTTCTATCTTGAGAATGGACTATTATATTGAATGGGTAGATTGTCATCCCACAAGGATATAATAGAATTTATCTGATATGAGAAGCCCACACCTTGAAGGTAGCTGGTCATTTTGGTGTCAGCCAAATGGTATCCAATTTGCAAAAGTATGCATATTGGCTGAAATTGCAGAATGATGTCGCAAAGTGCACCAGAGGTTGTAAACTGTGTTGCTTCAGCAACCTAAGCAACTGTAAGCTAGGAATGTGTACACCCTTGCTAGTGCCTAGTTGACCTTTGTAAAGCATATCTATGGATTTCATTAGTGATTTGTTCAAAACTCATAAAAAAACATGATTATTTGTTTTTGTGATCATGAACGTTAGTGTGCAAGCACTTTGCTAGAAATTTCATCTTCTTGATTGTTTCCTGAAGAAATCCCTGCCATAGTAGCAAGATTTGGATATTAATATGAATCCCAGGTATGTCCAATGAAAATGTTCAACCAAACAAACATGCTTGTTATTTAGTCAGACACACATGAGAAATGTCAAAGAAGGCTGATCAGCTCCATGAAAATGAGGTGTCATTGATGCACCTTCCAAGGTTCAAATCTCCCCAAAGACAATTGACCCTCATGGGCCACTTGTGATAGTGCTAGTGCTTATGCCTTTGTTTGTAGATGGGGCCAAGTGCAAGTCACAAGCAACTTTGGCAGAATAGATACCCCTCAACGGTGTCTGCTTAGCCAAAGGATGCTCTCGTAGCCTGTGAGACCCTTTTTGCCACATTGTACTATCTAACATCAAATAGTTGCTACTTGTTGGTGTTCATTGAAAGCATATCAATCAAAAAACAAAAAACAAGAGAAAGGTCAACCAAGTACTAACTAGATCAATCAGAATGTCCAAAAATATTAATCGAATGTTCAAAGTCAATTATCTAAAACAATGTTTGATAAGAAAAGTCAATATCTAGAACATTGTTTATAACAAACTCACACCTTTTGAGAGAGGGGGGCAGAATGATAGGACATACACATAAAATGTCTGACTAGTTGAGTCAGACTACAATAAGTAGTGAGTTGCATCATGTAGGATCATTTGTACTCATCGTTGTCATCAACAAATTTATGACATTATCTCCATCTCATAGGTATGTGATGTATGGTATGCATATGGAATGAAGATAAGGTCACAATCTCATGGTGTTGCAATGCTATTATTTTTATGCTAATGCTTATTATGTATATGGAATGAACATGCATAGTAGTGTAATTCTCCCATGTATATATACTATAAACTAATTTAACCTTGGACTAATGTTTGTACAGCTTCATACAACCACCTATTCATAACATTATAGATGTCCACTTTACAGTTTTGATTTCCATCATGCAAACAACAAACTGCATCCAAATCATGGGTATAAGATGCAAGCGTCTCTCATAGTACCAGAGGGAATGTTTTGAAATACACCTGCCAGGTATCTTATTGTGGATGCAACTCTCTAATGCTAGGAAATTTGGGGATAAAGGATTGATTTAGAACAATTAGAAAACATTAAAGGCAATATTAAACAAAATTACATGAATAAGTGCTTTTTAACAAACCACAAACTATGCAACCTTTCTCAGGTTCTGTGAAGGGACACTAAGATGCGATATTTTAAAAATGTAGTTTAACTCAGGTCTTCATTTTCATGACCATAGTTTCTAAAAGATATATTTTAAGGCAGTGTTTATTTTTCTTATAATTTGAAAGCATTTAACAAATATTCATGTTTCTGATTTTGTGTTTTTTAGTCACATCTTGTTGTTTGAGTTTGTTGATTTGGTTTTTACTTATCCTTACATGTAATTAATTAATACTAGTTCAATTATGTGGTTATTTTTTGACCTAAAGTTTAAACAGTGCATATTTTAAACATGAATTGTTCCCATTTCTAGCATGTCAGATAACTATTTTTCCAAATGCTTTTTGCAAAGATTGGATGCTAAGTACGAATTGGATCCTTCAGCAAACAGTTTTTTATATGATATTGTGCGTAAGGAGATTGAAGAGAAAATACCCAAGGGCTCTTCTAGTTGCACAAATGCTCTACTGTGGCTGACAAGGTGAAATATGCTTTCGAAGCACATATTCATTTCCTGTTTCTGTATTGTAAGTCACATGCAACAAATATATTGAATTTATCTTAGTAAGCTTTGTGCTTGTTATTTATGTGTTGTCTAACATGAATTTAGCATGCCAACTCTTGCAATGAAATCTAACCTGATTTTACCATTGGACAAGCTTTCTCGAGAATTCTTAAAATTTTGATCTATTAAAAATATCTTTCTTTGCATGAACCTGTTAATCTATTCAGCTGGATTGCATTGTCATTTCACCTTGGCTTGATAAATCCCTTGTATGATTTAGCTTTATAATGGTATGCATGATTACAACAGAGTTGGAACTTGTGAGGACTTTGTCACTGAAGTAGTGGTGATGTGACAAACTTAGTTCCTCCCTCATCACTCCATTATCCCGTGAGAGACAGGCACTGGTTTTCTCCCTCTCATCTCTCCTAGTTATAGCCTTTTCGCTCTCTTATAATTTTTTTGTTTCCCATTCCCATATTTTCATATACTACAACCACATTTTTTTTGATAAGCCTTAATCTCATTGCGTCACCTTGAACATTAAGGCCATAGACTTAGCAATCTTACCATTATGTAGGGAGAGCCAGCCTAAAGTTGGAGAGGGTGTACTAAGGCGACAGTGAGTATCCCTTGAGTTAGCATTGTAACACCACCCAAAGAAACCGAGTTGCTCTTCTTTCTATGGAAAATTGTTGGAAAGGCTTTTTATAGGTCCAAGCTTCCATCTTTGTCTTCATTGGCTGTAGCTCAGATTAACATGTTACACAACCAACTCAAATCTGTGTATGTACCTTCTTTGCTTGGACTGTTTTCACTATTGTCTGGTTAGTTTGAGCTGAGACACAGGTTAAGGTGCCATTATTTAACACTATCTTTGAAACTGTGAGCCATGGCACCATTTGTATTTTGCATCTGCCAAATTGTACTGGAATTGTTTTGGTGGTTTGCAAAATTATGGATAAATATAGTATTGTCATGACCTTTACTCACAATCATTGGAAAATTGAATGTTAACCGCGTTCTCCTCACAATAAACATAATCAATGGTCATTAAAATTAAAACATAGCAAACCAATGATGAATTGATGATTTATAATACATGCAAGCATACATTCATTTATAATTTATCAAGTTTAAATACAGATAATATTCATCATTCAATAAATAGAGACTCATCATTCTATCATTAAGGTAAATTAAAATGACAAAAAAAACCTTTTAATTCATTTATATGTATTTATGTGCTCCCAGCCTTTTCATGGTTGCTTAAAACAAGGCAATGGATTGTTAATTAGTAGCAGTACCGAAAGTGCTAATTTTACAAATTGCCAATCCGAAGAAGAATATGTAATTAGGTAGCATAAAAGAAAAATTTCCATTGAGAATGTTCAGGAAATGAAAGAAGCATAATGAGGATAAAGTACCTCCTTCAGATATTTCAAATGAGTGTGTAAATCTTTTGTACCAGTAGTTAGAAGCTGCCCCAATGTATCAGTGCTAGGGTTTTGAGGAATTTTAAGGCTAACCATCCAATCATCCATAATATCAATTGAAAGAAGTTCCAGTTGTACAGGAGCTTCTATACCATTTATTATGAATATCAAAATTCTTTGCAAAGTGCAAACCAAGCTCGAATTTGTTGTTAAATCTCACTGGCAGGCGTGTGGACAAAAAGAGTAGCAAGAGATTTATTACCTATAATATACTTACTAATTCTCTTAGTAATTTCCAGTGATTGCCTACAGTATTTGTGGACATTTTTTCTTTTTTTAGGTTGGTTCTCTTGTTTGGAGGTGTTTATTGGTAGAGGAAATGAAAAAGTAGAAATTGGATTTGTAATAATCAATTACATATTAGACTTTGACCTCATTTATGATAATAAATATTTCATTCTAAGTTATTTTTGGTTTCTTTATATGCTCAATTTATGTGATAGGAAACACTACCCAATCTGTTTTGGGCCTTCTAATTGACTGGGTGTGTATACAGAGCTCAAAAATACACCTAGTTAGCAAACACCCCAAATGGGAAGGTTTTGGGTGTGGATCCCTACACTCACGCACATGATATGCACTCAGTATGGGTTCCCCTTAGCCAAATTTGGTAACTCTGGTTAACTCCATAAACTCTCTAGTAATGACCTTATTATTGGATATTGTAACTTCAAAGGATATTCTAAATGTATTTTACTGATGTAACCTAAGGGAGATGTTATTATCCCGCTGGCGGGGGGTTACTATCATAATTGGTCATCATAGAGTCATGAGGTAAAGACTCCATTGTAAGTCGGGTCAATAGTACCCTAATGAATATAATATAATATTGTACCGAGTCTTCCTAAGTGAAGTCAGCCCACTTAGTTGAGTGGGGCCGACTTGTTAGGTTAAAAGTCAAGTGAAGAAAAGAGTATAAATAGAGGAGATGTGTTCCTCATTTGAACACACACTCAGTTGTGTATAATGCATAGGAGAGAGAGATATATATATCTGTTGGAGAGAGGCACACCTATCTGGGGTCTTGTTTTGTACTGTTTTATACATCTTATACAGAGGAAGTTTTGTTGGGTTTTCTTACTCTTGTCGGTTTTCTAGGATAAGTTTTTGTGTTTTTTTGTGTGGCTGCACTTGTCTATCTTTCAGCGATCCTTTTTCTTATGGTTATGCTGTTATGATGCTAAATGTTATAAGATCTTATATAACCATTAAAAACTTAACATGGTATCATAACTACCCTGAAATAAGTATTTGTGCAGCCAAAACAGTGCTACAACTACAACTATTGAAAATTAGGGTTTCATGCTTGAAAACCCTAAAAGACTAAAAACTAGTAATTTTGGGACTTTCATTATATCTAGATATTGGAGAAGGATAATGAGCCTACACTTTTACAGACCGAATATAAATTTTTGATGCACATTGTGTAAAGGTTTCAGCCTAAGATTCACTATAATCTAGGATATATGATTCCTCAAAATCAGGGTTCTAGCCTCTCCCAAGATTCAACCTTAAACATGTTACCTAAGGATAATTGCTATATCTCTGGCTACGAAATTCCAAATGAAATATCACAAGATTTTCTAGATATGGAACGTACTGTACTTTTGATGGTAAAATTTTAAGACCTCGAAGGTGAAACAGTGGCATGTCGCATTCCGTACAATTTTGATATGATGAACAGTCTTGAAATAAGTCACCTTGGGAAACTTCGCATAAGTCCCAATTGGTGAAACCCATTTTGCTCTAACCTGTGGGGTTGGAAATAGGACATACGGGGCTACCTCCATGAGAAATTTCAGACACATAGAGGCATCAATTTCAGAGCTATCGATAAAAAAATTATGTAGAAGAAATTGAAGAAAACTAGGGCATCAGATATTTTACAATTTTGGTCATAGTTTTGGGAAAATGAGTATGTTGCTCAGCTCTCCTTAAGGAGGCACATATTTCTATCCAATCAGATATGAAATGTACCTAATTTGAAAAAAATTAGGGTTCCTCTATCAAACCCTAGGTCCACCGGAAGCAACTTTCCAGAAAAGCTTTCAAGCAAGCATCAGATTGAAGTAATCTCATTGTTCAAAGGAGGAGTTGCAGATCCTGAAGGAGATTAAGACAAAGCATAATAATAAGCCTTCCAAAAAGACAAAGATAAGTATTTGAATTTTCTTTTCTATATATGTTGTGTATTATTGTTGTAATCTCACAGATCACATAGAGTTACCAATAATACATACTAAAACATACATAACTATAAATCAGAGACAAGAGACAAGAACAGATAGGGAAACCGATTATCTTATTATAGTGAGTTCATACAAAGCAAAGAACTGAACTGAGTTCTTGTTTGTCTCAACAGCCTAATATATACAATTTACAAACAATTACAAAATAACTACCTATTGGTTCGGTGAACTGACATGACTGTTAGTTAGCCGACCTAATCATCTGGTTTAGTCAGCCGACCGACTTAGTCGGCTGACCGACTAAGTCGGCCCATCAACCTAGTTGGTTGATTACAAAAATTATGCATGACATAATGTTTGCATTAATGCCAATATACTACTAATATGCATGTTATGGGTAAGTAGCCCATGGTGCTATACAACTCTCCATTGCTACTTATCTAGAATGAAACCTCTTTGCTGAAATATTGGATTGGTGTACAATCTCAATGATGTTATGGTAGAGATGGAAGGCATTTGAAAAGTTTCTTTGAGATATGGATGAATGTTGTATTGGATAAAATAGTTGCATGATGCATAATAATTTGTCTTTATGCATATGTCCTATGAAATGGTTCTAACCATGCAACTGAGGCATTTGACTTGTAGGAAAGGTCGTGTACAACTACCTAGAAGAAAAGGAGGATGGGACTTGTTTCGAAGAACAAGTGACGACAATTCAAAATTCACTCCAATAAAACATGAACCTAAAGCACCCAGGGTCAGAGACACCATGACAGAAGAAATATCTCTAGAAGAATATAAGAGAGCGGTAGATCCACCTCAAGAGATGAAGAAAAGTATGGCGAGACTTCCAAACCAAATATATGGTTTTGACACTTGAAGGGATGTCCATACTGTCTTCCATATGGATCTACAAGAACAAGTATACAAAGCGAGGTTCATGGTTTTTCTCAGAAAGAATAGACTATGGCATGACATATTCTATTGACCAGACACACTTCTCCAGTAGAAGTATATATCGAGCAAAGAACCATCTGTACATAATAGGCTTTGTACGAGCTCAGAAAACACCCATAGTTAAGCACATCCATGAGCTTGAAAGACCACCTAGAGTGATGAATATATTAACCTTTGCTACAAGGTTGAAGATGGAAACCTATAGAAGATAACAAGCTCATAGATGGGTGCAAGATGAAATTTTTGACAAAGTTCAAGATAAAAGGATCTTGGTATCTAGTAACCTGATATGGATACATAGTAGCAGAATGATACTTGTCACTCTATTACAAAATGTAGGAGGATGATGCTTCGCTTCAAGGGGAGTGACTACAGAAGATCTCTGAGTTGGACATGGTACGACATGATGGACAACTTTCATATGGACTAAGGCTTTACCAAGAGTAAAGTGGGTTACAACCTTCAAGGTTGAATGCGGAAGACTGGGATATGTCGATGACCTGACATTGTGAACTCATGGTAGAAGCAATGATGGAAGAGTACCAGTCATGATTGGGATACAGTACCCAAACCAGAAACCAAGAGTGTTGTATCTTCCAAGTAGATCTACAAGATAAAACATGTTGCTGATGGGAGAGAAGATTTGTGGCCAAGAATTCTCTTAGAGAAAAATAGTTGATTATGTAAATGAAAAACTACATTTTGAAAGCTAACACACATTAGATTTCAGTTACCTTGCAATGATTTAAGGTTGAAAGCTAACTCCAGTTAGATTTTCATCACGGTGGAATGTGACAATGTGGTTGTGTTAGATGAAAAACTACTTTATGAAAGATAACACACATTAGCTTTCACTCATCATACCATGTTGTTAAAAAGAAAGCTAACTCTAGCTAGATTTTCACAATGGTGTAATGAGCTAACACACAAGCTTTCGTTCATAGTGCCATGTTAGAAGGAAAGCTAACTCGAGTTAGATTTCCATCATGGTATAATGTATTTGATGACAATGTGGTAGTGTTAGATGGAAAACTACATTATCAAAAGCTAACACACATTAACTTTTACTCATTGTGCAATGTTTTAAGAATGAAAGCTAACTCCAGCTATATTTCCATCATGGTGCATTGTGATTGATGACAATATGGCCGTGCTAGATGGAAAACTACACTATGAAAACTTACACACATTAGATTTTACTCACCGTGTCATGATTTAAGGATGAAAGTTAACTTCAGCTAGATTTCCAACACAACGCAATATGATTGATGACAATGTGGTTGTGTTACATGGAAAACTACCTTATGAAAGCTAACACACATTGGCTTTCACTCACCATGCTATGTTCTTAAAATGAAAGCTAACTTCAGCTATATTTCCATCATGGTGTAATGAGTTAACAAACATAAGATTTCATTTATAGTGCCATGTTGTTAGAAGGAAAACTAACTCTAGTTAGATTTCCACCATGATGTAATGTATTTGATGACAATGTGGTTGTTTTAGATGGAAAGCTACCTTATGAAAGCTTAACAGTCATAAATCTTAATAGAAATTAGCTTTACTCACTATGCAATGTTTTAAGAATGAAAGCTAACTCCAGCTAGATTTCCATCATGATTCATTGTGATTGATGACAATGTGGTTGTGCTAGATGAAAAAATACATTATGAAAGATTACACACATTAGATTTAAGGATGAAAGTTAACTTCAACTAGATTTCCAACATGGTGCAATGTACTTGATGACAATGTGGTTGTGTTACACAAAAAACTACCTTATAAAAGCTAACACACATTAACTTTCAATCATCGTGTCATGTTGTTAAAAGGAAAGCTAACTCCAGCTAGATTTCCATCATGGTGTAATGAGCTAACACACATAAGCTTTCCCTTATAGTGCCATGTTGTTAGAAGAAAAACTAACTTCAGCTAAATTTCCATCATGGTGTAATGTATTTGATAACAATTTGGCTGTGTTAAATGAAAATCTACCTTATGAAATCTAACAAACATTATCTTTACTGACCGTGCAATTTTTTAAGAATGAAAGCTAACTCTAGCTAGATTTTCATTATGGTGCATTGTGATTGATGACAATGTGGTTGTGCTAGATGGAAAACTACGTTATGAAAACTAACACATTAGATTTCACTCATTGTACAATGGTTTAATGACAAAAGCTAACTCCAGCTATATTTCCATCACGGTGCAATGCGATCAGTGATGATGTGGTTGTGTTAGATAGAAAACTACCTTATGAAAGCTAACACACATTATCTTTCACTCATAATGACATGTTGTAATGAATTAGATTTTCATCATGGTGTAATTTATTTGATGACAATGTGGCATTGTTAGATGGAAAACTACATTATCAAAAGCTAACACACATTAACTTTTACTCACCATGTAATGTTTTAAGAATGAAAGCTAACTCTAGCTAGATTTCCATCATGGTGCATTGTGATTGATGACAATGTGGACGTGCTAGATGAAAAACTACACTATGAAAACTTACACACATTAGATTTTACTCACCGTGTCATGATTTAAGGATGAAAGCTAACTTCAGCTAGATTTCCAACACAATGCAATATGATTGATGACAATGTGGTTGTGTTACATGGAAAACTACCTTATGAAATCTAACACACATTAGCTTTCACTCATTATGCCATGTTGCTTAAAGGAAAGTTAACTCTGGCTAGATTTCCATCATGGTGTAATGAGCTAACACACATAAGCTTTCCCTTATAGTGCCATGTTGTTATAAGGAAAGCTAAATCCAACTAGATTTCCATCATGGTGTAATGTATTTGATAACGATGTGGCTGTGTTAGATGAAAAACTACCTTATGAAAGCTAACATACATTAGTTTTATTGACCATGCAATTTTTTAAGAATGAAAGCTAACTATAGCTAGATTTCCATCATATTGCATTGTAATTGATGATAATGTGGTTGTGCTGGATGGAAAACTACATTATGAAAGCTAACACATTAGATTTCACTCACTGTGCAATGATTTAAGGACTAAAGCTAACTCTATCTAGATTTCCATCACAGTGCAATGTGATCAATGACGATGTGTTGTGTTAGATGGAAAACTACATTATGAAAGATAACATACATTATCTTTCACTCACCATGCCATGTTAAAATGAAAGCTAACTCCAGCTAGATTTGCATTATGGAGTAATGTATTTAATGACAATGTGGCTGTGTTAGATGAAAAAATACTTTACAAAAGCTAACACACATTAGCTATTACTCACCGTGCAACGTTTTAAGAACGAAAACTAACTCTAGCTAGATTTCCAAAATGGGGAATTTTGATTGATGACAATGTGGTTGTGCTAAATGAAAAAATACATTATGAAAGGTAACACATATTATATTTAACTCATTATGCAACGATTTAAGGTTGAAAGATAACTCCAGTTATATTTCCATCACAGTGTAATGAGACAATGTGGCAACGTTAGATTAAAAACTAGCTTATGAAAGCTAACAAACATTAGCCTTTACTCACTATGCAATGTTTTAAGAATGAAAGCTAATCCCAACTAGATTTTTATCATGGTGCATTGTGATTTATGACAATGTTACTATGTTAGATATAAACTACACTATGAAAGCTTACACACATTAGATTTCACTCACCGTGCAACAATTTAAGGATGAAATCTAACTTCAACTAGATTTTCAACACAACGCAATGTGATTGATGAAAATGGGGTTGTATTACATGGAAAACTACTTTATGAAAGCTAATACACATTAGCTAGAACTCATCATGCAATGTTTTAAGAAGGAAAACTAACTCTAGCTAGATTTTCATCTTGGTGCATTGTGATTGATGATAATGTGGTTGTGCTAGATGGAAAACTACATTATGAATGCTAACACAGATTAGATTTCTCTCACTATGCAATGAATTAAGGATGAAAGTTAACTCCAGCTATATTTTCAACACAGTGCAATGTGTTTGATGACAATGTGGTTGTGTTACATGGAAAACTACCTTATGAAAGATAACACATATTAGCTTTCACTCATTGTGCCATGTTGTTAAAAGAAAAGCTAACTTCAACTAGATTTCCATCATGGTGTAATGTATTTGATGACAATGTGGTTGTGTTAGATGAAAAACTACTTAATGTAAGCTAACATACATTAGCTTTACTCACCGTGCAATGTTTTAAAAACGAAAGCTAACTCTAGCTACATTTTAATCATTGTGCATTATGATTGATGACAATGTGATCATGCTAGATGAGAAACTACTTTATGAAAGCTAACACATATTACGTTTCACTCATCGTGCAATGATTTAAGGACAAAAGGTAACTCCAGCTATAATTCCATCACGGAGCAATGAGATCGATGATGATGTGGTTGTGTTAGATGAAAAACTACCTTATGGAAGCTAACACACATTAGCTTTCACTCATCGTGCCATGTTTTTAGAAGGAAAGCTAACTCCAGGTAGATTTGCATCATGATGTAATGTATTTGATGACAATGTGGTTGTGTTAGATGAAAAACTACCTTATGAAAGTTAACGCACATTAGTTATTACTCATTGTGCAACGTTTTAAGAACAAAAGATAACTCTAGCAATATTTTCAACATAGTGCATTTTGATTGATGACAATTTGGCTGTGTTAAATGAAAAAATACATTATGAAAGCGAACACACATTATATTTCATTCACCATGCAACGATTTAAGGTCGAAAGCTAACTCCAACTAGATTTCCATCACGGTGCAATGTGACAATGTGATTGTGTTAGATAGAAAACTAATCCGGCTATGTTGTTAGGAGCAAAGCTAACTCCAACTAGATTTTCATCATGGTGTAATGTATTTGATGACAATGCGGTTGTGTTAGATGAAAAACTACCTTATGAAAGCTAACAACAACTAGATTTATATCATGGTGCATTGTGATTAATGACAACCTGGTTGTGTTAGATGAAAACTACATTATGAAAGCTAACACATTAGATTTCAATCATCGTGCAATGATTTAAGGACTAAAGCTAACTTCAGATATATTTTCGTCATGGTTTTATGTATTTGATGACAATGTGACTCTTTTAGATAGAAAACTACCTTATAAATTCTACTCACCGTGCAATGTTTTAAAAACAAAATCTAACACTAACTAGATTTCCATCTTGGCGCAATGAGCTAATGCACATTAGCTTTCATTCACCGTACAATGCTTTTAAGAATGAAAGCTAACACATTGTTAAAAGGAAAGCTAATTATAGCTAGATTTCTATTATCATGTTATATATTTGATGACAATGTGATTGTTTTAGATAGAAAGCTACATTTCGAAAACTAACACACGTTAACTTTCACTCAACCGTGCAATGTTTTAAGAACAAAAGATAACTCTAGCTAGCTTTCCATCAAGATGGAATGAACTAACACACATTAGATTTCACTCATCATGCGATGTTGTTACAAGTAAAGCTAACTCCAGCTAGATTTTCATCATGGTGTAATGTATTTGATGACAATATGACTGTGTTAGATGGAAAACTGATTTATGACAGCTAACACACATTATCTTTTATTCATCGTGCAATGTCTTAAGAACAAAAGCTAACTCCAACTAGATTTCCATCATGGTGAATTGTGATTGATGACAATGTGGTTGTGCTAGATGAAAAACTATATTATGAAAGCTAACACACATTAGATTTCACTCACCGTGCAATGAGTTAAGGACGAAAGCTAATTTCAACTAGATATCCATTGTGGTACAATGTGATTGATGACAATGTGGTTGTGGTAAATGAAAAACTACCTTATGAAAGCTACCACACATTAGCTTTCTCTTATCATGACATGTTGTTAAAATGAAAGATAACTCCAGCTATATTTCCATCATGGTGTGATATATTTGATGACAATGTGGTTGTTTTAGATAGAAAGCTACCTTATGAAAACTAACACACATCAGATTTCACTCATCGTGCAATGTTTTAAGAATGAAAGCCAACTCCAGCTACATTTTCATCATGGTGCAATGTGATTGATGACAACGTGGTTGTGTTATATTTAAAACTGCATTATGAAAAACTAACACACATTACCTTTTACTCACGGTGCAATGTTTTAAGAATGAAAGTTAACTGTAACTAGATTTCTATCATGGTGTTATGTAATTGATGACAATATGGTTGTGTCAGATAAAAAACTAATTGATGGCAATGTGGTTGTGTCAGATGAAAAACTACCTTATGAAAAGTAACACACTTTAGCTTTCACTAACCGTGCAATGTTTTAAGAACGAAAACTAACTCCAACTAGATTTCCATCGTAGTACAATGTGATTGATGACAATGTAGTTGTGTTAGATGGAAAACTTCCTTATGAAAGAAATCACATGTTACGTTTCATTTACCATGCCATGTTGTTAGAAGGAAGCTAACTCCATTATATTTTTATTATGGTGTAACGTATTTGATAACAATGTGGTTGTATTAGATAGAAAACTACCATATTAAAACTAACACAAATTAGCTTTTAGTCACCATGCAATGTTTTCTGAATGAAAGCTAACTACAGCTAGATTTCCATCATGGTGTAATGTGATTGATGACAGTGTGATTTTGTTAAATGAAAAACTATATTATGAAAAATAACACAGCTAGATTTCCATCATGGTGTAATATGATTGATGACAATGTGATTTTGTTAGATGAAAGACTACAATATGAAAACTAACACAGCTAGATTTCCATCATGTTGTAATGTGATTGATGACAAAGTGATTTTGTTAGATGAAAAAATACATTACTAAAACTAACAGACATTAAATTTCATTCAACATGCAACATTTTAAGAATGGAAGCTAACTCTAGCTAGATTTCCAACACATTCATACACATACATCAATAATATAAGTCCCATGTCCAAAGTCAAATAGGAATTTGGTGGTTTTATTGGAGTTGATATCTATCATTCTCTAATAATTCTTGGATCTCTTATTGTTATCTCTTCATATATATTTTGTGTAATTTATATGTAAATTCCTTTTTGCTAGCGTGCACAACATGTAGGGGAACAATGTTTCGTGGCATACAAAAGGGCTACCCTATTGTTTTGAATTATTGCAACTATATTACTTTTTTGAACATACACTTCATATGGCTTAACCGTAATTACAAGCTACAATTCAAATTTGTTACAAAAATTGGGAGGAGTTACAATGGAAAATATAATTTTGACAAGAGGAGACTATGTTGACCTCCTAATTAATGGTCAAGTTGTTGGACTAGGAAGGGTTGAATCTACAGAGACTACAACTCATTATGGTGTACAAAGGCTTAATGTAAGATATGTTATGGTTTTTATAATTGATGTCGTTTAACCACATTTGATTGTGGAAGATGTTGATGAAGGGGACTTACATCCATGGAAGATCATATATTTGAGGCATTACAAAGGTAAATTAAAATCTTGAAGCACATGTTAAGTTTTTTTGATAGTACATTGCTTGTTTTTTTTTATCAAATACTAAGTTTGATTAATTTGTTGTGTAGGTGCAAATGTCTCTTCTGCATTTTCTATTGGAGACAAGGTAGATCTTTTGCAATGTGGATTAAAGGTGGGTGAAGGCTCCATATTCAATACAAAGATTGGTCATAAGGTGCATGGTAGGATGGTTAAAAAGGGATCCATAGTGGTTAACATTGAGAAAGTGTTAAAACATGATGCTCTTTTGCCACATCCAACAAGATTTGAGAATACACTAGGGGGTGCATTGGGATCTTATGAGATTTGGCCAGAATCAGATTTGGAACCTCATTGTCATGATCATCCAGTAAATACTCCCCAAGATAGGCTTACATTCACATGTATAAAGGTTTCTCTTGCACATGAATGCATAGGAACAAGCATGCACATTGCCAAAGGGATCATAGTTAATGTCCGTGAGGATTACATGGTTGAGGGTGAAATGTTAGGTGAAAAGGAATTTAGTGTTTTTGTGGAAGACATAGATAGAAATTGTGAAAGATGTAGGATTGGGGACAATTATATACATTGTTTGGTTAGATGGCCAATAAATAAGTTGGTGGACAATGAAGGTGAGATTTTAAGGGTGAATGAAAATTTCATGGAGGCACCCAAGGAAATGGCGGTATGGGATCTTATAAAGGACACAAGTCCCTTAAACACATGGGATGCTGATATTTATAATGAAAAAGACCCATACTCAATTGCTATGCACGCAACGAGGCCATATAAAAGGATTAAACGAGTTGTGGCTACAAAAAAAGTTGGAAACTTTCAAATACAAAGAGATGAAGAGAAAGAAATCTGACTTTTAGCAGGGGATGAATGTTGCAAACAATATTGTCTTCAACATGTGGATAGGAAAGCCATTGCAACTACTAGAAGGCGTATGAAACTCTTTAAAAAAATGGCATTAGGGAATTTGTCTTGAAATCACTCCTTTCCAACACAATCATGTCAAAGAGCCATGGCCATGGCGTACCTCCTACTATTAGGAAAGTAAAGGACATGAGGTTTAATGGAGATATTATTTTTAAGAAAGCATGGTACAAGATACATAATATTCCTCAAATCACCTTCTATACTTACCAACATAATTTCCAACAAGGACATGTCAAAGGAATTCATGGTAACACCAACAAATGCAAACCACGTGCACATACTGTGGCAGCCATAGAAATATTGCACAAAATTGTAATGGATAATTCAAACTTTTCACCAAACCAAACACGACAAGTTGAAGAAGATGGAACATTTGCTCCTTTAAGATTGTTTCCATCAACATACACCAAAAGTTCTTTGTTAAAAGAGATCAATGAGGCTCTTCAAGAGATAAATTTTCCATCAATATCACAACAAACAATGAGCAAGATTTGGAATACTCATTTTCCAGATGTGGCATTCTCAAAGAACACTAAATTCAGTAAATGTAGTGAACGTATCGTGTTGAAAGCACAGATGAAGGCAATGACTACAAAAGAGCTGGAAGAAAAGGCATG
The DNA here is from genome assembly GCA_001517045.1 of Pseudotsuga menziesii. NCBI lineage: Eukaryota > Viridiplantae > Streptophyta > Pinopsida > Pinales > Pinaceae > Pseudotsuga > Pseudotsuga menziesii. The sequence goes on along the minus strand of LPNX010760712.1, from coordinate 147 downwards.
AGCTAGACTGAAGAAACATAACAAGATTGTTATGTGTGGAAGATACTGCTACTATGCCCACAAAATTATGTCAGAGCAGTATCCAAAGGAATACTTGAGCATTATCCATGATAAAATGGACAAAACAAAGACTTCAATCCCAAGATT
>LPNX010760669.1:7790-34638 GCA_001517045.1 Pseudotsuga menziesii | reverse complement strand
CCAAGCTCAGAGGTCTTCTATGCAAATCGCTACTGGTGCATGTCCCATCACACGAATAAAGGTGTCGAGGTGGAACATGATGGTCCATCGTCTGATTACTGGTCATTGATGTATATTGTTAACAAATGCAAGATATCTCACCAATTATTATAATGGGAATCAAGGTACATAGGGCAATCTAACAAGTGTGAATAGGTGTGTTGGCATCGAACACTTTACAGAATCCACTAATCGTGGGACATTGATGTATTCCAAAAAAATGTAGATGTTGAGAAGACCTACCACTAATGAATGCAAGTCTCAAGGAACTCAATGGAATATAGACTCTTATTCCAGAATAAATGATCTAAAGTTGATGGAATGGAATCCATTGTAAGGAGAGCATTAGGGAATCCCCCATCAACCAACACAAGGTACTTAGCAACGCTGTATAATTTGGAATAAATCAAATGAACAAGATGTGCACAAACCAGTAACTGTATCAAGAATGGCCGACATGAAAAGACAAGATAACTAAGGAATGGATGACTCGGAATAAAATTTCCTTCAAACAAGAGCATATGGAATATGGTGACGAGCATGCAACATAGAATCAACATGAAAAATGGGACAACTCTACCACACAGGAGGCATCGATAAAGGCTCCATAGGGACTGGAATAATAACCAATTGATGGAGGAAACTCAGAATAAAAAGTAAAACTCCTAATTTCATAATAATAACCCAACCGATGGATGGAATATATACTGCTCTATTCGAAGGTGACACGGCTCGACAGCTGCCAAAAGTAATATCATTTCCCATCCATTTTATTATGTTTTTAATTTTTTTGTACTTTTTCATATTAGAAATATTGAAAAATAATAAAAGTGCTTGTAGCACACAGCTAGGAGGAGACCAATGTTGCAGGAAAGAAAACTAGTTCCAAGTAGTGGAACACACCTATGCTCAATGCAAGGAAGCATGTGTAGGATAAGGACACTCATGGGGATGTCTCCTCTCGGTAATGGATGATCAAGCTACAAAAAATATGTAAAAGGCTCTGCTCAGAAAGGATTGATACAAGCTCAGGATATATGGTTTATAACTCTAAAGCGGGGAGCCGAAATAAAGCCCGATAAGGCAATAAAAAGCATGAAATGCAATTACAACTTGACATAAATGAGAGTCCTAGTGGGAGATGGCCAACATAAAGTTAAAGAGAGAATATGAGCTTCTCAATAAAGGACATGGCATGACTATAAGGGTCTTCCATACCTAAAGGAAGAATCTTGGCATGGGTACCAAATGACGAATCGGGATCTAACTAGGGCACCCATGAATAGGAAGGCTCTACCACTTATGTAATGCCACTTCTAGTAGCAGTGTGATGGTTTCGCAACATTACAAAGTGGGTTAGTACCTATACTTAAGGTGAAATGTTCATAAGGCGATGCATAATGCAAGTGGAAATGTGGTCCTATCCTATATGTCAATACAGAATTATACCTATAATAGGAACGAATGGGTCAAGACCTCAGTAAAGGTGCACTCAAATCAAGTCCCTACACCACAATATTAGGACAAAACGGTTCAAAAACTTAATAAGGGTCAAAACTATAGGTTAGTGGGTAAAAAATTCAAAAGGAATTTTATAAATAGTAAAAAACTCATTTTTCACCATAACATTTTGACTTTTCACCACACATAGTGCATTGGAGCCATTTTGAGACACAAACTTCAAACATCAATTCTGGGAGATACGAGCAATGAAATCAGGAATGTCCAGAGCCAGGTAAATCCTCATCCCACATTCAATATTTTAAATGTTTTTATTACAATTTTTAATGGTGTATTTTTATGTTTGAAGCACCCCAACTTGGGTATCCCGGCCCACGCGAGTCACATATTATCGGGTCGCGTCTAGGGGAGGGCATACGCAGAAAATGAAGCGATTTCTACATATACATGGGAATGCCAACAGGAAAAGTTACATATGAGTGCAAGCGTACCCAGAATTATTACAAATTCTCATCAAATATTGTGTTTCTTGGTAGGATGGTACTAGAATGGCATGAACGTGGACATGAGGACATGGATAGAGACATAAAAGGTGACATGGTTGCTCATCAAGCATTAAGAGAATGTGTTTTATACAAATTTTTGCATATTGGGATCTTGAGAGATCAACCAAGACTTCTTTAGATGCTCATAAACTATTGGGACCCAAATACAGAGGCATTTCAGCTTGATGGGATGCCCCTAAGACTTGAGGTAGAGGATGTGTATTTCATCACTAAACTATCCCACTGAGGCGAGGTAGTGAACTTGAGGGATAAAGGGGTGGGAGGTGGAATCACCATCAAGGAATAAATTGTCATATAATTCCTTCCAGACACCGAGAAGGTTGGAAGTTAGGGTCTTGTAAACTATATTCAGAGTCTCAGCCTCAAGGTCATCGTGCTAGTGCTAGCCAGGATAGCGGGGTTAGCTTCTGTACATCAGTATTCCAGGCCTATGATGTTCTATTTGGTTGAGTGTATGATACCTACCTTATATGACTAGAGCACATCCTTGTTGAGAAACATGAAGCAACAATTGACTAATTGCAAGCTAGGCAGAATGCAGAATTTTGGGTTTTCCAGCATACTCAATACCTTTTTCTTTGAGAGGGTCCCAGGCCTTAGCCTAAGAGTTCATATTCTTCCTCATGGTCTATGGGATCCAGCACAGACTCATTAGGAGGTTGTAATGTGACGATTAGGGGGAGGATGTGTAGCTACACCCAACCAACCTAACTTTTAACATTGGTGGTAGAGGCAGATTGTGGACGTAGATGACTAACCCTATGCAAGGATAGACTTCTGTGGTAATCAATATATGCCCATACCATAGGGTTCCACATATGCAGACATAGGTAAACAATCCTAAACTCTTTGTTTTTGAATTATTTGTTTTTTTTTGGATTTTTTGATATAATGATATCAAAAAACATGTTTTTGGTGGTGTCATGTACTAATACTGATAATGCACATGCATATGTGGGTCCTAGATGGTTATATGGTTTCCATCGACATTGTCGGAGGGGATAGGGTGATGACATACATGCTACAGATTCGGAGTGTAAAATCCAGAGCATACACACGAACTTCATCTGTTTGACACACAGGGTGCCTATGGTGTAAGTCGAGGACTTTCATGAGGAAATTCAAAGGCAGGTGGTAGGAGTACCCCATGTGTAGGTTCGATTTTTCAGATGGTTGGACAATGCCTTTTTTTTCATGATCAACACCCTAGTCAATAGGCATATAGTCCTAGATGTTCATACTCTATTGACCGTGTAGTTTTGTTTGGTGACCTAAAGCCCCAATTTTGTACCATGACAATTTTTTTGTACTATGACACCATTTTGGACTATATTTTAAAATGAAAAAGGAGTATAGATATCGGTTTATTATATTTACATGTGTATTTTAAATGTGAATGTGATGTGTATGCTTCATAGTTTATGTAGCAATTTCCAGTATAAGACGTAATTTGCATAAGAATCATAAACATGATTATAGATCCTAGGAATGTGAATGTATATTATATGTTCAAATTGTCGTTCTAACAATCTTACATCCAAGAATCTTTGTAATAAAGTTAGATATCTAATACGATACACGTTATATAACTGTGATACCAATAACTGCCAGTCAAAACATACCTCAAGGGATCGAATACCATGTGAGATGACATCGCGTAGTAGCTCAATCACAACACTATATTTAGAAACATTTTTGGATGATGGTCAAAGACATACACCCCATAAAGACACAACTTGACCCATAGACATATAGATCACCTAATAAATTGATGTTGAGTTATGGGTGTGGCGGATGGCATCGTTAGCGTATCCTACATATATCGAAGACTTTGTCAACATTAGCCAAAAAAAACAGAAGCATGTCAACAAGTCGAATCACTAAAAGGGGACCAAAATGAAACTATGAAATTGTATAGTAATATAAAAAGTATCATCCTCGACTGAGAATTACGCATATCACTTTTTAAAATAGAGCCCATTTCTAGGCTCTTCCAAGGCTGTCCCTTCATAATCTAATAAATTGTAAGTGCCCTTATCTAACACTCACTTAAGCATGTAAGGCCCATGCCACATGTGGTTGAAATTAACCACCCCTAATGGTTCACTAGCTTGTTCATATAAAAAAACCAATTCACCTTCACTAAATATCCAGGTAGGGATAGATTTATCATATTGAGCCTTAATGCGACATTTGTTCGCTTCAAGAGCCACCAAGACATCCCAACACTGCTCATGAAGGTGCTCTAAGTGGACCAGATGTTCTTCTTAGAAGGAAGTCTCTAGTAAGAGTTCTACGGCTAGCTTCAAAGAAGGAATCTCGCATTCAATCAACAATATCAATTCCACCCCGTGCACTAACTGATAAGGAGAAAAACTGGTGGCAGTCTTAAGGGCATTTCGGTAATCCCACAAAGCAGGGTAAAGCATAATGTGCCAATTATTCTTGCTTTGTGCGACGGTTCTTTATAGAATAGGTTTAAAGGATTTGTTTACAAATTCAACCTATCCATTCGCTTAAGGTTAATAAGAAGAGGAATACTCTTTCTTATACCCCAATTTGGAAGATAACATATCCATCATCTTATTTTGAAAGTGCCTACAATGGTCTGTGACAAGCTCTCTTGGGATACCAAACTGAGTAATGATATTATTGAACATGAAGGGAGTGAGATTCCCACCATTGTATTTGATAGTAGGCATATCCTCTGCCCATTTCATGAAGTGATCCAAGACCACTACAATGTGATGGTCCCCCCACCCAAATATAGGTTGCAATCCATAAAATAAATCCCCCACTTGGTGAAGGGACCGAAAATGATAATAGGGTACAATGGGGTGGGATGTGAACAAATTTATTGTGCAAACACCTGGTAAGGGTGGCACCACCTGATTGCATTAACACAATCCTTAAAGATCGATGACCAGTAATAACCTACTCTCAATATTTTTTGGGTTGTAGCAAGCCCAGATAAATGGCGACCACATGCCCAACCATGGAAATCATTAAGCACATCCTCAGCATCCTCATGATTCAAACATCGATGCAAAATGGAATCCACCCCACGATGATACAAAGTGTCATCGATAATGAGATAGTTCTTATCAATCTTTCGTAAACGTCACAATGCTCATCCCGTGAGAGGTGAGGAGGGACCTTCAAAGCTTGTTAATAAACAAAAATATAACCATACCAAGGGTCCACAGTCGAGATGAGAAAGATATGCTCTTCAACAAAAGAATATTCATAAACCTCAACTTCATCCAAACTAGGAAAATCCGACATGATTTCCGCAAATACCAATGATTTCTTTGATTTTTCTGAAGAAAATTCGAGATCGAACTCTTGCAATATAAAAATCCACTTATTATATTCCCCCTCTATGATTCATCTCATTAGGAAGAACTAAAATTGATTGATATGAGCCAAAACCAAAGTTTGGTGAAGGAGTATATAATGTCTCAACCGTTGAACCGCATGGACGGTAGCTAAGGCTACTTTATCCACATGAGTGTAATGAAGTTTGGTGTCAATAAGGTTTCAGCTAATATAGTATATAATGTGCTCTTGGAGCTCATCATCCTCTTGAACCAAAAACATTCCAATTGTCTCTTAAGATACGGCCATGTATAACAAGAAATCAAGGCTATATTCGGGTGGACTAAGCACGGGGGCCAATTCCAAGGATTTATTTAATGCATCAAAAGACTCCTGGGCTCACTCATCCCAGATAAAATGAGTGTCTTTCTTCAAAATGTGCATGAAACCCTTGGTCAAATTGGCAAAGTTGACCACAAACCTCTGTAAGAAGTTAGCCATTCCTTGCAAACTATGAAGATGCCTAATAGTGCGTGGGGGAGACAATCAAATAATTTCCTCAATCTTAAGAGGATTGATACTAGTCCCCTCCTTAGAAATGATGAATCCCAATAACCAACCTACTTTCACCCAAAATATGCATTTCTAAGGATTCAAATGAATTTGATACCAATGACATCTCTCGAAAACCAAGCGCAAATGGTCTGGATGATCCACTCTCAAGTGAGAGTGAGAATCTAAATAATCAATATAGACTTCAATAATTCACTGAAGATCATGAAAATAAAAGGTCATTTCCCGCTGAAATGTAGCTCCGCCATTTTTTAGGCCGAAGGGAATTTTTCGGTATGCAAAAGTACCCCAAGGACAAATGAAAGTCATCTTGTGTTGGTCCTTAGGATTGATTTAAATTTGATTGTATCCTAAAAAAACCATCCATGAACAAAAATATTTCGCTTCCCTCACACTCATCCAAAATTTGACCAATGTATGGTGTGGGAAAGTTATCCTTAGGAAAATATTTGTTAAGGTCTCTAAAGTTAGTGCATACCCAGATGGTTTCTTGCTTCTTATCAACTGAAACGAGGTTGGATACACATTCAGTCAAGGGAACCCAATATATAAACCTAACCTTGAGCAACTTCTCTATCTCTGTCTTAATGGTACGATCCTTACAGGGATTCATCACGTGTAAGCTCTATCAAATAGGCCTAGCATTAGGATAAGTTTTAATATCATGCTCGACAATCCGAGGTTCTATTATTGGTATCTCAACATACAACCAAGAAAATACATCACGAAATTATTTAAAAAGCTTAGTGCATGTCTGAATATCATAGGGATAAGAGTTTTCCCCAATGTAAACATTCTCAACTTTACTAGAAGTATGAGAAATGTTGATAGGGATAGTAGGTGAAAAATTAGCTATGTTCCCTTTGGCATATATACCATGAGTTCCTAATGGGATCATGGGACTACCAACCATCTCAATAAGGGTCTCCCTCAAGTCATCACACTAAATTTGTTCAAGATCTGAGAGGAAGTAAGAGAAATGGTGCAAGTTTTCCCAATGTCATTCCAAACCATTCATGGCTTCGAGAATATCTTCATCGAAAGGAAAAACATCATCGAAGCAATCATGTGAGCATGATGACGCAACTACCAAAGTAGGCACTGCAAAAGTGTCCTCCTCCTCTGTCCGCAAAGAGGAAGGACCAAGGTCTATAACAGGATCAAGAGTAGCTTGATAAGAAATCTCCAACACAGAAAATGGCATCTCCTTATTAGTAGATCTAGTATCTTTGTCTGATGTGATCAGAGAAGAGAGAGTCCAAGGGTCCTCCAAATATGTAGCTTGAAATGGGACTAAAATCAACGATGAAGATTCACTACCAAGAGTGGAACCAATAGTCAGTATCGATGCATAAATATTAAAGGATCCCATCAAGGATGGATACATTCCCACAACAACATTCTTAGTTTCTGAATGAGAATTATCAATAACCGGCATAGTAGATCTTGACGATGCTGACGAAATGGAATTATCAAATGACTGTTGCTTGATCATGAAAATCCTATCTTCGAAAGGGAAGAAAATCACATGGAATATGGAAGACACAACTGCTCTCATGTTCAAAATCCAATTACGACCTAGTAAAAAGTTGTAATCAAGGGGCGCATCAACTAGCTTGTCCTCGATGGAAACTGTCTTACCTCAGAACTAGACTTGAATATAAGGAACTATACCATGTGGTCAAAAAGAAAATCCATCAAAGGTAGTCAACATGGTCCTGGATTTTGACAATGGGGGTGAACCAATACCTTTCCAACAAGATAGAGACATCACAAAGGTCAAAGTGCCTTCATCAATCAGTGTGCATTTTATCGTGTTTTTCATACACTCCACATGGACTATGAAAGCCACATGGTAAGGAAAGTGAGGCTGGAGCTCATGGGTTTCAAATATAAGCACTATAGAAGGATGAGAATTGACCATCCCAAGGGTAGTCAATAAGGCCTTTATCCATGAAGGCCAAGTCTGAAGGACTTCAAGAGTTGACATTGCACAAGGATTCTAGCTCAAATCCTTGACAATAGAATAGTGTTGGGAGACGCGAGTACTAGGATTATGCCTCGAGCACTTTAGGACTCCTTTAGTAATGCGAGGTATACCTTCAGTCTTTTCAATAGGAAAAGGAACCTCAGGAGGTGTAGGCTCATTCTCCACATTGGGTTGTGACGAACCATAATCTTTAGCATGCATCACAACTTTTTCAACCGACATCATGTTGATACAACCATGGCCACCTTCCACATTCAACGGGTTTTGATGCTCACTAGAAGCACTTTCTGAGTCCACGTTCCTTGAATTCATGTTTTGGTTATGTGATAAAGTATCCATTAACACAGTTGGTCCTTGTGTAATGAATTTCTAAGATTCATCGATACGAGGTCACAAGTAACTTAGGTGATCTCTCCCACAAATACTGCAAGTGGAATTAACTTTAAGTTTAGAATTCTTGTCCCCCAAACATCACCAATTTTATTGTCATCATTAGCATTCTCTTTCCTCTTCCCACCTCTCCTATTGTTTCTTCCATTTTTCTTATCCCGTTTGGGATGTTTTTTACCTTTCTGGTCTGATGAGTGTTCTAAAAGCACATCCGCCATTTGGGTGGGATTGGGCGAAGTCGTAGCTTGTCCAGTCCCAGACTAATTAATCAACAAATTCCTCATTTAATTTGTAACCTGGTCTATGAATTTATTACTTGCAGATCCAACAATGCCATCACCATGTGGCCCAGGTTTTATTAATTTGTCATAGTGGTCTAGGAACCAAAAACATAATCTAACAAAGAATTCAGACAAATATGCGTAAAATTGGCAAAATGGTGCTGCAATGGAAGTAGTAGCTCTATATAATCAAATGAATAATGAACAATACAATACAATGATCATGCTGGAAGCATGAATGCTAAGACAATTTGAATTCCCAAGGAGGTCATTCAAATTGAATGAGTGAGTCTAGCTTAACTAAATGTAAGCCATAGTCAACACTCAAGTTAACCACTGATTAAAACCCTAATTGAATCAATTGACCCCTAACTGAAGTCGGAGTGCAATAAATGACCAACTCTAACTAAAAGTAGCTCAAACACATGTCACTGCAAGTCAACCAACAAGTGGTAGCGCATCAATGACTCCAATGAACCCCGATGAGGTTAATTGAAGTGTAACTGACCATCAGAAGTAGTTGGAGGTGCCCCTATTGACTCCAGTTGATTAAATAATCATTAAATAATCAATTTAATGAAGGAAGGAACCTTTACTACTTGGTTTAACTCATTATAACCATCAGTTAGCAATATGGGGCATTTATGACACTCAGATCACCCCCATAGTGCTCTAGTTAGCCTCCCTGAATGTAGGAGAAGGCTAATTTAGCCTCCTTGACTAAAGGTAGGCATGGGTGTGCTCATGCTGATGTCATACAGTGCTCCTATGATGTCAATTAAGTCAATAAAACTTAGGATAGTGGTTTAACTAGGAAAAATTGAAAAAAATGAGTGTGTATGGTGGTAAATGTTTCCAACATCCCCCCTTAAGCTATACTCAGGAGAAGTAGAAAACATAAAGTGCATAAGAATGTTAGGGCCCCGAAAACAAAGGCCATAGGTCACCCTGTACAATAAAGTAACTACTTAATATAACCAAGGAAACGGGGAAAACCTCATGGGAAAAATACCCCCCCTCAAACTAAGTAGTAAATCAAGAAATTTTTGAGTAAATGTTTTATGGATGAAAACAAACCCAATTGTGTGTGTATATATATAGCCCCTGCCTCTATATAGTTTTTTTTTTGGGTCGGCACGCTTAATGATTGTTGGGTGTTCTTATTCCCACATGGTTCTTACTTTTTCATATCTATCCCAAGGACACAAGAATTTATTAAATGGTGCCATATCTATACATGGATCGTGAGTCACGCATGGGCACATAAGTTTGGAGGGAAACTATCTACCTTGTGCATAAATGTAAATATTAACCATCTTATCTCGAGCTCTAATTTCATTTGAAGGAATAGGGTCTTGAATCGTAACACTCCACAAGAGCCGTTTGCATGGATTTACATAGAAGACTCTAAGTAAACTATGATGTGGATCTAATTATTAATGTTTCGATGGCCAAAAGTCAAAGAAACATTGTTGACTTTTCATTTGCAAAAGGGTTCTTTAATCCCACCAAAGGTGGAAGTGTACCTTTCAATACGAAGTGTTGAGCGCAATTCTAGGCCACAATGAGATACCATATGGCTATGGTTACCTTTTCCTAAATACAGGGTGAACTAAAACTCTACCAAAGTTTAAAATTATACCATAAATACGAAGTGTTGAGCGCAATTCTTGGCCACAATGAGATACCATATGGCTATGGTTACCTTTTCCTAAATACAGGGTGAACTAACACTCTAACTATACCAAAGTTTAAAATTATACCATATGGCTATGGCCCTCTTTTCTTAAATACAGGGTGAACTAACACTTAATAACTATACCAAAGCTTAAAAGTTGCTTTTACCAATCATGGTTAATATGGTCTTCTCATGTTTATTAATCATTTCTATGAAGTTTTTCATGGCTTTGTGCTTGGAGTCCATGTGATAGATTTGGAGGTGGATGATCAATTCCCTTATGTTCCATCATATTGCGTCATGGTATGCTTTAGATATAGACTTATCAAGTGTTAAAGGAGTGATTGTTTCACCTAATATGCCGATTTTCACCATGAGATGACACTAATGAATTTTTTTTGCCTCTCCTAATATGCCAATTTTCACCATGAGAGGGCACTCGTGGAAATTGATTGCCTCACATGATATGCCTATTTTCACCTGGAGAAGGCACTCGTGAAAATTCATGTCAATTTTGGCAACCAACATATCTAGTTTGCTTTGCATATGTGATTTTCCACCATATTTTTAGTCAACAACATCAATGGCAAGCTTTATCATTTCATGGAGAGTGACTACATTAAAGGAAATTTGGGGTCTAAAATGGGCCTTATAAGAAAACGTGCCAAAATAAGTTTTTGTGAGTTGGAATTCAAGAACCAATAGAATTTCAATAAAATAAGTCAACCATAATGGTTGAATTGGCATATTTGTTATTAAAAAAAACTACTTTTTTTGTTCATATTTTCGACATATCTCCCTGTGTTTTTACTCAAATTTCGATCGGGAGAGCTCGTTGGATGCAGAATTTGATTCCACATCCAACGAGTACCCACACTACATACTTTTGATGGACCTCGCTACCCAAAAAACAAGAAATACCTAAAAAAACATGATGATGATGTCATCATCACGTTTTTTCAGGTATTTCTTGTTTTTGGGGTAGCGAGGTCCATCAAAAGTATGCAATGTGGGTACTAGTTGGATGCGGAATCAAATTCCGCATCCAACGAGCTCTCCCGATCGAAATTTGAGTAAAAACATAGGGAGATATGTCGAAAATACGAACACAAAAAGTAGTTTTTTTCTTTCTTCCTCCAAAATTAATTAATATTATTTTATTATTTTAACCATTATTTTATTATTTTAACTATTATTTTATTATTTTCCTTAGGAGGCCCATTTTAGACCCCAAAATTCCTTTAATGCCATGACAACAATTACTCCTTAGAAGCAAGGATGGCTTCTAAAGTCCAAGATTCATTATAGTTTCCAAGAAACATGCAATATTTCTCTCCTCCAATTATTAGAGGCTAGCGTTCTAATAAAATTCTAAAGAAACAAAGAGAATATTTTAGAACCTAGGTATCTATCTCTTGGGCTTCATTCATTCTAATGTACCATCTAAATATGGTTGTTTTACATTTAAGTTGTGGTGATTACCCACCTATCTATTAGATGAATTGACAGTTACCATTTCTTTGTAACACACCTTGTCATAAAGTATGGGTGCCATTGTATTCCTACATCTTCAAACAAGATTTTGTAATAGAACCCATGCATATGTGTTAACAAGATTTGATTTCTCTTAGAGATAGCATGCCCCTTGGAGATTTCCATGGTGGGCATGGAATCAACCATAGATTGTTTGAAATATTGGTGTCATTGATGTCAAAAACAAGGGGAGATTGTTGATGTCCAAGATAAAGAAGACGATTGTTGAAGATATTGTTGTCATTGATATTAAATGACAAAGGGATATTGTAGATACTGATGATGTCCAAATGAAAGCATTGATGTGCACCCCATTTGCCCACTTGCAGAGGCAATAAAACCAAATAAATATGAAGAAAATATGCATCGGGACCATCTTGTGGGAGAATAAGGACACCATGCAATAATAAGGGGAAAACCTAACCATGATGTCTAAATGAATACGCCACTAGACCACTTACAGAGGAAAGAAACGAAATAAACATGAAGAAACCACACAATGGTACCACTTTGTGGGAAAAGGTGGACATCTTGCAATGATGACGAGTCGACATAACCATGCCCCTTGTAAAAGGGAGGAGTTGATTGGACTTGAAGGAAATGAAGTTAAGGTATGTGCTATCCTTGTAAAGAAAGAAAGTTGAAAGAAGGGGTAAACACCCTCTTGTTGCTCCTTGGAAATAGACTGGACCTAAAAGAAGAATGATCCCCTAAAAGTAACCTAGAAAGGTATAAATAGGAAGAGCATCCCTCTTATTTTATCATCTCATCATCAGTTTATTTCCTCTTCTAAGTAATGAACAATTCTAAGAGGAATAGGGAAGAGAGAGAATGAGCACTTCTAACGGGTCATTTGAAGATATTCTCTCATATTTTATAGGATATTTGAAGATGTTTTCCTGAATTTTTTTCTAATGGTTTTCTAAGGTTCTCTAAGGAGAAGGAGGTGCACTTATGGAAGAGGAATTATTGAAGATGTGATGTATTCATCTTGTATGGAACTTTCATTGCTGAGAAATTTCACTACTGGAAAGTATTGTATGGTTTTCTTTGAGATGTGATATTCAAAGATTATATAATGGTTCTTCTATGGGTGAGGCTCATGTAGAAGGTGACAATACCATATTTTGGAATTTGTTTGAAGATGTTCTTACGACAGATTTTGGAGCAGATCTAGGGCAAGCTATGAGGCAAATTTCAATCAGATTATGAAGCATATTCGAGGAAGGTTATGAAGCATATTTGAAGCTAATTATGAGGAAATATTTGACATGACTATTTTAACATTATTGTACATTATTTTAGTAGGTTGGTTCCTACATATTATTGGTTTGGTGCTTAACGAAGGAGATCAGTGTCTCTAGTAGGTTGGTGCCTACATATTATTGAGTTGGTGCTCATTTGAGGAGATTGGTGTCTCTAATAGGTTGGTGCCTAAATATTCTTTATTTGGTTTTCATTCTATGGGTTGGTGTCTCCAATATGTTGGTGCTTACAAATTTGTAATAATAGGTTGGGGTTACATGAATATACAAAGATATTCTTTTGTGGTTTTCTCCCAAAATATTTTACATGTTAAATTATGTGAAATGTGATTGGAGTTTATGTGTATTTATTTTTCCAAAGTAAATGAATCATTCATGAATGTTTAAAGGAAGAAAAATTATGAGTTACCAGCCACGAAATCGTCTTGATATGTCAGAACAAAAACTTAGAATTACCCAAATAAACAGAAACAAATTGTTTATTTCCGTAAAGTTCACAATGTTTTCTTCGATTATAATTTGTCCCTCTTTCCTCTAGATGGAAGCGATGTGATTTTCCATAAAATTGATGAATACTAAGAAAAAGAGACCTTCCTAATTTATTATCCAATAATATTTCACAACATTTATTTTTGACTACTTGGTGATGACTCTTGGTAGTGGTAACGCTTGGTGAACAAGTGTAGTGAATGAATCCTTAGAATGAGATGATGATGCAGTTGTTGACAATGAATAGGAATCACCCCAAGGACTATGTATTGTAACAACAAAACAAAAATCCTACTTATTAGAACCGAATTTTTCTCATAACCAATTAATTTTTTTTACCATGCCACGTAATTTTTTTATGACTCACTATATATATTGTAATTGAAGAAGTACCATATTACCTAGCTTCAATCCTAGTTAGAAGGTTTTGAGGAAAGCACATTGGGGAAACTTCCTTACGAAACTGGATGGAAATTAATTAGGGAACGATATTGGACCAAATCCCTTCCTTCCATATCATGTCGCAGGGAAGGATATCGTTCAGAGTGCATTCAAAACTGGATAAACATAGATTAATGGAATGTAATTGGAGTTGGGTCCCTTCGCGATTAATACTAAAAACATGGAAGGTTGATTTTGACACTAGAAGAGAGCCTAAAAAAAGGCAACATGTATGGGTTATTCTGCTAAGGTTTCCCATGATTTTTTGGCAAAAATTAGTACTGGAGGCAATTAGAGACAAGATTGGAAGATTGATTTCATTAGAGGAAAATTGGGACAAAATGATTGATAAATGATTGGAAAAAATACTAGTAGAATTGGACCTTCGAGATGGATTATACAAGGAAATCAAGCTGGAAATGTACGAAAGTATTTAGAATCAAATTTGGGTTATTCGAAAATACCATTCATATGCTTTGGGTCAAGGTAGGTACGCCATATAATCCAAGATTGCCAGTTCCCTGCTTCGAGGGCTCAGAATTGAAGTAAGATATGGGTCAAAAATATGTTGGGGATGTTACAAAAAGAGGAGAAGTAAGTCGATGAGGAAATAGGTGACAGACTAAATGCATATGAGAATCACACCCACAATGTTGATCCATGCAAGTTGGTGGAAATTATGTCAACCTATCCCTCGGGTAAGTGTGATGTCTCTTTTGAAGTCTCTCATGTTAATAATTCTTTGTTGGTAGTACCTCTGGATTGAGAGACTGATTCAGTTTCGGGTATTTTTTCTTCTCCTTGTAATTCCCGTAAGAATGGTTTGTTAGTAACAGAAGTCTCAAATAAAACTTCAGTATCAAGGCCAAATGAAAAAACCGCACCTTTGGAAAACACTAAATTTTACAACAATAGGGTTAGGGTGGGCTCTTTGGCAGGTGTTATAGAGAGAAATTTCCTATGGCTTGGTGTAGACCACAACATATTGAATGACACCAAAAAAAAATCTACTTCGATATGCAAGAAAAAGAAATTCCACTAACACTAAGGGATACAGAACATACCTTATTCTGGATGGTTGTAGTAGATCCCCATTGAAATTTTAAATCACTCTTGTACCTAAAATTCATCCTAAAAAACAACGAACAAAGAAATCATGATACATGTTAAGTGTTAGGCCTACTCTAGCATATATAAATCCAACATGTATAATGAAATAAAACTACATCCATGGATAAGAATATTCATAGTCATACACATTTAATGGACATGAAATAGATATTTCTATTAATAATGAACACAGATAACCGTGACAAGCTCTGTCGGCACCTCGTCGAAACAGAGAAATCGAGTCCTCCACCTCGGCCTCCACCACTTTAGTCCTGCATCTCAATTGAAAGGGGAATAGAAGAAATGTGTGCTCAAAAGGAAAAAGGGATGCAAAATCAAGCATATATGAATGAGGAAACAACAAAATATAGTTTTCTTGCTCTCAAATGTTCTTCTTCTCTAATGCATCCAAGAGGCTCAATATATAGCCCTTCAATACGGAATAAAGGGTCGAGTCAAAGCATTTCCAGGAATATGGAAGGCGAAGAGTCAAGTTATTTGGGACTCATTGAGGAAAACTCCAAATGTTTTTGTTTTTATGCATATTTCTCAATGTACGTGGGCTACAGTCGAGTAAGTTGCGTGTACACACAAATTTTAAACTAAAACTCGCATATGGCAATAAACATGGGTTTTCACAAAATTTAATGGATCATCAAAGTATGTTCCAAGCAAAGGGGGTCCAAAGAGTCTATAGAGGGACATGGAAGGCCATAAAAGTGTGATATACCAAGTGTGGTAAAATCATCTATAACATATGCCCCCTGATGTGTGAGGTCGGAAGGGTAACATGATGGCCGAAATACATTATATCCATCCTAGAAGTGGAGTAATGAAGACCTAGGTGGAAGAACCAGCCACTCATCAGTATAATACAATGTTAACCCCAGCATGTGACTGCAAATATATAGTGTAGAAGTCCCGAATACTTAAGAGTCCAATGACCATAAATAGGCATAATAGACATATGTCACATGTGGTCATCGTCACGTAAAATATATAATGAACAAGATCTCCATAATGGATGAAGATATCTGATAAGATACTGGAGTCTGGCTATGAGAGATGACATATCATGAAAAATAGAATGATCAAGGAGGTAGAATATGTGGAATGCCGCCAAGCTCATAGGTCTTCTACACAAACCACTACTGGTACATATCCCATCATGCGGATAAAGGTGCTAAGGTCGAACATGATGTTCCATCATCTGATTACCAGTCATTGATGTATATTGTTAACATATGCAAGATAGTCCACCGATGATGAGAATGGGAATCAAGGTACAGAGTGCAATCTAACAAGTGTGAATATATGTGTTGAGGTCAAACACTTGACAAAATCCATTGATCAGGGGACATTGATGTATTCCCAAAAGTTGTCGATGGTGAGAGGACCTGCCACTGACGACTACAAGTCTCAACGCACTCAATGGACTCTAGAATCCTATTCTAGAATTAATAATTTGAAGTTGATGGAATGGAATCTATTGGAAGGAGGGAATTAAGGCATCCCCCATCAACCAACACTAGGTACTTAGCAATGCTGGATAATTTGGAAGAACTCAGACGAACAAGATGTGCACGAACCAGTAGCTGTATCGAGAATGGATGACATGCAAAGACAAGATAACTAAGGAATGGATGACTCAAGATAAAGCTTCCTTCGAACAAGAGCATATGTAAGATGGTGACTGATAAGAAGCATAGACTCTACATGAAAACTAGGATAACTATGTGACATAAGAGGCATCGATAGAGGCTCCATAGGGACTAGAAGCGTAACCATTTGGTGGAGGAAACTCATGATAACAAGTACACCTCATAAAGTCATACTAATAACCCATATGATGGGTGGAATATACAGTGCTATGTTCAAAGGTGACATGACTCGATAGATGCCAAAAGTAATATCATTTCCCGTCTGGATTTTTATGATTTTTTATATTTTTTTTGGACTTTTTCGAATTAGAAAGCTTGAAAAAGAATAAAATTGCTTATAGTACACAACTAGGAGGAGATAAGTGTCACAGGCAAGAAAATTAGTTCCAAGCATTCGAACATACCTGTGCTGAATGCAAAAAATCATGTGCAAGATAAGGACACTCAAGGGGATGTCTCCTCCCGGTAAGGGATGATCAAGCTGCAAAAGATATATAAAAGGAATTTCTTGGCTAGGATTGAAGAAAGCTCAGGCTATATGGCTTATAAATCTGAAGCGGGAAGTCGACATAAAGCTTAATACGACAAGAAAAACAGATGAAATGCAATTACAACTGGACATAAACGGGAGTCTTAATGGGAGATGGTGAGCATAATGTTCAAGAGAGAATATCAGGTTCTCATCAAAGATATGGCATGAATATAAGGGACTCCTAGACATAAAGGAAGAATCTTGGCATGGGTATCGAATGACAAATCATGATCTAACTAGGGAACCCATGAATAGCAAGGCTTTACCACTTATGTAATGCCACTTCTAGAAGCAGTGTGATGGTTTCGCAACATTGCGAAGTGGGTTCGTACCTATAGTTAAGGTGACATGGCCATAATATGATGCATAATGCAAATGTAAATGTGGTCCTATATTATATTCCATTTTGGAGTGATACATGTAATAGGAACTCAAGAACTTGGTAAAAGTGCACTCGAATCGAGTCCCTGCACCATGATATTAGGCCAAAACAATTCAAAAAGTTAATAAGGGTCAAAACTATAGGCTAGTGGGTAAAAATTTCAAAAGGAATTTTATAAATAGTAAAAACCTCATTTTTCAGCATACCATTTTGAATTTTCACCACACATAGTGCATTGGAGCCATTTTGAGCCACGAACTTCAAACACCATATCCATGATCTAGGACCAAAGGAACCAGGAATTGTCAGAGCCAGGTAAATCATCATCCCACACTCAATCTTTTTAATGTTTTTATTTCAATTTTTAACACTGGACTTTTATGTTTGGAGCACCCCTACTTGGGTATCCCAACCCAGGTGGGTCAAATATTATAGGGTCGCGTATAGGGCTGGGTATACGCGGAAAATGTAGCAATTTTCGCGTATACATGCGACTATCAATAGGAAGAGTCATGTATGAGTGTGTGAATACCCAAAGTTATGACAAATTCTCATCAAATCTTGTGTTTTCTTGGCAGGATGGTGATATAATGGCATGAACGTGAACATGAGGATGTGGATAGAGACGTACAAGGTGACATGGTTGCTCAATAAGTGTTAAGAGCATGTTGTTTGTACAAGCTTCAACGTCTTGGGAGCTTGAGAGATCAATGAAGACTTATTTAGATGCTAGTAAACTATTGGGACCCAGATATAGAGGAATTTCAACTTTATGGGATGCCCCTAAGACTTGAGGTAGAGGACGTGTATTTCATCACTCGACTATCCCACTGAGGAGAAGGAGTGGAATTGAGGGATAGAGGGGTGGGAGGTGGACTCACTATCGAGGAATACATTGTCGTATACTGCCTTCGAGACACTGAGAAGGTTGGAATTTAGGTTCTTGTAAACTCTATTCAGAGTCTCATCCTCAAGGTCATCGTGCTAGTGCTATCCAGGATAGCGGGGTTAGCATATCTACATCAGGATTTCAGGCCTCTGATGTTCTATGTGGTTGAGTGTATAAGACCTACCATATATGACTGGAGTACATCCTTCTTGAGCAACATTAAGAAATGAGTGACTGACTGCAAGCTAGGCATGATGAGGAACTTTGGGTTTTCTAGCATACTCAATACTTTTTTCTTTGAGAGGGTACCAGGCCTTATCCTGATAGTTCATATTCCTCCTCATGGTATATGGGATACAGCTCATACTCACTGGGAATTTGTTATGCGATGGTTAGGGGAAGGACGTGTAGCTACACCCTACCCACCTGAATTTTACCATTGGTAGCATAGGGAGATCGTGGCAATAGATGACTGACATTATGCAGGGATATACTTTCATGGTGATCAAAATATTCCCACGCCATAGGGTGCCGCATACAAAAACATAGGTAAACAATCTAGAATTCATTTTTATTTTTTGAATTTTTTTATTTATTTTTTGGATTTTTTAATATAATGAAATAAAAAAACATGTTTTTGGTGGTGTCATGTACTAATACTGATCATGCACATGTAGAAGTGTGTCTTGGACGACCATATGGTTTCCCTCAAGATCGTTGGAGGGTACAAGGTGATGATATACAAGGCGCATATGCAAAACGTACACTCTAGATCATACACATGAACTTCGTTTGTTTGACACACATGGTGCATATGGTGCAAGTCAAGGACTTTCCCAAGGCGATGTAGAGGCAGGTGGTAGGAGTACCCCATGCGTGGGTTTGGTTGTTCAGACGGTTGTCCAATGTTGTTGTTTCTTTTCATGATCAACACCCTAGTCAATAGTCATAGAGGCCTAGATGTTCATACTGTATTGACCGTGTAGTGTATTTTGGTGGATTAAAGCCCCAATTTTGTACCATGACATTTTTTTGTACTATGAAACCATTTTGGACTATATTTTAAACTGAAAAAGGATTATAGTGATTGGTTTATTATATTTACATGTGTATTTTTAATGTGAATGTGATGTGTATGCTTCATTGTTGATGTAACAAATGCCAGTATAAACCGTAATTTCCACAAGAATCAACAACATGATTATAGATCCTAGGAATGTGAACGTATGTTATATGCTCAAATTGTCTTTTAACAATCTTACACAAAAGAATATTCGTAATAAAGTCAGGTCTCTAATACGATACATGTCATTTAACTGTGATACCACTAACTGCGAGTCAAGATGTACCTCAAGGGATCGAATACCATGCGAGATGACATTGCATAGTAGATCAATTTCAACACTATATTCAACAACATTGTTTGATGATGGTCGGAGACATACACCCCTTGAAGACACAACATGACCCGTAGATGTATAGATCACCTAAGCAGCTGACGAAGAGTTCTGGGTGTGGTGGATGGCACCAATAGTGTATCCTACATATATCGAATACTTTGTCAACATCAAACAAAACTAAATGAAGCATGTGAACAAACTGAATCACTACAAGGGGACCAAAATTAAACTATGCAACTGTACAATAATATAAAAAGTATCAGCCTCGACTAAGAATTAGGCATAGTACTTTTTAAGATAGATCCCATTTCTAGGATCTTCCAAGGCTGTCCCTTAATAATCCATTGAATCGTAAGTGTCCTTCTCTAATGCTTTCTTAACCACGTAAGGCCCATGCCACATGGGGTTGAACTTACCCATCCCTAATGGTTCATTATCTTGGTCATATAAAATAACCAAGTCACCTTCACTAAATCTCCAAGGATGAACAAATTTACAATATTGAGCCTTAACGCGACATGTTTTCACTTCAAGAGATGCTAAGGCACCTTGACGCTGCTCATCAAGATGCTCTAAGTGGACCAGACGTTCTTCTAAGTAGGAAGTCTCTTGTAAGAGTTCTACAGCTAGATTCAAAGAAGGAATCCCACATTCAATTGGAAATATCAACTCCACCCCATGCACTAATTAATAAGGATAAAAATCATGGGCAGTCTTAATGATGGTTCGGTAGGCCCACAAAGCAGGGTAAAGAATAATTTGCCAATTATTCTTGCTTTGTGCGACGGTTCTTTGTAGAACAGACTTAAGGAATTTGTTTATAGCTTTGACCTATCCATTCGTTTGAGGATAATAAAAAGATGAATACTATTTCTTATACCCCAATTTGGAAGATAACTCATCCATCATCTTATTATGAAAGTTCCTGCCATGGTCTATGACAAGCTCTCTCGGGATACCAAACCGAGTAATGATCTGATTGAACACGAAGTGAGCGGACGTCTCATCATTGGATTTGATAGTTGGAATATCCTCTTCCCATTTCTTGAAGTAATCCATGACCACTATAATGTGATGGTTCCCCCCAACTAAAGCTGGGTTGCAATCCATAAAATCAATCCCCCACTTGGTGGAGGAATTGACAATGATAATAGGGTGCAATAGGGTGGGACGCGAATGAATGTTCGGGGAAAACACCAAGAAAGGATTGCACCGCCTAACTACATTAACACGATATTTGAAGATCAATGACGAGTAATAACCCGCTCTCAATATTTTTTGGGCTGTAGCAATCCCAGATAAATGACCACCACATGCACCACCATGGAAATCATTAAGCATAGCCTCATCCTCCTCATGATTCAAACATCAATGCAAAATGGAATCCACCCCATGGCGATACAAAGTGTCACCAATAATGAGGTAGTTCTTATCAACGTGTCATAAATGTCGACGCCCATCCCATGAGAGGTGAGGAGAGACCTTCAAAGTCTATAAATAAATGACAATATCTCCATACCAAGGGTCCACAATTGAGATGAGGAAGATATGCTCATCAACAAAAGAATCTTCATGAACCTCAGCTTCATCCAAACTAGAAAATTCCGACATGATCTCCATAATGGTTTCTTCAAATTTTCCAAAACAAAATTGAGATCAAACTCTTGCAATATAACAATCCATTTATTATATTCCACCCTATCATTCGTCAGGTTAGGAATAAATGAAATTGATTGTTATGAGCCACAACTATAGTTTGGCGAAGGAGTATATAATGTCTCAACCGTTGAACTACATGGATGGTAGTTAAGGCTACTTTCTCCACATGAGTGCAATGAAGTTCGGCATAGATAAGGTTTCAGCTAAGGAATACATTCTTTTGGTTTATGGTTATGGGTTTATTTTAATTGATTCTTGCAATAATATTACTATTTTTAGCTTACATTATCATTAAATTCATTATCTATTGTTTTTTAAACAACCCACAGTAAATTTTTTCCCTATGTTGCATTTATCTTCCAGCAACATGTTGAAGGAATTGGATATGTATTCAGGATATGGGGAGGTTGTTCAAGGGTAGCATGTTGAGAGAAATCCACAGTCATTTTTTCCCTGTATTTCATTTTTCTTACATGCAACATCCCAAAGGATTTGTGTGTGTCGGGAATATGGGGATGTTGTTGAAGGACATTGTCATAAAGAACTCAATAATTTTCTTCCCTAGTTTGCATTTATCTTCCACCAACATGCCAAGGAATTGGACATGTTTTTGGAATATGGGAAGTCCATTAAAGGGAAGCATGGTATGGTCAAATGCAAGTTTTTCCCAAATGTTCCATGTGAAGGGGTTCATCATTTAAAATGACACCTTTCAAGAACGATAAGAAGAGATGTTGAGCCTTGTCCAAAAGTCACCCCAGGAGTTCAATAATAATAATTCATAAATATCTTTTTGCCCTTTCCTCATTATTTCATTATCAAAGAAATTAGAATCAGGATAGACCAATTGTAAAGGAATAAGATTTCATCCATATGTGGGGTGGATGCATACTTTCCTTAGCATCTGAATGTGGGAAAAGATTGCAGAGGTACATCTAGGAAAAGCTTTTGTTTTGATTTAACATAACATTGAGCAAGTTATTATCAATATAGAAGATTTCATTATTCCTTAATGGTTGGAAAATTTTAAAGAATTTCAGTCGCTAAGAAATACAATTGAATTTCTTAAATACTTTTTTATAGAAATATGTTTTATTCTATCTAAATTGTTCTCGGGGAAGCAGACGAGCTAAGATATTTTCCTACGAGAAATATGTGATGGCTTGATTTGACCACCAAATGGAATTATAACATCCATGCCATCAGATTCTGTTGGAACATCATGGGACGAACACATTCTTGTGATCCTTTTTAATTTTCCTTCACTCTGTTTTATTGTAATTTTTCATTCTAGTTTTTGTTGTTGTATTTTTGAGGCATTCAAATTAAGTTTGTACTTGGTTTTTATATTTATTTTGTACTGCACGGAATAAAAAAGCATGATCTTCTTAGATAAGGCTTTCTTCCAGCAATGATATCAAATAGGAAAGTTCAATGGTTTCTTAATGAGTTCGTTGATTTACTTTCTGAATATAAAACCAAAGAATCAAATTTGCTGAATGAACAATTCAAAGTTTCATATGCATATACAAACATCTAATGTGTGTATAATTGTATTTGTCACACCTCATTTTTATGGTACCCAATTATTCACATGTAGAGTGCCATTATTGAAAGTAAATTTTGTGTTTGATAAAAATTCCTTTCTTGTTCCATTCACACAAATGTGTATCCAGTTTAATCCATGTACAATATATGGGATGAGATATGTTCAAGGGTAATCCCAAGTATTCTCGTTTTTGTATGTATTGAGTCAAGCTCAATTTGTTTGAGAGTGGTTAAATAATTGTAATGTAAAATTTATTTTCTAATTCACATTTATACAAGCTTTTATTTACGACTGAAAGATTCTCTAAGCACAAAGCTATAGTATTATATTTTTTTTCTTTCGAAATGTAGACTGTTAATAAAGAACAAATATGTAAATGAATACCAATCAAGGATGAAGATGATAAACAAGGAAACAAAATCTATGTGGGGTTGGAAAAACTATATGTACTTTTGTAGTCCATGATAAGCTTGATCTTTAAATATAACCAATAAGAGTTGCATATCTTTGCAGTCACTACCCTGTGATAATTTATAATATATTTTAATGATTTAGGATGTTTACTGTTAATATTCTATGCAAGTCTAATCCCATTTTGGAGTATATTTCGCTGAATTTCTCTTGTTTCGATGAACTCCTTAAATTTGATTATAGTTGTTATCTTTAGTGTTTTTCCTAACACAATGTGGCTCTTTGATTCATTTATTTCTCAACCGGAGTTGTCAATTTTTGTGTGTGGTGGGGGTGTGTGCAATTGCTTGTACAAGGAATGCCATTTTTTTCCAACTCTGGATGTGTCTTTGTGTGGCGGTGAGCACACACTAACGCATTCTCATTGATCAAAAACTGAATTTCTATCAAATTGTAAGAACCAATCAAGGCATGGTTATAATATAATACTTTGAAGTGTCTGCTTTCATACTGGCTAAGACATGTCATTATAAAAGAAAGTTGGGACATGAATAAAATGTTGGAAAAGGTTTCAATTTTTCTAAAACTAGACTAGGTATCACATCAATGGCAATGCCAACAACACAAAAGATTGCATTTGCATCTTCTATGTGTTTTAGATATTCAATACGCTCTTTAAGTTTTTAATTGCTCTCCATATTTATCCCTTTGTGTTTGCAATTGTAATTTTAATTGTAGGTAACTCATTTTTATTTTTTTTGTTTTTTTATCCATACAAAATATCGTAATTTTATTCATATAAGAACAAAATTACATTGAGAAAATGCTTCATCGGCATTCTTGTATCCTTTCACGGAGCACGAAAGAGAAAGTATGTCATAAGGATTTTATAATCTGAGAGAAAGTGCCCCTGACCTATTGGCTTTAGTGAAAAAAAGCATAACCATTCCTTTATACAATTTTCCAAAAACGTATATTACCAAAATAGTATGCATAAAAAATAATCACCAACAAAAATTGGAATTAATACACACTAAATAGTTTATCACAAAGAATTACTACAAAATTAATAGTTTATCATAGAAAAAAGTATTGAGGGTATAATCCTAACATTGGACATATTTATTTCATGCACCAACAACATAGTAGGGGCCAACTTAATTTCCTCTCTTGATAATGAATCGGTCTTTTGATTCCCTTTTATGATAAATGTGTGAGATGGCAAATTCTCCAAGTTGTGTCATGCAAAGGCTATAAGTTGAAATTTCTTGTACCAATTTATTTGATAGCTAATTTATAAATAGTAGTAAATATTCAAATATTTCTATGCCTTGTAATCCATATTCAACTGCAAGAGGTTAATCTTCAAATATTTGTATGCCAATTAATCCATATTCATCTACAAGCAGTAAGAGTAAGAACTGGTAGTGAATATCCACATAATTGTATGTAAACAAATTCATAACATTGTTGCAGTTCCTTTTTCGAAGTTTTTGTGTATGAGTATGTAGATTAGTTTCAGATTTGCACGTATTCATGGGGGTTACCCCTCAAAATGCATGGACATTTTGAGACATCCTTTCACCATATGATATTTGAAAAAGAAATTTGGAGGAATATTAAGCAAATTACTGAAGAGTACTAGTGCCTCTGGCATGTCCCATTTTTGAAGAATATCGTATGGATGGAACACCATAATTCTATTGATAGAAGCATATTACTCAGTTGCACTTTGATTTCTATAAGATATGTATAGGAGCAGTAGGAGGCGTCAATGTGGAAGCATCTAGTTCTCCCTTGAAACTGGTATCCAATACATTTTTTGTGTACAAGGGAAATGTTGAAACAACTTGTAATGATGTTGGTATAAATTATCATTATTTTTTAGGAACATGCATTAATGACCATTATAGTTAAGGTAAATTTTCCAGATCATGAGAGGGCAGGATTGGGCTGATATAAATTCAAACTAACCCTTCCAAGTATGACCGAGAAGTATGTCATTAGAAGTGGTGCATCATTCTATCAATGATGAATTTAAATTTCTATCATTGTCACTTTGAGGAATTTTTTCCATCATTTCAAGCCACTCAAATGAGGCTACTCGTTACCCAATTTGCAGTATCAATGACAATTGTGATAGGGAGAAGTGAAAACCATGTCAACGTTGTTGAACAAGAAGATCGCCCCCTGATAAAGATGATCCAAGAACATAGGATAGATAGCATAATGGATTGGTTACCAATCCTAAAGAAGACTTACCCATGTAGTTTTTCTTAGCATATTAATTCTAAATCGGTCATATTTAGAGGTTATTTAAGCAATAATTATCCTTATTCACTTACATACTTGGAGTTTAAGAGTTTGGAGTATGCATTGAGTGATTTTGGAGAATGAAATTGATATCGATAATAGCATACGTTGTTTTCTTTGTTATTGTTTGGATATTAGTTCAATTTATAAAGCACTTGTTGATAAGTATGTGACCTAATATGCAAATTGAACTCATATCTTCATAAATAGTGTTGGAAAATCAATCCAACTCCACTATTCTTGTTCAGCTCCAAGTTATGTAGACAATATATTAAGCTGATGTGTTAATGGTACTCTGCCTAATCATTAATATTTGTGGTACATCCCAAGTTTGTATTCTCATCATATGATAGGTCATCGGTGGAACACTCAACAAATGCTGGTGGGTCATTCAAGGAGACAACCTTATTCTGATCACCATCCCAATGGCTATGTTTTCTTAGGTGATCCATTGACACTTTAGTTAATTCCTATATATTAATTTTTCTTTTCACTCTGTAATGTCCTCTTCTCCTTGAGCATCAGAGATCAAACCATTAACTCCTCTTAGGTCAATGGGGTCTAGGATAAGTGGTTAAAGAAGGGTGTTTTGATCCTCTTGAACTAAGTCTGATCCCCACTTGTGACATGTTTTATTCTTATGGGTCAACTTGCCTCCACAATATGTTGTTTTATGTGGATGGGGAAAGGTAGTAATCTTTGGCAAGTTTGGTGGAATATATGCCCCTAGTCATGATTTCTTAGCAAATATTTTCCAATACAAATATGTGGGTTAAGTTTCCTTTTAGACATAAGGAATATAAAAAAAATTCAACTCCCAAGACTATTAAAGAAGAACATGAAGAAAACTATATTAATTGTAGGGATAAAACTACAAATAAAAACTCAAGGAGTAGAGGAAAAAACTGTAAAAAATAA
>LPNX010760659.1:705780-741071 GCA_001517045.1 Pseudotsuga menziesii | reverse complement strand
ATCATAAAATAAAAAATCTTTGCAACAGAATATTAAAATAGCTTCCATGATTTTTTATCATAAAACAATGAAACATTGAAACATCAAAACATACATGTTTGTAGCCTTTGATTGAGATAAATGAGTCATAAAAGTGAAAAATCAGAACATGATTGTAGCATGAAATTAAAATATTTGCCATGTAAACTTTATAAAAAAATTGAAAAATTGAAAAACATAAAAATTTCAATTTCAATTTAAAAGTTAAGAGTTATGAATCATTCATGAAACATAAAAGACTAAAGTCTACAAATGTAATCACATAAATATTTTAGTCTTTAAAGTTTAAAACTTGAAATTCATATGCAAAAGGAAGAGTCTATCTTAGCATAAACGAAGGGTAGGGTTTTAAGTTTTTAAATCTTTAAATTTTAATGAAAATTAAATTTTTTCTTTTAATTTTTTTTTAATGTACAGGATAGGGGACACGTGGGAGTCCCTGATTGGTCTAGGGACTTCGGGGACGTCCCCGAAAAGTCCCCTATTTTTTGGGGTTCGACGAAAAAGTCCTCGAGTCCCCGACCATTTGGGGATGTTTCCGAGGAGTTCCAAAGTCCCCGGAACGCTGGAACGCAGGGAACAGGTGAAATATTAGGGGGGACGGGTTCCCGTGCAACATAGATATTTACGTTAAGATTTGGGCATGAATAACAACAACAAACAATCTTAAATCCATAATTCTAGGTGCTTTCTAGGCATGAAAACATTGAAAAGAGACCTGTAGCATTTTTGGGAATCATTCATGAGGTAAACACTCTTCATCTTGGGTTCTGAGTTTAATTCCACCATAAAAAAATGCCCTAGTACTCAAATCTGGGCACCTTTTAGGCAGTTTTGAGCACAAATAGTGGTTAAAAGTCATATTGCAACCACTAAAAAGCAATGACCAGAAGGCTGTAGCAAATTCTAGGTTGAGATTGAAAGTAGAAGTACCATCAAAACCCAACTCTGAGCATAAACAACAGTAAAAATAATCTACACTTTAAGTCTGGCTAGTTCCAAGTTTTATGGTACAAGAGGCCCCCTACGATGATAAATGAAATTAAAAATGAGTACACGTTTTAATAAGCAATCTACATTTTTCTAGTAATTTGTGTAAAAGGGAATAACTAACAAATTTTTAAAACATCACAGGAATAATGATTTAGAAAAGAAGAAAACACACTTCTAATCATTCTTTGATAACATATTGTACTTCTTCCATTTTTTATGTTCCATATATTCTCTTCACGTTTACAATGTTGCATTCTAGACAAACCTTTAATTTGTGTACACTGTGATTGACTTCTGCCTAGTCTGTATAACACTAATTAAATTTGGCTTGTTTGCATTCTACAAGGACTGCAACATCTACTTATACATCTTAGTCATGACTGATGTTCAACTAGAAAAACATATATTGGGACACAATTTAAATCTTACAAAGACTAGACTCAAACCGTAGTTCAGAATCCTCTATTTCCATCTTCAGTAAGAGTTCGACGCTAGAAATACCCAAAATCTTCTTACCCAGGTAATTTCCAAGGCCCAACATACCTTGACAATCACCAGAGCAAACTAGATTTGAGAGAATTACACATCAACTAAATTGATTTAGCTCTGTAAGCGTGTATCTACTGCCAATCCCTCTACTTCAGATCAATTGGACATCAAAGTTCAAGTTGGAAGTGAATGGTACTTTGATAAGGGATAGGGTCCATTTGTTGCATAGGGACGGATTCATGGAAATCTTACTCATATAAGAGTCAAGCTACCAGCATAACCTGAAAATCATTAAAGCAAAAACAGATAGTCATAATAAAACACACAGTACACACTATCTAAATCAAACCCACTAATTAATGAATTTAATTAAATATCTTCCTCCATCAATCCACTCAGAATTGGATTTTCAAATATCATGCGACATGCCAAATTGAATTGTCATTGTCTATAGCAAATGCCAGCCCTTAACATATTAGTTTTGTCATATATCACTTTGCCAGCTATTTGACGTGTGATGATCCTTAAAGATAGGGTGTCTAACCACTAGTTTCCCTCTCTTATCAATAATCAAATGCAAAACTATGCAAATTGCTGCATTGCAGAGCATTCTCACATGAGTGATATACATGCTAGACATGGCCACAAAGCTCCTTCTATAGTTCTCCCTCTAATCACACCCTCAATCTCCTAATAATTATACAGGTGAAATATAGCACTTTCCAGTCCTTACCATATTTGTTTCCTCATATATCAATTTCTTGCCAATTAATGTGTGATGGTCCTTGAAGATAGGATGTCTAACTACTAGTTAATTTGCCTTATCAATCATGAAATGCAAAACTATGCAAATTGCTGAATCACATAGCATCCTCACATGAGTGATGCACATGTTAGATATGGCCACAAAGCTCCTTCTGTAGTTCTCCATCTAATAACATCCTCAATCTCCTAATAATTATACAGGTGTGTTGCAAAATTCTTGTCATGTTCAAATTCTTTACCCAAATGCCATTTTATACTCTATGCAATCACTTCAACACTTTAATTTATGCCGTAATTCCATTTACTTGCCATAAAAAACTAACCACGGGATTTATTGATTGTCAACATCAATTCATAATGCAAGGAGTACCTGAATTGGTGGATGATGAAATACAGTCAGGGAATTCATACAAAGAACATGTAAACAAGATCCTATGATCTGTTGATGTAATTAACTAAGAGGTCAACCAAGGGAAATTGATTCTTATGCACCTTGGATCCTAGTTGCAAACCCAGTACCAAACAATAGGCATCCTTAGGGTGACAGGCTAGGAAATTTTTCCTCCTAAACATAGGGTTTCCTCCTGTTACCCCCCTATTTGCATAGGGTGTTATCTATACCAGCTAGTGGGAATATGTGCCACCATGCCATCTTATGAACCTTCAATGTGATGAAGGGTTCACATCTAATCATTAAAAGGCTTCCCTAAACAACGTTAGTATTCCTCCTTCTAGTACAAAGTAGCCTCAACATGTGTGCAAAGAGAGGGTGCCATGTCATTTCTAAATGCCCCTAAATATGTAGAAGGGTTCCAAGTCACCCCAACCTTTGGGAAAATTATCCTTAGCCAAGTCAACCCCATACAAGGGCAAGTGCCATCTCTTCTATATAATCCTTGTATGCCATGAGTCCATTTTCAAAGTATTCTTAATCAAAGCATTGGAATAGAATGTTCATATCATCCCTTTAACTATTGTTTGGTGATGTAAAGTCTGTACATATTATTATGGTTCATATTATATACAGAGTCCTCAAAAATATGATATACATAGAACTACTATGAAAAATATGAAGAAATTTTTTCTAGGAAGTAAATCTCTAATCAAATTGATACCGACAAATTTAACATAGATTTGGAAAGTTGGACTTCAGAAAAAATTAACAATAAAAAACACAATAGTTGCATCAATCTAGAATAACAAAGACACAAGCCACAATTATGTTTACCAATTAAGTAGTTTCTAACAAACCAATGCTGGCAAAGTCTGACAAATAATCATTAAATGCTCATAAGTATATATGCTGGAGGTGTTCAGTAGTAATGGTATTATTAAATTGTTAAAGTAAAAGTGACATTCTCCTTATCTTTCTTCTCTTTCATTTTACTTAAAGTTTTACCATTACCATTAATTGTTTCAGGATGTTTAAGAGTGGTTCCAAACTCATCGAGTTCATATGCAAAAAGTAGAATTTTAAATCCCATCCAGAATTCAATAGACTTAACAGTTTTCAGGATTTCATACAAGCAATATTTGCACTCGAATCTATCATGTATAAGGGAAAGCGATTGGCATTTTTTATCAAGCACATCAACCTCTCTATGTACCTTGATTTTGGTGGTGCTGATCGTTGAACTCCTCTGTCATGACCTTAATAATAATGCACCCTTCAGTCGAGAAAATTCACTTATTTAAGCATGGGAAATTTTTCTAATTATACCTTGTTGAGTGTGTTGGCTAACATCCTTGAGGATCAACTTCGAGATTCAAGGTAGAGGCAAGGGCCAAAGATTAGAGGAGGGGGGAACATAATGCTATTAATGAATACGATCCCAGTATAGGCAACGATTTATCTATCTGGACTCATCTTATGGATGAGAAAATTGTGCATATATTGATTTCTTTCGGACATCTATTAATATATTGCAGTATATGGACATGGCTCATTTGAATATTAATGAAAAAAGTTCTTTTTAATTCAGAATATGTGTAGATATTTAATTTTTTTGTATTTGCTTATTTTTTCTTAATTTTTTCCCGATCCGATTCAAAACTTTGACTCTTTTGTCTTGGCAATTTATTGCAAATTCCAATTCTGGTAACATCAAGTCATTAAGCCTCGCGTATATTTTATCCACACAACTATTGATATCAAACTTAAACCAATCAAGGTAGAGGCAAGGGCCAGATCTTGGACGAGGGGGGCACAGAGTGCTATTAATGAATATGATCCCAGTATAGGCAATGGTTTGTCTATCTGGACTCATCTTATGGATGAGAATTGTGCATATATTGATATCTTTTGGACATCTATTAATATCTTGCAGTATATGTATTATGGACATGGCTCCTTTGAATATTAAGGAAAAATGTTTTTTTTTTAATTCAAAATATGTGTAGATATTTAATTTTTTGTATTCGCCTATTTTTTCTGAATTTTTTTCCAATCCGATTCAAAACTTTGACTCTTTTGCCCTGCCAATTTATTGCCGATTCCAATTCTGGTAACATTAGATCATTAAGCCTCACATATATTTTATCCACACAACTATTGATATCAAACTTAAACCATTCTTCACAAGCCATACTTGGGCAAAAGACTAATGTTTTAATCACTTTCTTACTCCCTCTTAAGAAGAGCACACCAACAACCACCAATAGAATTCCACAAGTTTCCCTACTTATCAAAGTGCAGAGCTTAGTTTTAACCATCAGAATCGTTAACTTACTAAAAATTATAGTTATAAATAAATTTGTTAAGTGTTTAATCAACCAAACTTGACACAACAAAAACATCACTCATAAACACCCCAAAGTTGTATATAAGTTTTGTAGGGGACTGTAGCATGTGAAAACAAGGTTGACATTTGGTAATATAATTATCACTATAGAACATGTGATGGTAATGTCTCTCTCAAAACATGAGAAAAAAAATAATGGAAATTTACTTTTTCCAAAACAGATGCTCTAATCCTTCTTGTGAGCACTAAGTTAGTGCATTGAAGGTAAATAAGAATATGAAAAATGGACAACCACCAATTTTTAGATACTTGTCCAAGGAAAACAAGCCAAAAAAAGAAAGCAGCTAAGAATGACACAAAAATGAAGAAAGTTTAAGCTACTAGTAATCCAAAAAATACAAGGGATGTCTTTCAATTAAGACCATAGTTACCTTTAGGACTAAATGGCCTCACAGTATAATAGACTAGCAACCAATGTATAGAAATAGATCTGGGAACCCTATCTGTTGAAATGTCCAGTTTGGGAAGGACTGGAGAAGGAGAAAGAACTCTCCAATATCAAGACACCAGCTCCCAAAATTTGCAAAGTAAAACTCAAAAAATCGAATACTAATCTTATCAGAAACTACTATCCATGTAAAAGATATAAACAATTGAAATAGAGTACAAAGAAAAATTTATTTGCTCACCTGATTTCTACATGAATGCTGGACAAATGTGGTCTCACTAGATATTAAATAATTACTTGAATTTCTGTTGTAAAAAAAAAGAAAAACATATATATTAGCACTAAAAGATGAAGAACTCTAGGTTTCTGGCTTCAGGATTATCTTTATTAAAAGTCAAAATGGAGACAGCATCCTATAAATATTTAATGTTTCAAAGCTATAACAGAAACAATTATGTGGCTTCGAATCCCTACTCCTCCACAATGATTGCATTACTACTGTCTAATCCAAACCCATCAACACAAAAATCAAATACTAATCTTATCAGAAACCACTATCCATGTTAAAGATATAAACAAATGGAATAGAGTGGAAAAAAATAGAGCTCAAGAACACAAAATATCATCCTAAATACAATAGAAACATAACCCATACCTTAGCATAATAGTCTTTCCAGACTCTTCTGGCAATTTGATGACCACCAAGATCAAAGGCCTTAAACTTGATCTTACCAATACTTAGTTCCCCTAATGTAGAATACTGAGCAGGTTGATGTTGGACTAACCTCTGCAACCAAAAGCATATAAAACAAATTAGAATAGAGAGAGAAATCAATAAACTATTCCAAAACTTCTCTACAAGTCACATTATCATTCAAAAGATGCTTGCAGACAACAAATAGAAGAGTTCAAAGGAAGAATTTTTTTGGTATTGATTAAGTTGAGGATTGATTTAAATAAAATTATACCCACTACAAGAGGCTATCAAAAAGTTACCCAATCTTCTCCCAAACCTTAACAGTGATTGCATATTCAAGGAATTGATTTAAATAAAATTATACCCACTGCAAGAGATTATCAAAATGTTCCCCAGTGTTCTCTCAAACCTTAACAATGATTGCATATTCAAGGAATAATCTGTACCGAATACTCCAAAGTTTAACCTATATAACGATCCTAATCTTAAAATCTAAATAGTCGAGTTAGTTCTTTTCCCTGGCGGCCTTTCGAAACTTACTGCTACAGATATCCCTAACTTATCTGAATCTATTACAGACCCATTTTACTAAACCCACTTGTATTGGAATATGTGCCTAAAAATATTTACAAGTTCATTTCATAAAATCTAAAGATTAGATCCTGAAAATTTAACAATAAATCATAAACCCAAATTAAGGAGCTAAGGCCTCATACTTAGTCTCATGCCTGAACATACAAGAAGAAATAGTGCAGATGTACTTTTATATATCCAAAAGTCTATCAAAAATATTGTGTATGCACGATTTATATAAAAACAAAGTAGATACCATGCATATTATTGAGTTTTGGCCTCACGCATTCTGATCTTCCACTAGCAAAGCTCATGGTTCAAATGTGACTCTGTAGGAACCACATTCTCACCATTTAATGCTTCAACGATGTGGTTAGCCCACTCATGATTTTGCTTCTAGCAGTCCCCATGGGGATCCAGTACACTCTCGAAATCACCTAACTCATGGGGAATGAAGGGTTACTACCGTATTTTTATCTAGAGAGACAAATGATGAGATCTATAGCGATGTCTACCTAGAGGGACGAAGGATTGAGCAAAAGAACTATAGGGATGAAATAACTAAATTGACATCTCTTAGGTGAAAATTTGTCGAGAGTGTTCCACACAGACTTGATGGTAGGCCCAATTGAATTTCTCAAATCTAACATTGCTACTAATTAAGGAACACCTATTAGAGCTCAGTTATCACATCTAGATTAGGGTGGTTCAAAAACACAATCCTTCATCTGGTTATGTTTGAACTAAAGGGAAGTACAAGGTGGATTCATAGCATCTGCTTATTCTACTCTAGATTGCAATAGTACCGTTAATGTAATGGCATTCATGTTGGTTTCACCAAGATCAATAACAATATATTATGTTGATAAATTTTCTTTAACATGGGATAAAAGGGATGAAAAGATTCACCTCGTCTTTCAACATATGCAACAAGGTAGTCTTTCCTGCATTATCTAGGCATATAAAAAGAATCGTGGCCTCTTTCTGCCATAGTCCTAGAGTGGCAAGAATACTGTAAAACCAATCGAACAGAAACATCTTCGAGCCTTCCGAGAGTTTCGTACCCAAAACCTGCGGCTGATTGCATAGAACCAAGGACACCCAAATGGGAAATCAGATCCAAAACAATAATATGCAAATCACCCACTTGATCTTTAACCGAGGTTCTGGCCCCTGGGCACACATTTGACTAGAATCAGTAGTAAAACTACACCATGTTAAACTCTGGGCACACTAGGGCTCTGGAAAATGCAAATATGGAAAGGGACTGATTCAATTCCAGGGAGTCTAGAACTAAAGTAAAGAAGGCTCCTTCTCATATCACTAAAGTCAAGAAGGTTCCTTCTTCTGTCACTTCAGTTCAAGGCCTTTGTTTCGCCACAAGAAAATGGTCTAAAAAGCATCTAGGCATGGAACCTGGTGGCTACTGTGAAAACCAAATGGAATAATTCTTTTATGAAGGTTTAGGTATGGGGTGTCTAGTGGAGAAATTTTCAAGGGCCTACATTAGAGAGAATTTGAGGTCAAAAATGGGCCTCCTAAGAGATGTACTACAAAAATATAAGATATATTAAAATATTATGAGTTAGGGGTTTTATGGGGTAGGTATATATGACAACTCACCTCCTACACTACTTTTTATGCACAATATAAATAACCATGGTTGAGTTACTTTTCTAAATTGACTATAAATAAAATTAATAAAATAACTCTACAATGATGTGACTAAGATTCATTGTTAATTCCCAAAAAATTATTGTCCTTTACCATTTATTTGTCTTGAACTTGTAAATAAAATTAAACAAAAATCAATTTAATTTATATGCATAACTAACATATTTTTTTCATTTAAATATCATTCATGAATTTAATTTATTTTAAAAGTACAAGATTATATATATATATATATATATATATATATTAGTTTGACATTATGATATTAAATACAATTGAGTGAATATATAATTTAAAATTAAAAAAACATGAAAATGACAATATATTATTTTATAAAAAAAATGTGAAAAGACATTTTTATGAATTATGAGTACTTTACTTGAAAATGACAATAATATTATTTTATGAGAAAGTGAATTGTTAGTACTTTACTTGAAAATAACAATAATATTATTTTATGAGAAAATGTGAAATGAATTTTAATATGAGTACTTCACTTTATGACTTAAAAGTACTTGTACCACTACCTTGGTAAACTATGGGTTTTCATCCACCATAGAAAATGTGACAAATAAGCATTCTTAACTCATGCAATGCCACCTCAACCATGGGGGATGATGTCATCTACTAGAATGTAATTGGTTGATTTTTATAGTACATTTTGGTCCTTTTGAGGCCCATTTTTGACCTCAAATTCTCTCTAATGATCATACTGATTATATGAACACACTATGATTATGACAAATACAAAATCAAGTGGCAAATCAAGTGTTCCTAGCTCCTCGTCCTGAAGTTCTAGAGCACCCACCATACTATTCCTTTTATAGGCGAAAGGGAGCCATAGTCACCATTAAATACATGGAATTTGAGGCTCCCCTAGATATAATATATGCCTCAGTGAACTCATATGGATTCAATAACCACACAAGAGGATCCTATTAGAAGACGAATAAGTATCCGAAGAAATAAGAGGTGCTCTACTCTGATCTTCCTCAAAATCAAGAATTTAACAAATATATGATAAACTTCACCATGATGAAGAGGAAGATCCAGGGATGATGATCATGGAAGCAATTGGAAAAACAATTCCTATGGTAGAAGTAATAGGGAAGGTAGAACAAGCAACTAGTGAGATTCCAGAAGAACCATAGCCAAAGGACCCCTTTCCTTACCTTAAGGCCCTCCCGATAATGCAAGCCAAGCGATACTTAGAAGAAAAGGGGTTGGGAAAATAGGGCCAAGGAATTACATAGTCCATCACCTTAGAAAAACTGTCAATACTATTAGAATTGGGGGAAGATCCAAATGCAGCTTTGGTTGGGAAGGTAGCTCTGTTTGAATCATTTACCTTCCTTGTCTCACGAGTCACATTACCCAACAATTGGGATCAAGGTGGAATTGTTGGCTCTAGGCATGGCTATAGAGGTTTTAAGAAGATAGGGGAAGGGAAGGTGAAGTTGTACACCACACATGCTGGAGAATGAGTACACACACCTCTCAGTTATTTCCATTCTTGTAAGGGATGAAAACACATCAGTTTGGGATTGCTTCAGCTCTAATCTATCACTATTATGAAGCAACTAACTCATTATTACAGATCTATATCAACATGTCAAAACAACCAACAGTCATAGCCTACTCCAAACATGCCTAAAACAATTGCATCCCTTTCTAACAGGATGAACAGAGCTTAGGACATTTACGGTTCAAACTTAGAGGTCTCACAATGATCACAACTTAATCCAAACATCCTTTAAATAGTCACGAATGAGTTTAACAATTTAACAAGTGTTCATGGTTCAGATCTAGAAGCCCACAAGGTTCACAAGCCATATCTAGAAGCCCAAAAGTTCACGGCCCTATCTACAACAACCCACAAGGTCAAGCAAGGTCACAAATGTCGCGACCCAACATAGAATCATCAATACAGTCACATATCAGCCTAGGAAGGTTCATTAAGGTTCAGTAAGGTTTAGCAGCTTGATCAAGACTACGACCCAGCTCTAGGAAGGTTAGAAAGGTCACGACTAATCTATTAAAATATTAAAATAGCTTTTTTCATAAATTCAAACACTAATTGACTCTATATTCAAGGTTGGGATATGCTTTTGGGCTCTTGAGCCTTAGATCCCGATTCCTGTGTACTATGTAATAACTAGGACCCCATCTATATGTTCTCTTCTGTTTGGTCTCCAAAAGGGGATGTGCTCAAATTAGAAAACTAATAAGAATGGCCCTCCACCAAAAGCCTTACCCCTGCACTCAACAAAAGCATCCACGTTCGCATATAAAATTCCCAATAGAGAACTGAATCGTTCTGTTGATGCTGCTGGCTGGAACATGTGGGAAGAGGGCCCATGGGACGAAAGTGAAAGAATAATAAATAAAAAGAGGAGGAAATCCAATAATGGAAGGGTTGCACTGGCCTAGCTATTTCCTTTAGACGGAAGCCGAAAAACCCCAATTATTGAAAAACAACAAAGTCTCCTAGCTATTGTTTTTAGACTGAAGCTATCTGGTGATTGCTACAAGGAACCAATGTGGAGGTTGTGATTATGCACGGTGGGAATCGAGAAAGGCACGGGATCTCAATCAGCAGGAAATGGCTATATAACAACTAGCTTTGCAACTGGAAGATATAAGACTGGAACAGTAGGCTATTACAGAACACTTTTGACTGTAGGAACCCACACTAATCCTGGAACTATCAAAATTGAACTACTCCCTATCCATAGTGCGTGAAAGGTTGTTGACGGGACTCTTTCAAATTCATATTTTTGGATATTTTACTTTAGTTATAAAGTGAATGAACAGTGAGCAGGCTATACTAGGGATTTAACTTCATACATTATCAGAATAGCTTTATAAAAAGGAAAATGAATTATGATAATTCCTTCCTATATATTTTATATATATTCCAGCGAAATGGGACAAGGGTAGAGGGCTTGGAAGGCTATCTCCTTGTATTCTTCTCCACCAATCTATTAGGCAGGGATGCCCCCTCACACTGTATATATATGTTTTTTTCTACTGATGCCCTTGGCTTTTTGTTAGATTCAGCCTATCCCCAAGTGAAAATTCGAGGCATTTCACTTCCAGATGCTTTAGAGATGGTGAATAGATTTGAGATATTCAAGTATATAATCAATTATGGCGAAGTGCAGTGGGTGAATGCCTGCCGAATATCGGACGAGTGTGAATCGTGATGGTCTGAGACTAGCAAATTTTTGTGCTATTTCAACTTCAACCTTCTACTATAAACCGGAGAAGAAATAATTTAAAGAAGATTCAAGAAACTGACCTGTAAAAAGCAGATAGAAGAAACCTTGTTAAATTTCTTTCCACGAATCCACTCAACCACTGTAAAGACACAATTTGCAATTGAAATCAAGCTTGATGTTGAGCTTGAATCTTGTAGCATTATATAGGTAAAAAACGTCCTCACTTGACTAAATCTATCCACTTTTTTCTCAAATATGGACCAAATCCAGTAAAAAAATTCCCCCAATTGACTAAATCTCCACGTTTTTCTCAAATAATTGTCCACAAACCCAAATCCAGGACAAAATATGTTCAATTTACCCCAATCGAGGTCAAAGTAAGATTAGTTTACCCAAAGATCCATAAATCCCCGACGAAATACCAAAATTTTAACCTATTATCCATAAATCTGGGGTGAAATACCAAATTTTAACCTATTATCCATAAATCCGGGGCGAACCATCTTCATTTCTCCTCCCAATCAGAAAAATTTGGGCGAATGTGGGAAAATATTAATATTTTCCTGGGATAAATTTCATTTTCCATTTTTTCCCTGTTTCGCGATGAAGGCGATTTAACTTGGGCCAGCTATATATAAAATAAATAATGGGCTAATTTATTAAATAAATAAAAAACATTTTAATTTAAAAATTCGCCCACCTTTTTTGGCTACCCCTTAAAATTTGCCCATGGGCTAAAATTTGCCCTTAAAATCATCCCTAACCCATGATAGCTACTTTTTTATCATCTCCCAATTTTGCTTATGATTGTACAGATTCATCTATGTTTGCAAACATATCCTTGTTTCCATTCATGTGGTTACTACAACCACTATCTAAAAACCATACTTCTTTTGAGCTTTCTTGTGCACTATTACAAGTAATAAACATTGAATCACTATTTTCAGAGTGATTTTCTCTTGAGAAATTTGCATTTTGCCTAATCATATCAAACTGCTTCTTTCTACATTAGTGGCATTGGATATGAGATTTATCATACCTTTGTCCTTGGCTGTGAAATTCAAGAGAATGTCTGCCACCTCTTCCTCCTCTTCTTGCAAAGAAATTGGAATTTTCTCCTTCATGAGAGTTCTCTAATCTACCACCTTCATTGTGATTGATGATTCTTCCTCTTCCAAATCCTCCTCCACCTCTATTAGTGATTCTTCCTCCTCTTTTGCTGGTGCTAGTTTGAACTTGTGATTTGAATGCATTTTCCATAGAGGAACCATTTGGCCTATTGAGTCTTTGATCATGGATTTGTAAAGACCCCATAAGACTATCAATAGAAACTTGAGACAAATCTTTAGATTCTTCAATAACTACAACAATTGGGTCAAATCTAATAGGAAGAGTCCTCAAAATATTTTCTACAACCTTTTGATCATATAAAGTATCTCCATGAGACTTTATATGATTTACTATACTCAATGCACGAGTGAAAAAATCATTTATTGTCTCAGAATTTGACATTTGCAATTTTCAAAATCTCTTCTAACCATTTGTAATATTACAAACTTGACTTTGATAGTACCTTGATAAGAGTTTTGTAGAGTGTCCCATGCATTCTTGGACCTTGTAGCTGCTGCAACCTGTGGGAAAATTGATTCTTCCATTGCTTGTTGTATTAAAAATAACGCCTTGGCATTCTTCTTTTTATTCTCTTTGAGAAGATCCTTTTGTGCTTGTGATAAAGCATTATATGTTGCTTGATTT
The DNA here is from genome assembly GCA_001517045.1 of Pseudotsuga menziesii. NCBI lineage: Eukaryota > Viridiplantae > Streptophyta > Pinopsida > Pinales > Pinaceae > Pseudotsuga > Pseudotsuga menziesii. Next base: position 727,676 of record LPNX010760659.1, on the reverse strand, counting down.
GGTGGCTCTGTAAAACCATTCTCAACCAAGTCCCATAATTTTTGTAAACAAAATAAAGTCTTCATTTTANTAATTTTTCCCATTAAATTGTGGAATTTGGGGTTGAGTGAGACTACTAATAACACCCGCCATAATTAATTGCAACAAAATATATCATTTTCACAACACTTTGTCAATGCAACTTGGCACAATCAATGCAAACTGATTAAATATTGCACTTTCACAATACTTTGTGATTTTTTTAATATTCCAACGACCTTTTAACAAAATTAAATTTAAACTAATGACCCAAAAATAATTGTCTTCCCAAAATACAATACACTTGCTGCAACAATTACATCACACCAAATTAAATTTTTTACCATTGCATTCATCATAAAACAACACTACCAGAAATCAATTCTTCACCTCTCTTGCATAACTAGAGTTTGCACCTCCACAACCAGTCCCTCCACAACCTTGTTTTGATACTAGTTTGTAGGTAGAGAATGCAAAAAGAAAACTAAAAACTCAAGAACTGAAAATGCAATAAGATAGAAAATATGAGCAAATATGAGCTGCTGCTCATAATTTTATTAAGTAAAAGAGAAAGCTACAAGTTTGCCTTATGCGGCTTTGAAATGATCTATTTATAGAAGATTTACAAACATGTTTTTCCTATTCATTTTGCTGCTGGAGGGTGAGATTTATTAATTATTAGACTGTTAGGCAGTTGATGGACGACTGGACGGTTACTACTGGCGGCTGTTGGTCGGCTACAGTTGGTCGGCGACTGTCAAGCTTACAGTTTTCAACATGGCATGCACACTGTATATTTTGTATTTGCCATCCATATGGCATTGGGCATGGTGCCAGAGTTGCATACTATTCATATCCGATGCCATTTCCGATGTCATTCATATGCGGATAGATGATGGGAGTAACGGATCTATACCATATTTTTTTGCTAGAGAAAAGGGAGAAAAAGAAATGCACGGAGGTTGAGTATGTCAAAATCTTTGCAACATACTTAATTAGATGCATATTGTTTTTTGTAGTTTAACATATAGTTGACTAAATTGTCATTGATGCTAACATGTCTGTTTTGGTGCCTCTTGAGGAGCACCAAGACACAGTCTGTCAATATCGAAGGAGACTTTTTGATCTTGTCCAAGCCCAAGTATGAAGTCTTTGGAACTCTTGGGACAATTCAAAAATCCATGTACACTATTTAGAGTGTTTAAGTTCCCCTTAGTTGTTTCTATGGTTCCCCAATTGTTTCTTTGGATTCCCTAGTACCACAACCTATGCTCTAGTACCCTAGAAAGTGTCATTGGAGATTTGAAGAAGTGTAGAACTTAAAAGAGTCCAAATGACCCATTTTATGGTCATTTGAGTTTTTAATGAGGTCATGGTACCCTAGGAGAAGTCGCTGAACCCACACCTTGATGATCACGATGATGGGGTTCTTAAAACACATCCTTGCTTATGGTGACTTTGATGACCTAATAACAAACACTAAAACTCTTACCTTTGGTCGCTAAGCCCAAAAACTAGAACTTGACCCCATGATGATGCCCATTGCACCTTTACATTGATTAGCCTTTGAAGCCCTCATTTGGTGACCCTTAAACCCACAAGTTCTCTTAAAGTCTTTTAAACCTTTGTGTCTCCTTTGAAAGGTTAAGGTTGACCACATTAAGTTGAAGTGTTAAAACATTTTTTAAATTTAATAAGATATTATTTGACCCTCTCTTAAAGACTAGGCACTCTTAAAGACTAGGCACCGGCACACACATGGTTTGCAAACCTATCTAGGTCGACCCCTTTAAGAATTAAAGCATTTGTTAATATTTAATAAAACATTTAAATGTTTTACCTAGAAGTCGGCCCTAAATACCTCTCTCTCTCAACGCTTGGTTTGAGTATTTATATACTAAAAAGTTATCATAACTAAATCATCAATGAGTGAACGAGTATACAGTTGACTGAGGCAACATCCAAGTCTTTTCCACAGAGATAATTTTTCTTGGGTTAAGTAAACAGTTTGAGTTTTAAGTCATCTACTCCATCCGAGTTTCTTGGGTCTTCCTTAACAATGATATAGTCTGAATTTTTTCTTGGGCATTCAACAAGGTTTAGATAGGGTTCACTGCTGCCTTCTTTACAGTGTGAATTTATCAGTATGAACAGTCCAAGTTCTCATGCTTGTACAGTCTAAGGTTTGGGTGCTTAACTGTGGATTGGATGATGATCACTGCTCCCATTTTACATGCCTGAAAAGTCTCGTATTTGATCACTTAGCATTTACAAACAATCCGAGTTTTGGTGAAGGTTTCTAGTGCTTACAATTCCAAAATTTTGTAGTCTTCCTCAACAACTCGAGTTTTGATGGAACAACGATTTCCTTGGGGACAAAAGGGTCTGAATTTGAGGTTCTCTTCAACACACACAAGTCTGGGGTTGGTTTTTGTTTGGGGTCTTTTATAGCATACCTACAGAGACATGCACAAATAAAGTAACATACTGAGCCAATAGACAAGGTATGTATGGATACTTAGGCATGATAATGTATGAGTACAGTGGAATGAGTGTACAATAATAAGTGATATACAATGATGTGTATTCTATAATGCATATATGAGGTATGCTATGATGATGCATGCTACTATGATGATGATATATGCTACTCTATGATTTACTCTATGATGATAATGTACACTTATGCTTATGATGCCTACACTAAATACTCTATGATGATGATGTATGCTACTCTATGATGATGGTAAATGCTACACTCCTATACAATATGATGCACATGCATGCTATGGTGTGATGATGTTCTCCTATGCACTATGATGTACACTTGATGATGCATACACGATGACTCTGATGTATAATTGATGATGATGCATGCTTATACTCTATGATGATGCATGATGGTCAGTGAAAGCAGAGTAGAACTAATTGATGAATGACTATGTATGATGAGGTGTACAATGATGTACATGAACAGTGTGTGAAATGACATATCGGTATACAGTTATGAGTTGGCAATGATCAGAGAGCAGAGGTTATCAACAAGAATTTCAGTGATTGGTTTTGACAGGTGCACATGTTCATTCCTATTTTTCTTCATGGTGGTAGGGTGGTGTTAGAGCTCACAATCTTGTGAGTTAAGCTGTTGTAGCAGCTTATCAGTTGTAGCTAACGAATCCTAACGGGTTGTAGCCCCTTCCAGTTGTAGTTATTAAATTTGTTTACCCCAATGGTTGTTATTTCGAATTTATTTTTAAAAAGAATTCCATAGTTTTACCCCCAAGACTTGGGTTTCCACCTCAAAATATTGTGTACTGTGCATTTTGTTATTTTCATGTATATTGATTATATGCTATGATTGGTAATTAACAACTTGCTCTTGATTAAAAAATTATAATTGTGCAAATATTAATTCACCCCCTCCCAGTATTTCAACACATATAAATATATTACCTTAAAAACAGTGAAATTTCCACTCTGCTGTTATGATACTTTTAAACCCATCTATACGCAGCAGTTACACTTCCAAGATTAGCAGTTACACTTCCAAGATTAGTAAGTTGGACTGCTCACAAGTGAGCCAGAAGAATGAGTGGATTACACGGCATAATAGTAAGGGGGTTACATATGGAGGGAGCTCTATTCTTGGTCACCAACTCAGCACCTAAAGCCATCAAGCAGAGGGTCTACCACGTAGGAGTTACTTACCTCTCACTTCATGGAGCATTTATTACCTAAGTTACCATTCAGGCACACTTTCCAGGAAATCATTTTTCGTTTCGTAGAAGAAATAATGATGAATAGGTACTTATTCTTGAGCTACCATTAATGTAACCACTCTGCTAACTTTTATAAGAGACACCACAGGATGATGATCCCATCAGTTGTCAATGGTCATTGAACATTTTCATTTTCCCTGCCATTCCATTCCTCCTGGCCATTTTGGAGAGTTAGCAGCACGTGATATAGCGGTGATATTGTGAGAAATTAGAGAGCTGATCTCGTAGCTTTGTCATTGTTCTAAATATTTTAGAAACTGATAATGGAGAAATTTTCCGTGTGATTATCAAATTCATTGTTTTATGTGGAGTGCATCTTTGATAATGCTTTAGCTGTATATTTTTCATTGTGATATCCAAGATCTTCATGAGTAAGCCTAATAAGATATGTTGCAGATTTCTCTCTCTTTACTCCATCACCGAATCTATCAATGCACTGGTCAACCTCGGGAAGCATTCGATATCGCTGTTCCATACGTTTAATCCAGATTCGAAAGTACTAAGCGTTCCGAGTTCAAAACTGCAAAACATCATCAAATATTTGAACTCTTTTATCCATCTGATTGTTTATCTGCACCCCAATTCAGTGACTTAAGTGATTATTCCTGTATTCCTGCATGTATTGGTGAATTAGTTTGAGATCAAATAGATTGATTCACATATTTTAGGCTTAAATTTCATTTGGAATACCAACATGTGGCCGGCATGCACCAGCCCAAAGTGAGAGGAGCCAGCAAGTGTGACAGAGTTGGTTTCGAGAATGTTACACCCGAAATCCCTTGTCTGTTGGGCAGATTACGATAACAGTTTCGAGAGCTAACATGACTATTATCACGAGCACAGTGGGAATTCAAACAAGATAATAAAGAATCCTCTAGAATGGCACCGATTCTTTATTAAGACATGATCCGCTTTTGAATGTCTGACTTCCCAAACCAGGTGTTTTGGCTTTGGGGAGTCATTGCTACTATGGGTAAGTATTTCATTGGAACCAAGTATCATATGTCTTGCACTAAGAAATGGAGGAGCTTATAACTAAAATGGAGCAAGAAATGGACGAGCTTATAACTAAAATGGAGCAATTCAGATAAGAGGCTTATAAAGTGAGCCTTAAAATAAGATAAGTTGTAATGAGAAAGGAAGAAGAAGTTTAAATGTCGCGACAAAAACAAGCTAATATGGAGGAGAGGTTGTAATGTTCCTACCTAACAAAACAATAAAAAATAAAAAATTGAATTATCCGCAAAAAAAAATGTTGGCATTGTCCTAAACAATCCATGGTTTTATTGTACATAGTTTAGGAGCCCTTGCACATGGTTTTATGTTGTATAAAAAATAAAAAATTGAATTATCCGCAAAAAAAATGTTGGCCTTGTCCTAAACAATTCATGATTTTATTGTACATAGTTTAGGAGGGCTTTGCAAATGGTTTTAAAACCATGTGCAAGGGCTCCTAAACAACCCATGATTTTATTGTACATGGTTTAGGAGGGGCTAGCAAATGGTTTTAAGACCATGTGCAAGGCCCTCTTAAAACCACCCATGGTTTGGTTTTAATAAGGCCTTGCACATGGTTTTAAAACCATGTATGGGGAATAAAATAATAAAAAATATTATATGTCCACCATAAATAATACTAAATATTAAAAATAAAAAGATTATATGTTCACCATAAATATAATTAAATATTAATAATAAAAATATTATATGTCGAAACGATGTGTTTTTTATTTGAATAAAATTAATAGCTCATTGAGTACAATACTTGATACAGGTTTGCACCTTGCACCTCTAGAGATTTAATCCATGTCAACACTTGATAGAGCCTAGGATTTGGATCTATGCTGGTAGATATATAGTTTGTGTTTATTCTTCTGGAGTCATTAGAGAGAATTTGAGGTGAAAAATGAGCCTCAAAATGACCAAAATGTACTATAAAAATCAACCAATTACATTCTAGTAATGACATCATCCCCATGGTTGAGGTAGCATTGCATGAGTTAAGAATGTTTATTTGTCACATTTTCTATGGTGGAAGAAAACCCATAGTTAACCAAGGTCATGGTACAAGTACTCATAATTCATAAAAATGTCTTTTCACATTTTTTTAATAAAATAATATATTGTCATTTTCATGTTTTTTAATTATAAATTATATATTCACTCAATTTTATTTAATATCATAATGTCAAACTAATATATATATAATCTTGTAATTTTAAAATAAATTAAATTCATAAATAATATTTATATGAAAAAAATATGTTAGTTATACATATAAATTAAATTCATGAATAATACTAATATGAAAGATGTATGTCAATTATGGATGAATTATATATATATTGAATCATATGCATTCATTTATATCATGTTTGAATGTATAAAACAACATGGTGATATGATAAATGTTTATATGATTAGAACTTTGTTATGAATATTTTTTTGATAAAAAAATTATTATAATTTTTTAAAACATAATTTTATAAAATAATAGGGAAATTATGTTGTTATAACTTGTTAAATATTAATTAATAATAATGTCATTATGATAATAATTATAATAAATGTTATCATGTTAGTCTTAATAATAAAAATATTTTAAAATTTTAATGATTAAAAAATTAATTAAGCCATTTATATTTAATTTGAAATTATAACATAATGTGTAAAACTGTATTATGACGCATTTTTTTAACAAATTAGTAACATTGATTTTTTACATGTATATTTTGTATTTATATTTTTTTTAGTTGCAAGGAGTGTAAATAATTTTTTAGATAAATATTTATATTATAAAAATATTTTCAAAATGTATAATTATTTTTTTAATAATTTATTTTCATCTATAAAAAAATATTAAAATAATTTATGCTTCAACTAATAAATTAAAAGAATTTATCCACCACCATTCACTTATTAAGTTAATATGACACATTATTTATTCACAACTTTTTTATTGCTAAAAATTAATATACATTAAAATCAAGTAATAAATTAAAAGAATTTATACACCAATGTTTATTCAGTTAATAATATATATTATTTACTCGTAACTTTTTTATTGCTAAAAACAATATACATTAAAATCTTATATACTGATATGACATATTTTCATAATGCATAAATATATTTTTAATAATTTATCTAAGAATACATTAAGTCTTATATTATTTTCAATAAGATATTTAACTATAACACTCATTTAATATATAAAAAAATTATGATTTTGATATTAATTTATTCTAATAATGCAATAAATATTATAATAATATTGTTAAAATTTTACATGTAAATAAATCTCAATTATATCACATTAAAATTAAATAGATGAGGAATGTACTAAATATAAAAAAGTCGACATAAATTAAAAAAATAACTCCTAAAAATATATATTTTTTGTTTAATTTTATTTACAAGTTCAAGACAAATAAATGCTAAAGGACAATAATTTTTTGGGAATCTACAATGAATCTTAGTCACATCATTGTAGAGTTATTTTATTAATTTTATTTATAGTCAATTTAGAAAAGTAACTCAACCATAGTTATTTATATTGTGCATAAAAAGTAGTGTAGAAGGTGAGTTGTCATATATACTTACCCCATAAAACCCCTAATTCATAATATTTTAATATATCTTGTATTTTTGTAGTACATCTATCAGGAGGCCTATTTTTTACCTCAAATTCTCTCTAATCTTATTGTATGCTGAATTTGTTTTCGATTAAACTAGACTTGTTAGAAAAACTTTGGAAATAAAAGAACATATTAATAATTTTAAACTAAAAGATAGCTATAAACTTAGCCATTCATAGAAGCCATTAATACATCATCTCAATTACCAAATCATATCCATCTTTCCCTGGTTAAGTCTTTCCTGTATTATTTTTCTATTTATTTACTAATTCTTTTTCTTACTATACTTGGCCCTTTTCTTTTTTGATCATATTAGTTTCCTTTATTTATCTAACACAAGCATATTAATTTATTATTACTTTTTAACTGTTATTGTTGTTTCTCTTCTCCTATAATACACATTTTTTTTTTATTTCTTTCTTCGTTTATTGTTATTAATTTGTTATATTATTATTTTGAGTAAATTATTTTTCTTGTTAGTTTTTTTCAATGTTATTTTTTCTATTTATTTGACAATCTATTTATTTGACAATTTTTTTTCTTGTTATAGTAGTTTCTTCTTTAATTAATATAACCTTATTAATTTAGTTTACAGAGCAATTATTAATGAGTAATTGAGATAAGAAATTGTAAATGAAAAATCATAAATTCAAATCCCTAATAAATACTTAAAAAAAAAACATAAACATATTAATTTATTGATTCTCTTTTATTTCTCTTTTCTTATAGTACAATTTTTTCCCTCTTTTTATGGTTATTAAATTACTTTAATATTATTTTATTTATATTAAATTACTTTAATATTATTTTATTTATAGTTATTAATTTGCTTTATTATTATTATGGTTATTAATTTGCTTTATAAAATTTAAACTTAATTATTTTCTACCTTATTAATATAATATCATTTCATGGCTATTTTATTATTACTTATTATTGTATTATTATGATCAATTACATATTGTATCTCTTCTTTTGTTCATTAATTTATGAATAAAATTGTTCATTAATTAATTATTTTATTTATATTCTTGGTTGAGTTTAATTTTTTTTTAATTAATTTTAATCAATATATTATAAAATAAATTTTTAATTTTTTTTATATCAATATTAATTAAGAGCAAAGCTGCCTTAAGAAATGGTTTAATCTAATAATTTAAAAATGTTTTAATTTAATAGCTTTATATACCTAGGTTTAATTTAATAATTTAAAATTGTTTTAATTTAATAGTTATCTATAACCCAAATTTAATTTCATAATTTAAAAATGTTTTGATTTAATAGTTATATAGACCAAAGTTAAAGTTAAAGTTTGAAAGGAAGATCTTTGCGGCCTTTGAAAGGAAGATCTCATGCGGCCTTTGAAAGGAAGATCTCCACGCCAAGGAAGCTAGTCATTCAAGCACTTCAGCGAAACATTCTTAGCGAATCATCTCTGTGACGGGCAATTGAAATGAATCTAGGGTTTCTTCTCTACGGTGTTTGCAAATTCTAAGCTAAACATCTCTGCAAAAGGCCTTTGAAACGAATCTAGGGTTTCATCTCTACGACCTTTGAAAAGGATATATGGCTTTGAAACATCTCTACGAGATTTGAAGCAAAACATCTATGCAGCGGGCATTTCAAACAAATCTAGGGTTTCATATATGTGTCTTTTGAAGAATCTTTGTTGTATTTGAGACATCTATTCCACCTTTGAAACATTTGAAGTGAGTGCATCTCTACGGCGAGGAAGCTAGTCATTAAAGTAAAGGATTTCAAGGATTCTCGGTGGCCATTTGAAATAAGCAAACGCCATAACCAAAGGAACTCTCATTGTTATGTGAGCCTCATGACATTGAATTCGACAGGGTTTTTGAACCATTTGAACTAGGGTTGAAGGCTATATGGAAACGGTTATATTAGGTGCACACATTCCTTATATTTTTTCTAATACATATATACTGCTCACATATTTCTTTTTGTTCACAAGTATGAATAATTCACCGCATCTACTAAAAATTGTCAAAGGTAGACCTAACATAGTTAGTCTATAGAGCCTTTATGAGTATATAGAATCATTAGAGAAATGTAGAGAAGAAAGAGAAGTTAAGCTACAAACATAATTAGAAGGTATGCTAGAAAATAAATTTACATCTCTTGAAGACAAGATCCAAAAACAAATAGAAAATTAAATAAAACTATTGGAGAATAAAATAGAGACAATGGAGATTAGATTACAAGTAATAGAAAAACAAAGCCAAGTTACGAACCAAACATCCCAAGGAGATGTTGAAACCTTAGAAAGTCTTAAAATGAAGGATGTGATTAAAGAACTAGAAGCACAAGTTGATAACAATCTCACCCTAAATAGTGTGGCAGGTAAATTAGACATCAAACCCATTAAAGAGGAAATGAAAAAAATGATAGAATTAGACAATGAGCGTAACAAAAGGGCCTTGAACCTTATAATATTCGGTTTGAAAGAGGAGGTAGACGAGGATACATTAGCCATAGCCCAGACAAAATTGCATAATAGATTAGAAATTGAAACAACATGTCTCACATAAGCAACAAGGTTGGGGAAATTAACTGAGAACAAAGGAAGGTTGATCCGGATAAAGGTGAGCTCTATTGACCATAAGCATGACATACTTAGTAAAATCTCAAGTCTAAAAGGAATGGGAATATTTATAAATGAAGATCTCATTCCAAGAGATCAAGCAGAATTAAGAAAGGAGGTTCAAAAGGTAAAAGAAGCTAGGAAGGAAGGAAAATGGGCAATAATCAGAAATAGAAAAGTCGTTATTCGAGATAGAAACCAAAAAGATAGTAATAAATAACAATTCAACATGCTCCAAATTCTTTTTTGGAACTGTCGGGGCTTCCCATGGAAGAAATGCCCCAAGCTAAGTTGGATCTCAAATGAAGTTGATATTATATTGTCAGTTGAAACTTGGGAGCACCAAGAATCTAAGGTCCCTAACATAAATGGCTTTATACTTTGGTCAATCTGGAACAAACGATCATATCGCAGAGGCATTGGAGGTATATCTTGGTTCATTAGGAAGAACATCTCCCCCCATGCTAGGATTTATAAAAAAGACCCTTGCAACCAATATATTTGGATAGAGATTACTAACATTGATGATAAAAAAACCTACATAGCAATCTGTTATTTTGTCCCTATTAATTCTAACTTCTATAAGAAAAACAATTTAGATAAAAATTGTCCTTACCATGGTTTAGAGAATGATATTTCTAGCCTAAGGATTGAAGGTAATATCCTCTTAATGGATGAGTTTAATGCTCGTACTTCAAGAAAACAAGCTATTCTTCTAAGCAATTATTCCAACCCTAATCCTCTTTGGTTAGGCAAAGACCTTACTCTACCTAGCAGGTACAACAGAAGCTCTGAAGATCTAGGGGAAAATTTGTTTGGGTCTGAGCTAGTTAAGCTTTGTAGTGCTCAAGATCTCATAATTTGCAACGATCTAAAGAAGTGGTCCAATTCTAGCCAGATGACTTGTATCCATGGGCTTGGTAGCAATGTGGTAGACTATGTTATTTTCGATATTTTATATAATGAAATAATAAATTTTGACATCTTAAAGGACCACGAGGTTGAATCAGATCATAGACCCTTAATTGTAACTCTCAGTTTTATCATGCATAGAGATCCCATAGAAGATAATCCTTATAGCCAAAATAACTTGATTTTTGATAGAAATAAAAATGATCTTTTTCTAAATGATTTAAACATTAATTTGCTTCATTTATCAAGTATAGACAACATAGAAGACCTCTATCATAATTTTACTACAACCCTCTCACATTCTATTAACACGTTCTCAATTGAAGTCTCAAGCAATAAAAGAAATAGAAAAACCAACCCTTGGTATGATAAAGATTGTAAAAGTGCGAGAAGAGAAATTAAGGAAGCTCTTGATGAGTCTCTTAAAATTGACAAGATAAAAATATACAAAGTCCTAACTAAAAGGAAAAAAATACAATATATTCATAAAAGACAAAAAAATCTCTTACACCTCTCTAAGGTGGCTCCTAAGAAATTTTGGAGCCAGATTCTAACTAGAAATACTAAAGATAGTGATAGAATTGCTTTACACGACTGGAATCCTTATCTTAAAAAACTTTATGAATCCCCGAATGTCATAGACAACTTTGAAACCCTGCTCACAACAGTAGAAGGACATTGAAGGTTACCAGGCAAAATTCTTAAAAATTGGAGGTCTTGTCGTCATCCCTGACATCCACAAGCTATTCAATCAAGCAGTCAAGCAAGGGTTTCCTAAACCTTGGACTCAGAGCCTCATTATCCCTATTTTTAAAAGTGGGGATACAAATAACCCCTCTAATTATCGGACAATTATGATTATCCCCCTCTTAGCCAAGTTATATGGTATTATTTTGAAAAAGAAGATCAACATATGGATTGAAAGTGAAGGTAAGCGGGCTAAAGGCCAAGCAAGTTTTAGAAGCCAACACTCAACAACGGACCACCTCGTCATGCTTAGGATCATTGTGGAGGAGTGTCGTAATGATAAATCCAATCTCTTTTGTTTTTTTGTGGACTTTATAAAGGCTTTCGATACGGTACCTAGAAATAACTTATGGAATATATTAGAAGAGCTAAACGCTCCTTTCGAGTTGAGAGCTGCCGTAATAAGGTTATACGAGAATGTAATCGCCAAGTTTAAGAGCAACGAGGGGTGGTCGAGAGATATTAAGTGTAATATCAGAGTTAAACAAGGTTGCCCCCTCTCCCTACCCTATTTGGCATTTACATCGATATGCTAGAAGGTTGTTTCGAAGAAGCAGGTTGTGCTAACATGTTCTTAGCTGGAATAATCATCATCCTTCTTCTCTATGCTAATGATATTGTTCTTCTGGCAAGGTGTCCATCTGATCTTGATAAGCAACTACAACTTCTTAAGGATTTCTGCTCTACCATGGGTATGACTGTCAACACTGACAAAACAAAAGTTCGGATTATCAAATCCAAGAAGGACACTTACGCTAATTTTGGGAATGACAATAGCAACTTGGAGGAAGTGTCTTCTTTCAAATACCTAGGAATTGATATTCATCACAAGCTCAACTGGAACTATAGCATTGAGAAAATGATTAATGGAGGGTGGAAAGCTTACTTTGGTCTTGAAAATAATTGTAAAGCAACAAACCTTGTGATGTGGAATAAAAAAAAGTTCATCTTTGAAACTTTAGTCACTCCTGTTATCTTGTATGGATGTGAGGTTTGGGGTTGCAACATCTCTAGAGAATCTTGGAGAAAGATTGAGCAAATCCAAAAACGTTTTATAATGTATAACCTCAAAATTAAAAGCAATACACCATATCCTATTCTCCTTATAGAAGTGGGTCTTTCCCCTATCGAGATTCTAGCTATGAATAGGCTCCTATTGTACAAGCACAAAATCAATAACATGGGAAACCATAGACTTCCTAAGCTAGCTTTAAATTCCAGCCAAAACCACCTAAGGCTCAAGCGAGGTTGGTATAAAGATACTAGGGCCTGGTTAAACCACTGGGAGATCGACAAAAATATTGCATTGCAAAATATTAATAACATTAAACATATTGTTACTTCTAAGTTTAAAGAGAAACTGTGGTGTGAGAAAGATTTAGAGGCTAAAAGAAAATTAAGATATTATAAAGAGGTCATCAACCCTACTCTATAAGATCAAAAGTATCTCTATGTTTTAACCAGTTCAATGAAAAAAACTAATATAGCCAAGATAAGAACGAACTCCCATGAGCTCCATAGTGAAACAGGTCGTTGGACAGTTCCTAAAACACCATGGGTGGAAATGATCTTCCATCTCTGTAAGAATAGAACATTGAAGATGAAAATCACTTCCTCTTAGAGTGCCCCGCGTACACCCACATTAGATCTCAGTTTCGTAAGCTTTGTTGCAACACCAACCTTCCTAGCCTTTTAACTTGTCAAAAATATAGTGAGCTCGGGATGCTTCTCACCAAGCTCTTTCAGTATAGGAACACAATTTTAAAACAAACTAATTATTTGGTTTCTTTAGGTTCGATAAACCAAAGTTTGGTCTTAGTGGATGTTAACCATCATCATCATCATCAAGAAGTCATAAGAAAATGTCATTGTCATTTAGAAAAATCAAAATTGTATTAAATAATTAATGTTGAAGATATTAATTGTGTAGTAATTTATAGGGATTTTATAAAATTTGCATTTATTTACTAACAAAATTTTATCAAAATAAAAATAATTTTTTCTATTAACAATAAAAATGCTAAATAAATTATTAAACTCTAATAAATCTCTAAAATAATATCAACGAATTAAAATATTAATCATTATATTTGTTTGAATAAACCAATAAATATTTTTTAGAAATATAAAAAAAATGTTAATCTTTAGTTTCATTAATATGTTGGTTTATGAAATGTGAAAATATCTTAATTGAATATCAAAATAAATATTTGGAAATTTTAGTTTAAAATTTTTATTGAATAAATTTATATAAAAAAATATTATAATATGTTAAAGTTTTTATATATATTAAAAAATATTATATCTAAATAAAAGTTTTATAATGATATAGCTATACTGAATTATTGTGATGTGATTGTCACATCTATCAAGATTAGTTATTATGACTATTTAATAGACAAGGCACTTGACATTATTACATTTTATTTCTAATTTTTTATTAAAAATAACGCTTATATATATTTAAGTAAAAGTTGTATATAATGATATAGCTATAGGATGTGATTGTCACATCTATTAAGATTAGTCATTATGACTATTTTTAATAAACAAGACACTTAGCGTTGTTATATATTATTAATTTTTTTTATATCTAACAATTTCATTTGCACACTAAAAAAAATTAGTCAAATCATTAAAATAAACAATCATAAAATGAAAAAATAGATTTTAAAAAATAATTAAAAAAATTTATTTTGAAAATATTAATTTAATACATGAATTATATAAATCTTTTGTTAAAATATATAAATTAATTAAAATACTAAACGATAACTATATATACTTACCTTTAAAAAGTATAATAAATATTACACCACTATATTATTAAATTTCTTTATATAATAAGGTATAATAAATATATATACTTACCTTAAAAAAAGTTTAATAAATATTACACCACTATATCATTAAATTTCTTTATATAATAAGATATAATAAATATTACATCACTGTATTATTATATTTATCACTGTATTATTAAATTTCTTAATTTATTATTATATATAGCACCTTTAAATATATATACAAATTAGTTATTCTCTATTTATCCCATTACTCTTCTCTCTAATTTTTTAATTTTGTTCCTTTTTCTTATATAAAACTTTATATTATTTATTACTTTCCTCTCTTATATAGTGAATTTAAAATTGCATTTGATATTATTGGTTTGTTAATATTTTGTAAGTTTATTTTTCTCCATTTTTGTTAACTTAATATAATATTATAAAATAACTTCCTCTTTTACATCATTTAATAAACCTTATACTATCCCATCCTTCCTTATTAATTATATTATTAATTGTTCTTTCTTTTATTATTTTATTGCCTTGAATCATTATATAAATTTTAATATTATTATTATTATGCTATATTTATCCAAAAAATAGTTATTATTATTATCTATATTAATTTATTCAATTCTACCATATTCTAACAGAAGTCATTATATTATTAATTGTTCTTTCTTTTATTATTTTATTGCCTTGAATCATTATATAAATTTTAATATTATTATTATTATGCTATATTTATCCCAAAAAAAGTTATTATTATTATCTATATTAATTTATTCAATTCTACCATATTCTAACATTTTTTCCATTTGATATTTCTCTAATGGCTAATTTTATTTTATTACTTTAAATAATTATATAAATTTTAATATTATTATTATGCTATATTTATCCAAAAAAATATAATTATTATTATCTATATTAATTTATTCAATTCTACCATATTCTAACATTTTTTCCATTTGATATTTCTCTAATGGCTAATTCTATTATATTATTTTTATCATATTCTAACATTTTTTCCATTTGATATTTCTCTAATGGCTAATTCTATTTTATTATTTTTATAATTGTCTTAACGACTAATATTTATCTCTAGCCATACTCTATTTAATTAGCCACTCTTTTCTATTTGAAACAGCTTTATATGGATCTTGAAAATGAGTAGAGTGTCCACTCGAAACATGTTAGTCATTCCTAAAACTACTATACAATGAAACTCTAGAAGAGTAAACACAATGGTTGAACACTGGAAACATAACATACATGTTCAGATAAATAGTATGCTTAGAAATCAAGGGTTAAAGATTTCCAAATTGGGGAATAGCTTTGGTTGTTATTTGTAATTACTAGTTAGTCCCCAGTAAATGCATCTATTTGTTTGCCCAAAAGATTACTACTATTTGCTTCATCAGATTACTAAGCAATGGTATGGCATCATAAATCAATGCCCTTGTACTAGAAATTTGGAACAATTCCTTCCAGATCTTGTCCACTATAATTATATAATTATATGTTACAGAGGCAGAATCAAGGTGCTTGTGTACCAAAGCACCAAAGTGTACTCTGCTTATGTAGAATAACAGTCAATAAATAGGAATTCATATACAAGTTACAGAGATTTCAATGTTCACAGAGCCAAAAGATTGCTATGTGCCTTCCAAGCAAAAGCTTTGCATGCTTATACTTCTAATGTGCATTATGATCCTTGGATCTTTGCTTCAAACAAACTGTAGTAGTCAAACCTTCAAACCATTGTGCATGGCAATCATAAAAACACCAAATGATGGCATAGCTTACCAAAGAACAATAACACTGCCATAACAGGAGAAGCATCTGGCATTTGTTCTGACACATCCGCAGTTTATAGGAAGACAGTTTCCTATTCAGACTCTGGTTCTTCTGAACCCTCCTGGGTGTCATCATCATCATCATCATCATCATTTTTATCATCTTCTTCCCCTTCTGTATCTTCAGTGTCAGGGGCATTATCATTATTCCTTCTAAGTCCATGAAGCTGCCTGAAATCAGGGGCAACAATATCAAGCATCTCGTTCAAAGCTTGGTGCTCATAGCTTTGTCGAGAAAACTTGGGAACTGGGGAATTTTGACTTTCTGGTGCTGCATCTTCAGGTGCTGTGTCCTGACATTTCAAGCTGCTTAATTGTAGATCTTGCCTGGACCTTGCGTTGTCACTTGCTGCAATCTGACTAGCATCAAAATCTTGATTAAGTCCTTCATCACTGATCCTTCCAGTCCCTGGTTGTCTGTCATCACTACGAAGAGATTCATTGTCGCCATGAACTGAACCAACTGTACTGACTGCCCAACTACCAGCAACCTCCGATGTTAATAGCTCAACTGTTGCTATCGAATGCTCCTCTCCCTTGTTTCTAGAGTCTGTCTCATCTTTATGCTGCTGAATAACAGGAAATTGGCTCTGCCTCTCCTGATTTAATGAGTTTCCAATAGGATGGCATGTTCTTGCCAAATGCTGGCCACTGTTATGTGTATCAGGTATTCTTTCTGGTTCAGCACCACTCGTATTGAATGTTGCCCCTTGATTTTCACCAGCTAATTCTGTCTTCACCCAGTCCATCGGAGCTTGGTCTTCATCTTCAAGTTGCATCGTTTCTCCTCCCAAACCTCCTTCACCATCTTCCACCTCTTCATCCTCCTGAATCATTTCTCTTAGATTCTTGCTTGATCTGGCAGGCTCATTCCCCATAGAATATGTACAAAACTCAATCCTTCTGCCTCCAATTGTGCTTTCAAGCAACTGAGTTGCATCTGCTTCAGTTGCAAGCTCTCGTTCAGTGCCAATATGATCATCATCATGATTTAGCATTGTGCCTATGGTTTCAGTATCATGTATCATTTGAAGTGTGTTTTCACAGTCCTCTTCCTGTGTATCGCCATTTTCCCAGTCTTCAAGTGCATCTCCAGTTTTTGATTTATTCATATTGCACTTTTCAGCACCATCAGAATCATTGGTGCAATTAGTTTCCCCCACTTCCTTTGGTGTCTTTGCTTGATCAGAAGCTGCCCCTTCCCCATGAACTCTATCAGTTTCAATGTTACCTGCCATTATTTCTTCTCTTGTTCTAGTTACTTCCCTACAGAGATTTTCTGTCCTCAACTCAAAATCGTTGTTTGTATTTGTGGATTCACGTTTTTCACCATCTTCCAGAGTTCTTAACATTCCATTCAACTGTTCCTGCTGTTTTTGCTGCAGTACAGCAATCTCCTCAGCTGTAGAGTGAAATGCCCTTAGCTGAGTTTCGCTGTAAAATACAGATGAGGTGTTGTTAAGCAATATAAGAAAAAATAAAAGAAATCAAACAAATACAAGATGAAAAAAACTATGGAATGAACTGTCCTCTATTAAGAAAAGAAAAGGTTATCTGAAGTAGACAAGAACAATAACATATGCCTTCTGAAGATCATGGAGTTAAGAAAAAACATCTTTGTTGTAGTCTTTCAGATTGCTATACTCCATAAATAAGATTTGGAAACCTCTATACTCACCGAAGAACAATACGTTCTCTAGCACCTTGCAACCGTTGCCTCTCAAGTCCTAGATCTCGAATTGCAGAAGCAATTTCCAATTCAAGTGAAGAAACCTTGGCCCATGCATCTTCCCGTGCTGCCTGCTAGCATTAGCATAAAGGACTCTCAGTTATTAAACAATATCCATGTAAAACATATAAAAAAAGTACTTGAATTATATCATATTTAGCATCATGTATGTTTAGGGGTTTTCTGGCCAAATTTGGGTAGAAGACCACTTGAAAAGCTTGACAAAATATTAGATATGTAAAGTTTCAAAAGGGAGAAGTATATTCAATTCAAAGATTCAAGCATCTTTATGAGATCTAAAGATAGATGCTCCTAATTTGTATAAAGAAATTAAACTTCCAATGGAGCAGTTATCGAAAAATCCATCTAATAACACCAAGAGAAATTATATAAAGATAAATTATACTTGATATATGTTTTGAAAGGTAAAATTGAGGAAGCCTGCTGCAGAGAATCTATAAGTCACTAAAATATAAAGAAAGGAGCAATTTGTGTAGTGGCCAAATATTAAAGAGATGAACAGTGTTGATGCTATTGCCCAAGATCGTCAAGTAATTTGAAGACTTAAAAATAGCTAAAAACACCTGAACTCTTTATCTCTGATATTGATACTAAAAGGTCAGGGTAGACCTAAAGTTTAGATGATAGACAATATGTTACAAATATGGTAATGTCAACAATTTTCTAAAAGAGAAATGATGCATGTTCAAAAATAGCAAGAAAAAATTGTGAAGTGTATCCAACCGAAGTCTAAAGTAGAACTAACAATAACAATCAAAGTAAAATGAACAGGACAAAGTAGTTGACAGACTAAATTATGATATTGTTCAGCAAATGTTATCTCAGAATCATGCACATAACCTTTGACTATATAGCTGTGTTGTGGGGAAGCCACCCCCCTGCTTCACGCTCCCAGAGGAAGCAATCAAGAATCAGTCCTGGAAGTGTGATTCCTGATCGCTTCCTCTTGGGAGCATTTTGTGGAGGGCTTAGGGAGTGATGAGGAAGCGTCGCTCCCAAAGCGCTTCCTCATCACTCCCTAAGTGCTTCTGAGAGCAAAAAATCGCTCCCAAAAACGCTTCCTTAGCGATTCCACGAATTTGGGCACATTGTCTTTGGGCACTTTTGCTTTTGGAACCAAGGCATGGTTCCACTAGGGTTTTTTGGCTTGCTTAGGGTTCATTTAAGGTATTTAAACACTATTTGACTCATTTGCTCTCATTCTATTTCTCATTTCATGCATTTCACTTCTCTTTGCTAGGGTTTTGAGCTGGTTTGCTAGTTGTTTGTGAGCAAATATGTGGAAGCTTGGAAGGGAGATTGAAGGCTACTATTTCTGAGAGCTTGGAAGGGAGATTGAAGGATTCTATAAAGACATTCAACCACCATTGGAGAGCTAAAGAGATAAGCTCTAAATCCCAATCTTTCTTTGTTTTTCAAAAAATATTTCACTATGTTAAAATCTTAAATCTTGAATGTTCTCTTCTCCTACTCTTTCCCATTTCTCCTCCATCATTCTATTGTATGCAACAAGTGGTTCTCATCTTAAGTCAAGAAGCATGATGGGTATGTGGTTTTTGTTTTTGTTTCCACTTCTTATTGTTGAAATTTCAGAGTGAGGAGTTTTTAACACAAGTAGTAAACTTTAATGCATGAACATATAAACTCAGATTTAGAATAGTACTTGTTGATGAAATTATCATTGATGCCAACATGGACTTGTAGCGCCTTGGATCCCTTACAGTGCCACCAAGTCCCACTTGCAGTGCCTTGGACCCCTTACAAAGTGGGTTTGTGCCTTGAAGCATCTTGTACAAAGTTGACAAGGTCCCTGTACCCACAAGGTTGGATCTTGAAGTCACCACCTTGTTGAATATGTTGAAGACCCTGTTGATGGTGCTGAAGACCCTAGAGATGGTCTTGAAGCCCCTATGGATGATGGAGAAGCCCTAGATGGGTTGGAGAAGCATTAATGACCCATTCAGTGGTCATTCATGCTCTGATGGTGTCATGGTACCCCAAGAGAAGGCCTAGCAACCCCATAGGTAATGCCATGATGGATCTTGACCCTTGGAGGTCCCCTTGTGTGGTTGAGGTGGTTGAAGAAGCCCATGAAGCCTTTTGCATAGTGAAGAAGTCCTTGGACCCACAATTGATGGTTTAATGGTCCTTGTACTCTTGAAGAAGATGAAGTGGTCATGTGTGGCTTAATGGAGTCCTGGAACTTTTGAAGATGGCCCTAGGGTATGAGAAAGGCTTGGCACCCACTTATATGGTGATATGATGACACTTGGACACGGTTTATGATGATGTGGCACCTTGATGATGGGGTCCTTGGTCATACATATGGGGTCCTTGATGGTACCCTTGAAGGAATGTTGAAGATGGTTTGGCTCATATATGTGTGGGTATGATATTGATGCTCTTGATTAGAGTGACATGATGATCATTAAAGATAACTTGTGGACAAACAATTGAATGATAAGGTTGACCATAATAAGGTAGAGCATACCCTTGCTTTATGATGACCATTGAAGATGACGTATAAATGGAAAGAATGACTTTGAAAAATGTAGATAAAATAATACATGCAATCGTGAAACCATTTTTTTTAAATGGTAAGGTTGAAGTTTGGTTATGACACAACAATATGGATGGTGTGAAGTTGGAGCTCTGAATTCGGACTGAGGCAAGAGGATAGCTGCAGCAAAGGACCCGAGTTTTTGATGACTAGCAGATAGTGATTGTGGAGATTTTTGGTGGTCAACTGAGGCCCGCAGAGATGGTTTTGGTTTGAATTCTTTACTAGCCCATGCAAACTGTCCACATGTACAGCAGCAGACATATACAAGCTTTGACATATAAGGTATGATAAAAATACTGTTCAATGTTGGTACAATGAGTGGCACATACAGTGGTAAATGTTAAGTTATGATAGGATGATATGATGATAACCCTAGCAATAGTGAATACAGTGATGTTTGTATCTATGATGAAGTTTGTATCTACAGTGATGGTGAGATGATGATAGAATGATGATGTTCACCAAGTGAATACAGTGATAGGTTGGCTTATACAGTAGTTCTTTGACAGTCCACGCTTGAAGTCTTTGACAGTCCAAAATTGAAGAATTGACAGACTGAGTTGTATCCTACAGCAAAAGAAGTGTTAAGTAACAAGTGATATAACAGTCACTTGTGTGAATTGTGATTGAGAGTGATGTTTGATATGAAAGATATGAAGTGACAGTTGACAGTGTAAATTGACATGATTGACAGCTCTTTGAAGACTTTGACAGTCTCTTTTGTGAAAAATATCTAAGTATATAGTGGTATACAGTACAATTAGGTTGAAGATGCATGATACTGATACAAGGTATGTTTTGCACTATTATATATATTTGAGGATGAATGCATACCCTATGACTATGATGCACTAATGATGATGCCCTAGTTGCATATACAGTGGCATATACGAAGTAATGATGATATGTAAGTGAAGTTAATGATGTAGTGCATACAGTGGTAGCATATAAACAGTCACATAGGTGCTTGAGTACATACGGTGGTGTACTAATAAAGATGATGATGCCTTATATTTTATGATGCAAATTCTGTAATGAAGATGCAAGCTTGATGATGATTGCTTGCTGACACTCTAAGGATGATGGTAATAGATGAAGTACAGTTGTATGAACAAGTGAAGCATGCAGGTGCTTACCTTTTGATTATGATTGACACCTTGATGACAAATTGTATTGCAAAAGTTTGACCAGTAGAAGGATACACCTACAACTATGGAGACCTTGATGATTGATGACTTGATT
>LPNX010760659.1:691963-703702 GCA_001517045.1 Pseudotsuga menziesii | reverse complement strand
AAAAAAACTTTCTTCAACGTGGCAGCAAATGACCATAATATGGGTCATTTTGGTAACCATAAGATTCAAAGGCTTCTACATCTTTGTAGCTTCATCTTCTGGGTAATTTGTACCTATATGAACCCAATCTATTAAGATGGCTTCCTTAAAAGAGGGTTAGGCACTTACATCCATGAGAATACCATCAAGGGGACAATCTTCACCATGTCTTCATCATCACAAGAGTAGATACCTCAGATGTGAACACCAAGGTCCAACACACCGCCATAATTGTGGGTACCAATACTCAAGTCTTCCACATCATCAAGCTTGTCCACTACAAGGGATGGTGGTATCAATGACAACTGATCGTGCCATGCAAGTCACATGTTGGCATCAATGACAAATCAATCAACATTGATAAGCAGTGTTGGTGAGCAGACCATGCAGAGTTCCATGATGCGCAGTGAAGAGGAAGAGCAGCAGATTGATAATTGTCATCAATCTTGAAAGTAGTGTCTTGCACTTGAGGATTGGACTCCTCAAACCTTCTTAGTTGGAGCTAAGAAAACCAGGTTGGGTCCAGTTTTAGAGTTGGTGCTCTTTCTATCAGTTAGTGTTGATTATAATCGAGAAGATTGTTGTCTTCCATGTACAATAAATAAATATCAAAATTCCAAATATTCTTGTGTCTCCTTTGATGTGATGAATGTGCTTATGACTCTTGGCTGATTTAACTGATGCATTTGATTATCTAATTGATGACATAATGATTGATATAGTTTGGTTGACTAAAAGAAGGTAAAAAGTTTATAAATTGCTCACACACTGATTCACCCCCCCTCTCAGTGTGGCCATTGTGTTCAACAACACTGCTTGATAAAATTAGAACTGTAATAAAAACAAAAACATAATTTTCATCTCTTTCAACTTAACGCTCCATTAGTCACTACGTTAACATTTGTCCTCAAGAATCATCAAATGCCATGTACAATAACAACATGATAAAATAATGCACAGTAGATATCAACAACAAAGAATCATAACCAATATTGGAATCAGTCTTATACTCAGATACTTTAGGTTGATCTTGCCACCAAAGGAACAAGTCAATTAGGCAAACAATTTACGTACCTTGAGAGAGAGCCTAAGAGGTTTAAAGCAGAAGCATAATGACCCAGACTTCTTAGTTAACAAGCGCAGTCATACCTAGTACAGTCATGCTGACAAAGGACAAACAGTCACATAATGCAGAGAGACACAGTCATATAGTGCAGAGACACACAGTCACATAGTGCAAAGACACACAGTCATACTTTGCACAGTCATGCTGAGAAACTCATAGTCCACACTTGAGAGGCAACCTCACGGTCACGCTGCAAGAGAACCCACAGTCCACATGAAAGAAAAACCACACAGTCACGATGGAAGGTGGAGCACAATCACGTTGAGTATACAGTCATGCGGGTAGGGACACACAGTTATGTTTGAATCGGATGGACACGCAATCATGTTTGAACTGGATGGACACAAAGTCACGCAGGCAAGGTGGACACAGTAATAGTACAATTGAGAGTTAAAACAACCCAGTAAATATCTCAGACCCAGTAATAACTAATCAAACAATCACGGTACACTTGAGAGTTAACACAACCCAGTAAATATATCAGAACCAATAAAGAACTAAATCAAACAGTCAAGGTACAATTGAGAATTAACACGGTTGAGATAAGGTAGATCCAAATAGCTCACGATCTATCAGTGAGTGGTCGCGACTGAGTTAGGGAGCTCACAATTGAGTCGGAGATGGATCAAACAGTCCATGGCGAATAGAGAATTGATCATGGCTGAGCTAGAAAGCGACAAAGCTAACAAGGGATCAAGCAGACCACGACCAATGTAAGGCAGTCACAATCAGGCTTAAGAGTTCACAGCTAGTTTGGCAGGTGAAATTTGAACAGTAGAAGGTGACCGCAGACCACATGAAGAAGGGAGCAGTGAAGAAAAATAAAACACCTGAAAAACCTTTACGTCAAAACTAACAAAGAATCCAATCTAATCTTCTCATCATATCGAGATGTACTTTAATTGGAGAAGTAAAACATACTTGTAATCTTTGACGATCTTAAGGTAGGACACCAAAAGGTCCAAGGTAAAAAATAAAGTGGTGTAAATATAAAATATATGAAATAATAAAAACCATAAAAATCCTAAACAATGGTCAAAGGTAGAAATAAAAATAAAATGGTCCAAATGGTTTTATAAAATAAAAACATACAACAAAGTTGACTTAGGATAAGGTATCATAAAATAAAGTGGTCTAAAATAAAACCATAAAATAAATAAATGGTCTAGAGGTCTTTATTAATAAAACCATAAAGGTTTTATTAAAAAAACCATAAAGAAAACTTTTATAAAATTCATAAGGTAAAATGTCCAACCAAAAGAGAAGAGGGACTTAAGTAAGTGTACCACAAACCCATAAGGTGAGAGTCATCATGACAAGGGTACACACACAATAAGAGTGTTAGGACCAAGTAAGATAAGGGACCATGAGTCAACCAAGGTGGTCATAATAAAACAACCCACAAACCCACAAGATCAAGGTGAACCATAGAAGGTGGACAAACAACTTCTTTATAGGACCAACAAGACCAGTAATATTTTCTCTCTCAAGGTACATTGTTTTATATAGTTTTGTCATCACAGTATAAGGGGAAGATCCAAACTAGATGGTACGATCCTTTGGTCCTCAATACTTCTCTTAACGGTTAGTTGCTAGTGACATCATCAAGGGGTGGGCAGTCCCTCAAGAAGCAACCTAGCTGTAACAATTAGGAGAGAGGACATCACACATCATCATCTTCCATTCTTAAAGAATGGCTCTCAGCTCTAGGCTCAGTTTCAATCCCGTACTAAATCAAATTCCTGGTAATTGAACAGGTGCCTCATTCTCCCAGAGAATGGCTCTCAGTACTAAGTTGAGCTTTAGTCCTAGACTGAATCATGTTGATCAACTTCTGCAGAACCTACTTAGACATCGTGTGCCTGGTCCCAGACAAGAATATGTCTCTGCCTCTACCTGCATGTTCTACTTGGACATCGTGTCCCTGGTCCCAAACCAAAATATCCTAGAAGCATATAGGGGCCCTAGCCACATACTAGGGGCTTTGCCATGGCATCAACCTGTTTGGTCCCAGACCAAAAACCCCAAGAGACCACTAGGGGCCCTAGGGTACCTTCTAGGGTCTTACTCTGCCCTATTTAACTGACTAGGGTACCATCCTCCCTAAGAATGGGTCTCGCAGCTGCACTAACTTTAACATTCCCTCTCACCAACACTAAGCTTGTCGAGGAAATGCTTAGACTTTGACAGAGGTTTAGTCAACTCATCAGTAAACTTGTCTACTTAACAGAGCAGACTGCATCACGTCTCAGACATGGTTAACCTTCCTCTTGACGTGTTGTCATAGAGCACAAGGTTTTCTGAGAGCTTGATCTTTTATATATCCACTTGGAAGTTGTAACTGACTTCCTGTTGAGAACCACTTTCCGCACGTCATTTAACATCCTCCAAACATGATGTTTAGTTGCCACCTCATAAATGGAGGTTTCTAAAACAGTGACATGGCTCATCTAAGATATCAAACCAGAGTAATCATGAACCTCTCAATAGGTTACTCAAAGAGATCAATTGAAGACTCCCTGACCTCCTCCCTCTGCTCATCTAAGAGAGATGACTCATGGACTGGGCTTACTTCCATGTTTATATAACTGGGGAGGGTTCTCTAAAAACTTTCTTCAAGGGAGATTACAGCCTTTCTTTGCAATCCCATTCTACTAGGGATTGAGGAACACTTTTGGCTCCTTTATCTTTGAACTTACCAGCCGTTCCATTCTACCAATAACAAATGTCTGGTAGTTTCTTTGGAGGATGACCATCCAACATAACCGATCTTGCAATTTCGGGAGCCTCTTGCTCACTCTATACCTGATTACTCAATTCCTTCTTGAGTTGTGCAATTAATTCTAAGCATAACAAGATCTGCAAGCATTCATTACTTATCACATCATCCTCCTTTATAAGTTAAGATTGATTGTCATCAATTTCACATACTAACATGATTTTATCATTCATATATGTATATTGCAGCTATCTTAATGCTATCAAGAGCATATCCACATGTCGTGACAATATTAAGAGTCAACATGAATTGGGATAGGAAGTCCCTATAACTGCCCTTATGCAGAAAACGCATTGTGCATCACATTGAATATGTACCCATAGAGGTATCAACATTATATCATCTTTATGCAATAGTATACATGCATTGGCACAATTTAGATCATAATCCTAGACATAAGATTAAGCTCTAAGCTTCACATTGATTGATGTATCTGTTATCACATATATAGTAGCCGGGCTACCATATTCTATTTTTCAGATACTGTACATTTTTCAGCCAGATCTCTTACATATGAGATGCTAAGATGAGTAGTTTTGTCTGATCATTATTTTATTTGTGGACTATTGTACTCTCCCATGTCAGGACTGAGTCTTAGGACATTCAGATTTGAGGACTGATGTAGCCATTTAGTCATTTTCAGAGCAGTTATTGATGCCCAGATTTATATCAGTACTTTCTCATTGGACAGATGGTGGTTCAGATGGATTATATGCATGATTATGGCTCAACTTTTATTATATTGTGTTATGGTTATCATTGCTCTTATACTCATCTTTGTGACATGTATTAACATATAGTGTCTTGATCTGGCGGTCATAATTATATGGACTGGATGTATTTGTATTATGTATTGATGTCCCTACTTAGACTTGGAAGTTCCTGATCTATACTCATTGGTTTTGCCCTCCTTTGGAAGAATAAAGGTAGTCATTCCCACCATTGTTTTGGCTTGCTAGTGTTGGTTTCATCATTCACTGTCTCCACCCATCCATTTCCTTCCAGTTTTGTTTTAACTCGACTTACTACTTGACTTATGGCATGGAGGACCTTTCCCCACTAGAACCTTTGTTGGACAAGCCTCCCTGTTTATATTGTGTCTCGGCTCTGAGTTGGTGACAGAACTTGTCTTTGGCTCTTGGATCTGATTAATAGAAAGATTTTTTGTGGATATTTTTTAGATCTGCTTTGCATCTTATGTTCTTCGATGGTGATTGGAAAGTCTTTTGCTTCCTAGCATTCGGGAAATTGTTATGAGATCTATATTTTTTGGGGGATCATTGTCTTGTCTATAGGAGGACGACTTCAGCTTGGGCGTTTTTGCAGGGGGACCTCAACTTGCTTGGATTGTCTTTGTTTTTTTATCAGGGAGTTTTCATTAGTGTTGTGGTGACCTTTGATTTCTTCTTGCTATTTTTATGCAGCATATAGCTTCTTTCTCATGTCACAGCAAATCTGATATGGTTGACATTTGTTGTGCAGGAGAGAGGGCGCATTGACTTCCTCGGGCGAACACTGGACATAGAGCTCGCTTCAATCTTCTCAAATTGATCGAGATGGCGGGAATTATCATCATCAAGGCATCTACAAGCATTTCCAAGTAAGATCTAACAGGTAAGTCTCTTCTCTTCAGATCTCAATCCATTGTACCTTCTTTTCTTCAATTTTTCTAAAAAAACTCCTAAATAATAAAAATCCAAAAAATATTTAATCGGGGAACCACTTGATCTTTGACCAAACCATTTCTGGGTTTTGTAGATCGCCCCCCCCCCCCACTGAATCATCCTTAACGATGCCCTAATTGTGATTGGTTTTCTCTAGATCTGACTTTCTAACTACTCAAACCCCAGTGCCCCACTGAAAATTTGAATTTTTCAAGAGTTGACTTTTTTTTTTCCGAAAAATAATTACATGGGTTTGTAGATCAGGTCTTCCTCATTCCAGAACACCCCCAACGCTGAGCTAGTTCCTGCCAGGTAGACCTAGATCTGAAAAACTGATTTTCAGCCTCCTAGCCTCCCTCATTATATTTTGACTTTTTCCAAATCTGATTTTTCCTGAAATTTTCTGACTTGGGTTTGTAGATCTGGCCATCCTGATCTCATTTCCACTCCAACGCTAAGCTGATAGTCTCCTGGTGGCTTTAGATCTGTAGATCTACCTCTCCAAACCCTAGCGCTAGCCCTCCTTCTGTTGGTTTCCTTGTAACCTGAATCTTTCGGGCCAAATCCTTTTCTGGGTCCATAGATCAAGGCATATCCCAGGTGGGTTCACTTAAATGCTATGCTGATACTGACTCCATTACCCAAGGCTGAACATGCACTAATCTCCAAGCATAGCGCTAGCCCCTTGTTGACCTCTTTCCCCCGAATTTTGACCGCTTCTTGATAACTCAGGTAACCTGGCATTTTCATATCTCTCACTGAGTCTATCTCTTTGGTACTAGATAGTCCTTACTCTGTCCTTACTCACCCTGTCTCAGTTACGTTTCCCAAGATAGTGGTTATCTTCATCAGTTGCTAGTACCTTAACCCTAGGTCTAGTATAACCCCTACAGGTCACTTTGGAATCTGGATCAACCCTTGTATGACTGAAGCCCTCATCCAAAGCCCTAGTCCACTTACTACTATCATCCATAGATCTAGAGTTTCTAATTACCTTACACCTTACGTACCTCAAGCCATAATTGATCTGATCTGGTGTCTAGGTTTGATCTCTCTTGTCGGGAGTAGATTTGGGTCTCCCCCGTTGTTGTCTTGGACTTAGATAACATAAAGCGAATACTGCCTTGATTGGCGTGACAACCATCCATTTGGGAGTCTAGGAAGTCTTGGTTCCACCTCCTTAGTTTCTTGCCCCTCTACCATCCATCCTGGATCCACCTCACACAAGCAACTACAAGGTTGGTGATAACAGTATCATAAGCAATGGTTAAGCATGTTATGCCACTGTCATTTAAACCTGAGCATGCACTTATTAAATAATTTCATGTACCATCATACAACATAATCCAAGATATTTAAATGATCATAAATTCTAACTTCCTTGCACCAACAATACATCAACGACTCATAAAACTCTTTTGCACAAATCAATGATCAACTATAAGGCATCATAATTAAGTGGGCTTGTCATTTGCTAACATACCTCTTTCATGGGTCATCTATTAAATCCATTTTCTGATAACACTTGTTAGTACTATTGATACATCTCTTTGTTCAGTTGTCATTGATCTAATCAATAAGATAAGTAAGTATCAAATCTCTTACCATCTTTAACACTTTGATGGCCAATGGACTCCTTCAGCCAAGATCTGTAAAGTTCAAATCCAACAATACAAGTCCTTACTGTTACTTGGCAACCCTTACCTTAGGATCATGTAGACTCTGTTACTCTCAAGATAGAGTTAGCTACAGCCTAAGCTCTGATACCATGTTGAAATTTCAGGGTTAGAGGATTTTTTAACACAAGTAGTAAACTTTAATGCATGAACATATAAACCCATATTCGGAATAGTACTGCTTAATAAAATTTGAGTTGTAATAAAAACAAAAACATAATTTTCATCTCTTTCAACTTAACGCTTCATTAGTCACTACGTTAACGTTGGTCCTGAAGAATCATCAAATGCCATGTATAGTAACAACATGATAAAATAATGTACAGTAGATATCAACAGCAAAGAATCATAACCAATATTGGAATCATCCTTATACTCAGATACTTTAAGTTGATCTTATCACAGAAGGGACAAGTCAACTAGGCAAACAATTTATGTACCTTGAGAGAGAGCCTAAGAGGTTTAAAGCAGAAGCATACTGACCTAGACTTCTTAGTTAACAAGCACAATCATACCCAGTACAGTCATGTTGACAAAGGACACACAGTCACATAGTGCAAAGATACACAGTTATATAGTGCAGAGACACACGATCATACTTTGCACAATCATGCTTACAAAGGACACAAGTCACATAGTGCAGAGACACACAAACATATCATGCAAAGACACACAATCATACTTTGCACAGTCATGCTTACACACTCATGCTAAGAAACCCACAATCCACACTTGAGAGGCAACCTCACGATCACGCTGCAAGAGAACCCATAGTCCACATGAAAGACAAACCACACAGTCACGCCGAGTATACGGTCATGCAGGCAGGGACACGCAGTCACGTTTGAATCGAATGGACATGCAATCACGTTGAACCAGATGGATACATAGTCACGTAGGCAGGGTGGACACAGTGACGGTACAGTTTGTTGGACACAATGGCCACACTGAGAGAGGGGGTGAATCAATGTGAGAGCAATTTATAAACTTTTTAACCTTCTTTTATTCAATCAAATTATATCAAGCATTAATCACATTATCATATGCATCTGCTAAGTCAACCATAAGTCATAAGCATAAACATCACATCAAAGAGACGAGAATGTTTGTAATTTGATCTTTATTTATTGTACATGGAAGACAACAATCTTCTCGATTACAATCAACACCAATTCATAAGAAGAGCACCAACTCTGAAATAAGACCCATCCTGGTTTTCTTAGCTCCAACTAAGAATGGTTTAAGGAGTCCAATCCTCAAGTGCAAGTCACTACTTGCAAGCTCGATGCCAATCATTGATTGTCATCAATGTGTTGCTCAACCATCTCTGCTCATCACCTGCTCATCAACCTCTGTTAGGTCTACTCACCTTCTCCGTTCATTGTTCTGTTCATCAACCTCTGTTACTTATTGATGTTGTTGCTCACCACTGCTGCTAATCAACCTCTGGTCAATACTTCTTCTGCTAGTCAACACAACTCATTAATCTCTGTCGGTCATTCTATGCTTGTTGCTGCAACTCTAGGTGACACTTTTGAAGACTGTCACCATCATCATTGTCAAGGCAAGGTCTGGAACATCAACGTCTGGATCATCATGTCAGTACATCATCTTGGTGTTCATCACAAGGTGTACATTATTATCAGAGTATGTATCATCATCACATTATAGCAGTTCAACCATTCAGCCAAGGATTTCTATCATCATCATAAGTCTACTCATACATACAGTATTCTTATCCTATGTCAATCTGTCTACTCAATACCCTACTTTTGTCAATATCACCTTATGGAATTCAAAACTATTGAAAGTATTTTTATGACCACTACCATAAACAAAACCATCATCTTCAACGAGTCGTTTTACCTTGATACCCTAACTGTGCAATCAAAGGCTTTGACAGACTCTGCACTGTATACTTGGTTGGATATGCATATCACACACATGCCACTTCATTCTTGTTTGCGCAACTGGAACTAGGGCATCATAATATACCTGTATTATTGTATGTGTAACTTAGTGCAACATGATCACCAATTACTTACCTTTATTGCTGTATATGTCTACTCTTATGCTGCTCAAGCATCATCTTATCAAGTAGTGCATGTCAAAACTCATACCTTGACTGTGGATAACTTCAGACTTTATGCTACCAGACTTGACTCATTCCTAACTCAATATCAGTCAACTCTAGAATTACATACCTTGGATGCACTTGAAGAATGCCAAGTCTGAGTTTCCTCCTCTTGCTAGGACATATACCTTCATCTTTCACTTACCTCAGTTCAAGCCTGAACTTTCTCTTCTTATCTTTACTCAACTTAAGAAGGTCTGCTATCATCATTTAAACTTTGATCATCACATCAAGGTCTGCATCTTTTAGGAGTGCACGATCAGTGGTGTATGCACTTGACCTTGAACTGTGTGTACATTATAGTAGCTTCCAAGCTTGACTGTGTATGTTCTTGATGTCTGTCAAAAGGGTGACAAAACTGTATGCTGAGGAGAAGTCCACTGTTTGCTGGTTAATTTGTTGGCCAAAAATAGTCATTAACAAAAGGGTGTGATACTGTGCACACATCATCTTCTAGAGTGGTCATGCTTCACCATTGTCCTTGTGCATGTTAACATACCTTCATAAGCTGTGCATATAAGGCTTCCAAACTTCATACCTGGGATATTTCATTCTGCCATTGAAGACCTTACTATATAAAACCTTGTAGAAGACCTTGCTTTATGTCATTGTATTATAGCTGCTGCTATACTTCACAAACTGTTCAAACTTGGGTTTGTATGTCACCAAACTTCAAGCACCATGAACCTCATCATTGTTCCATCATCAGACCCTAAGTGACCATCAAAATGATCACTGTTTCATGTACACAAAAAGGCCTCCAAGCTTGGGTTGTTAGGGCCTGTTTGAATGCTTTTGAAAAGGACCCCAGGCAAGTGTAGAATGCCTCCAACACTGCTGTAAATGCAAAAGAGAGACTCCAAACTGTTTATCCTCATCTTCAAGCAACCATCTCAGTGAAAAAAAAAGATTCGGATTTCTGCTGCTCCAAAACAAAAACTAAAATTATTTCTTTGTAAATTCGGACAGTTAGAGGAAGATCCCAGATATGTCCAAGATGGGACTGTTAATGAACCTTGACTGCTGCTCCATAAAAAAACACAGACTTCTGCTGCAAATTACCTCTGAATTTCAACAGTTGACCTCAGTCCACCACAGTCAAACAACCAACGAATTCTTCTTCTTTTGCACCTTCGTTGGATTGCCAAATATCAAGACCCAAAAAAAAAATTCTGCTGCTCCAAAGAATTCAGGACTGTTCTACACTAAAACTTCGTTGCTCCTACTATCCAAACCTCAGTCAAAAACCAAAAACTTGCTGCTGCTACCACTGTTCCTTCACCCGAAAAACACAGTCATCCTCTGTTGCAGCTGCCTTAGTAGCACACATGAAATTCCTCAGAGCTGTCCAAATTTTCCACTTGTAAATGAAACTTTAAACTAGGTATTTATACTAATTTCCCCAAAAAAAATTGGAGCCCACATGTAACATTTTTTATTTTTTATTGGAGCCGACTTCAACAAGGTGAGGATGGTAATTTAATTTAAATTAAAATTTTTATTTTGACTTTGATTTGTCATCCAAACTTGTTACCACCTCAAATGGTCAACCTTGGAGTCAATAGGGCTTGTTATATGTATTTTTATTATTTTATTATTTTGTATTAAAGGATTGTTGCCCACCTATATCGACTAGGTGGCAACGTCATGTACATCGCAGATGTACATATTATACAATTTGCACCATGGAAAAGGATTTTTCCGCTCAACAAGGCAATTCTACCCTTTTTGTACACGAAATGTCCGCTCCCCTACGTGGGATAATTAATGTAACTTTATATGTCACCATGAGTCATTCCTCTAAGGATGTCACCATGGACTTTATTATCAGGGAAGTCCTCTTCACCGAGTGTTTTTTCCCCTTCCAGTTAATTTTGTTAATTAACAATTTTAATTGGTTGGATTTTTTAGTTTTTCACTCACCAATCCTCCAAAGTGGTGAATTGGCGTTCTGATAATCAAGCCCATGATGTGGCCAAGGTTTCAAGTTGTTTTCCATGACCATTCTAGCCATATCTTGTAGTCTTACGGAATTTTGTTCGAATTTTAATTTTTTTTCCTAATTAATTAACTTTACCATTTGGTGGTTAATTAATTAAGTTTTGATATAATAATGTAATCTCTTGAACCTTGACATTTTGTAATAGGGGCTATGAATGCAAATAAAAATGCTATGACACCCCTTAAGCCATTGGTTCAAGTCCAATGTCATTCTAACAACGGGTTAGAAAGTTAGACCAATTTTGGTTAAGACAAGGTATTTTTTCATAGAAAATCAATTTAATTTCCTAGGGTGAAAAATTAAATTATTTGATTTTGAA
>LPNX010760659.1:671228-691882 GCA_001517045.1 Pseudotsuga menziesii | reverse complement strand
TTTATTTAAAAAACCCCCCCCCCCCCCCTCCCGCCATGGTCAAAATAAATTTTTGAAGATCTTCTAAGTGGGGCGCCGCTCTTATCTTAATAAAAGATAAAAATAGAAAATCAAAAAATCAAAATTTGAGTCAAAGGAGGCCCCAGTTATAAAATAAAAGATAAAATAAAATATTAAAAATAAAAGTTAAAATAAAAGATTAAAAAATAAAAGATAAAAAAATATTTTGAGTCAAAGGAACTACTCCCAAGGTGGGTGCTTAGTCATGGAAACCCTAGATCTAAGGGTTAAGCTTCATTGTGACATGGATCTATCTTTTTGACCATTGATTTGAAGAGGTGCCCTTGCTTTTGATTGGTGGATGGCTTGCAAAGTCAACAAACCTAGATCTAAGGGTGGAGGAGAGCTAGAGTTTAGATCTATGTTTTGGACCCTTAATTTAGGAGTGGGTTTGGGATCTTTTCAACTATAAAAGAGAGGCCCCTCCTCTCATTTTCTTACGATTCTAGGGAGTATGGTTATGCTGCCAAAATACTCTCTTTTCTCCCTCTCTTCTCTATTCTTCTCTCTCAAGTTTTCAAATACTTTGGCTATTGTAATGTTGCTGCCGTATTGGGGTTCTTAATACAAGTAATCTTTGGAGGAATTTCTTGGTGGCTCTCTTCTACATTTCCTGCATCTTTTGGTGAAGTAACTTGCATGTGTATTTATTTGATTTGCATTTGTATTAGCTTAGATTGCTCTCCACAAAGTATTTTGTGGAGAGATTTGTAAGTAGAAGTATTTCTGCTTCCATTTGTGAGTTTTTAATAAGATTTATCAAAGTAGTTTGGTAGATTTATTGGGTACTCACCTCTTTACTTAAATTTAGCAGCTCTCATAAGTTTATTTGCAAGGATCTAAAACATAGGAGCATCTTCCTCCAAGGGCTATTTTGTTGTTTTCCATTTTCGCTCATGTGTTTACAGGGGTTTTAGGAAACTTAGTTTTTATCATTGTATAGTGCTAAAAACTTTTGTTTTAAGGCCCTAACCCTTATTATATTAGTTAAATGTTTCAGATCTACTGTTTTAACATCATTTAGGTGGCTGGAAAATGAGTTTCCAGCCTTCTAAACTTCTCATTTCAAGTATATTTACAATCATATTTTTGCCCTAATTTTTTTGGATTTATGGACTAACTTTTCTAATAAGTTTCTTTAGTGTTTACTGTGATTTCCAGCGAACATACCTTGCTGTTTTATTGCAGGTTTTACACAAGAGGAAATGAAGTGCTGCTCGTTTTGGTCCAGAAAAGCCTCAAGAACCATCTGGTTCAAAGGGAGGTCCAAACCCCCATTTCTCTCTACTCTTTTTATGGTATTTTGTAAACCCCAAAGAGAAGTTCTCTTGGGGTATTCTCAAACCA
Organism: Pseudotsuga menziesii; assembly: GCA_001517045.1. Classification (NCBI taxonomy): domain Eukaryota; kingdom Viridiplantae; phylum Streptophyta; class Pinopsida; order Pinales; family Pinaceae; genus Pseudotsuga; species Pseudotsuga menziesii. Next base: position 690,475 of record LPNX010760659.1, on the reverse strand, counting down.
TTCCAAAAGCTTTGTAAATCTATTATAAGTAGATTAGATTAAAGGTAGAGTAGCTCACTAGTTGCTAGTTTGCTTTTCTTGTAAGTAGACCTAGACTTTCCGTTTTTACCCACCTTCTCTTTCAAAGAGATTGTTGTGTGGTTAACATAGTTACTTTAGTTTAGTTTCAAGTCTTTCATTTCATTTCAAGCACTTAGCTTAGATTTATTTCCTGCTTTTGTTTTTACTACAAAGAGAGTAATATACAACCCTAGATCCACCGTGTATCCTCTGTCCCTTCCTGTTATCTTCCTTTAGGGAACTCCGGTCGGGTATAAAAAGCGGAAGGGTTAGGGAGTTTAGGACTTAATTAGATAACTTCTATTTTTGCTACAAGCTTTTGCTTTACAATCTACACACATTTACTTTCAAGGTCCAAGGTTCAAGTACCAGCACCTCCCATAAGGGATACCGCTTGGTTGACTCTATTGATTGTTTTAAAATAATCTTTGCACATCATCAACATTAACAAGATTTAAAATAAACCCCTAAAATAAACCAATAGTTGTTTAGCCCCTCCTCCTTTTTACTTGGTCATCACTCTTCGAAGTATTCCGAGAAATGACGGGTGGCTGGATAAGCTCTTAGTAATAGGCATCCACCATATATTGTCTATCGCTGACTAAAAACAGTGACCTCGAAGGCTAGAAGGGGTAGAAGACCATGGGGGGTCTCTAGGCGTTTTACGTCCCTCTTGTTGAGCATTGGGGCATCGGGGCTTGATCTGTGAGCTACAGGTGGACTAGTTTCCACTGTTTTGAGCACAACAACATCCCCTCTTTGGCTTTGGAGGATATGTGGTAGGGGTAGTCACATCCCTGGTTCTAACACTTAAATCAAAATTAAGACACCCTCAAAATTTATTAAAATAAACCAAGAGACACTGCAAAACGTCCTACAAACAAGTTACTACAAAGCATTTCACTCCATTTCCAGCAGGGATTTCATTTTACATTTCAAGTAATTGTTTCAACGTTTGCAATCTCATGTGTTGAATGGTTTAACAATTGTAATTATTTCACAACATTTGTTTATCTCACAGATAACCTGTTCATAATTTGCGGATATTGTTTATGTTGTACAATTGATTGATACTATTCATATGTTTATTTGTTTATACTGATGAACCGACTATCATTGCTTTAATTGTTTAGCTAATCATTAATTTCTGTGCATATTGTCCATAGTATTCAACTTATTTCATTTGTAGTCTCATTCGGTTAGAAAACACTTAAACTATGGATTAATTAACCTAGATTTTCATTTTATCTGAAAGTTGCATTTGTCTTGACTCCATTTCATTTATAGGCACTGGTTTTGTTAATCTAAAAGGTTTGACTATCATTGAAAGTGAAAATTTGCATTGCATTGGTTGCTTGTCATCCTTTAGATAGTGCAAGACCTTAGCCTACACACCTTAATAAAGATCCCATTAACTAAATTGTTAATAAACTTAGGAACTTAGTATTCCATAGGGACTACCCCCCTTGGCTATGTTAGGATCTTGCCTAAACGGAGGAGTTGTGGACTGTGATGACAGTGGTCCCCAGCTCTCACTTGCCCCCAAGGACACACATAGCAGGTTATTGACTTTCCTGTGTCATAAAGTGTGTATTAGGCGGAAACAAGGTTAACCTCCCAATCAAACCTCGGGGTCACCATATCATTATAAGAGGGTGTCTGCAAGCCATGTCATCATCATGGGGTTGCATAGGGCCTCCTGTTGAATTATAGCATTAGCATATAACTTAAAAAATTTAAAGATAAACTTAAACAAATAAGCAGTGCAGTAAAAACACATTCATCACATCATCACAATGGAAACAAGATTTTTCACTAGGGAAACCTTCAAAGGACAAAACCCCCGAAAGAATTAGTAGCTCATCTCGTAAATGAGATGACTTAGGAAATTCTTCAAAAAGTTCCTCAAATCCAGATTTGGATTTTAACCGGTCACAGTAAAATTTATTAGTAAAAATCAGACTGATAATTTCAAACCCCAGATCTACAATTTCCAGATTTACAAAAATTGCCCAATTAGGGCTTTATCAAGAAAAATAGAGATTTCTCTCTCCTGCCTGAAAAACATAGGCTGCCCTGCCCAAATCTGAATTTACCTGTCTGCTGCCCGAACTGTACTCTTCTATCTGCTGCATGAGCTGCCCGATCTGCCCGGATCTGGGTTTAGCTGCTGCTCGGCTGCCCTTCCACACTTCCCGTGACCCTTTTCTTCTACCCGGCTGAAATATTGGCAGCCTTACTGCTGCCCGGAGGGTTTGCCTACCATGCCCGTGGCTTAACAGGCTAGCTCGTGGGCTGCCCTAGGGCCTGAGCAAGCTTGGGCTACTACAGGACCCTCATAGGTCTACTTACAGGATGCCCGGAGGGCCTGTGTGGCCATGGCAGCCTTGTTAGGGTCTGCCCTAGGTTACCCAAGGGTTGGTCGTGGGCCAAACCCTCACGGGTATGCCTGCTAGAGGCTTCCAAAGGGTGCCTATAGGGCAGGACCCTCTAAAGGCCTACCCGTGATGTGTAAGAAGAGAGGTCGAGCCCTCAATCACTTGCCCAGAGAGAGAAAAACAACCCGTGAGGAGAGAGAGATGGCTTCCCGAAAAAAATGAAGAGAGCTGCCCCAAAAAAAAAATTACTGATAAAACCATAGTTGAGGGTTTGCTGAGGATGCCCTAGCTGAGCCAAGAAAACAATCTTCTTTTGTAAAATTGCAGCTTCACCTGTCAAAGCAAACTTGTGTATATAATGAGAAGACTTGATCTTCTTTTATAGTCTTCATTCACCTGGTTAAGTGGGCCAAAATTAGAAAAAGATTAAATAATAATATTTTAATTTTTTCCTAATTTCACTTCTACCTTCTTACCAAAAGGTCTTTTTATTTATCTTTGACTTTTATCAAAAGTCCTTATTTAATTTTAACTTTCACATGCGGTCCTTTTCCTGTGATACAAAAGTCCTTCTTTATTTTTGACTTTTGACTTTAGCCTTTTTCTAAGTGCCCCTGTGGTCTTTTTTTATTCCAAAAGTACATCATCATAAACTAAGAGATTTACTAATGGTTTTATCTCACACTCTGTGTGACACCTAGATCTGGTACTAGGGTAACTTAACCAAGGGTAACTAATCCTTGGAGAAGTACACAAAGCCCATAGATCAAGGGTCAGAGTGCCACACATACCTAGACCCAGTCTAGGGCTTACAGTGCCAACCTGGTAACAGAACAAGTGCCTCCATTCTCCAAGAGAATGGCTACTCAGAACTAAGTTGAGTCTACCAGTACTAGACTGGTCTACATTGTGGTCCCGGACCAGATGTCTACTCAACACTAGGTTGAGTCTACCCAGGGTAGAGCTGGGTCTATATCATGGTCCCAGACCAAATATCTACCATTCAACAGAATGGTCATTCAACACTGGGTTGAGTCTTCATCGTGGTCCCGGACCAGGTGGTCCCATTCTCCTAAGAGAAGGGCTCTCGATGTTGCTCAGAAAAATCAACACTCCCTCTCAGCGAGAAAGGCATTCTTTGCCATACCAAGCTTGTCACGAAAGTACACGAACTTTGATGTTGCCAGAGGCTTGGTCAAGATATCTGAAATCTGTTCATCTGTACGAATGTACTGCAACTTTAGAGCACCTCTCTACACTAGGTCTCTAAAGAAATGATACCTCATTTCAATGTGTTTCAATCTATCATAAAACACCGGGTTCTCTGAAAGCTTTATGCAACTCTGATTATCGCAATGGATGATCGTTGAGTCAAGCTTTCCCTCGAGCAAATCAGATAACAACTTTCTAAGCCAAATTGCTTCCTTGCAGGCATCGCTTGTAGCAATATATTTTGGTTCAGCTGTACTCTGAGCTATGGAACCCTGTTTCCTGCTGGACCAAGAGATCATTGTTGATCCCATACTGAAGCAATAACCAGAGGTACTTTTCTGATCAACTCAATTCCCAGCCCAATCTGAATCTGAATATCCAGATAACAATACTCCATTGCTGGAAGTATATTTGAGCCCATACGTGATAGTACCTCGTACATATCTGAGTACATGTTTGGTAGATACCAAGTGTATGTGCTTCAGATCTGACATGAACTAACTCAGTGCAATATTTGGTCTCTTATGCACGAGATACATCAAGGAACCAATAAGCTGTCTGTATAGAGTAGAATCCACACTCTATGAACTAGAGGATGAGTCCTGCAACTTTGTCAAGTTGGTAGTCATTGGCACGCCCATGGACTTGTAGTCCTGCATCCCAAATCTCTGCAAGATATCCACTGCAAACTTTCCTTGTGTTAGGAAGATCTCACTTGGCTTTTGCTAGACTTCTAAGCCAATGAAGTAATGCATCAATCCGAGATCTTTCATCTCGAATTCAGAGGTAAGCTCCCTCTTACACTGGTCTATCAACTGTTTGTCACCCGTAAGAAACAAGTCATTTACATATAGAACAAGTATCAAGACATGATTATGAACAACTTTAAAGTACAAGTTAGAATCAACTATACTTTTGGATGTAATGCCCCAAATTTGGCATTGGGTCACAATGGCCAAATCACATTTTCCATATTCATGAAAGTTTTCAAAGGGATGCTAAAATTCAAATAATTGCCAAGGTGCAAAATCACTAATTTCCTAGCTTGGGGGTGGAAGCTTTGATATTTGGAATAAGGGGGATAATAAATGATGTTTAGATATTAGAAGGGGATAAATATTTAATAATGTAGCTTATTAAATAAATACAAGAGAAAATGGAAGTGGCAATGGAACATGAAAACACATGGAGATTATGGGGCCCACACTAGCTAGAATTCCTATATTAAATGGTATCTTTCTCTTGCAAATTCGAATATATGGGAATCCTAATGTTTTTGGATGGATTATACGGCTAATATACTTGTCCATATACTTCATAGGTCGAATTTGGGATGAATGGTAACTTACATAGGAGAGAAAGAGCCAAATGGGAGTTTCAAGGACACTTGGCTAGATTCCCCTTACATCTATGACAGCTATGACACCAATGATAGAGATTCTATGATAGTTATGACCCAAGTCAGATCTGAAAGCTGACATACTGACATACTGACATGTCAGGCCTGAATAAAGCATCTTGGAGGTCGAATTGGGAGTTGGAAAAGGCCAAGAGGCTCCCATTCAAATTTGGGAGAAGAGGGAAGGTGAAGAGAGAGGCCACATGGCGTAGAATGAGCAGCCACACCAATTCGACTTGGCTTTGGTTTATGGATGGATTTGGAACCTTAGAATACCAATAATGTTTATAAAATACAGGGATCATCCATGAGAAGGAGCTTTTGCTCATTTGTGAAATTGTCATTTGTGAATTGTGAGAGCTAGTGGATGACTAGTTTTCTTGCTTAAGCCAATTTCGAGGGTGAAAGATTCCCATCCTAGTTGGTGTTTGGAAAGGCCACTCAGGTCTTTCATGGAGCTTTAATGGAGTCTTATTTGCAGGTGCAAGCTACAGGAAAGAATGTGGATTCTTCTATTCGCTCTCTCTCAACTATTTCCAGTTTTCACACCATATTCATGCCAATGGAGGGATTGCGCTTTGGGTGAGCTATTGAACTCTTTGGGGAAGATTCTGTTGATGAAGTTGTCATTGATGCCAACATGTGACTTGGCTCTTTCAGTTATCATTGATGTCACTATTGTCCCTTGTAATGTCGCTATTGTCCCTTGTAGTGGACAAGTTTGATGAAGTGGTACAAAGAACCCTTGGAGATGGTTCTAGGGCATGAGGAAGACTTGGTACCCACTTATATTGTGGTATGATGACACTTGGACACTTACCTGCATATTATGGGTTGATGTGGTGTTAATGATGTGGTGGACACACTTGCCTGCTCTTGACAATGACCTTGATACCCTTGATGAGGTCATGGAGTCTTTGGAAGTGGGCATATGACCATCTTGTGTACTTTGTCCTTGGTGCCTTGATGAAGCCCTAGTGGCTTGATGAAATCCTTAATGGTAAAATGGAAGTCACTCTTGCTTTTGATGGCTACAACTGACTCTAATATTGACTATTGTGTGGTGACCTAAGTGGTTTGTAGACAAACAGGGAGCATACATTGAAATGGTAAGACAAAAGAGCAACAAAAATAAAATAATAGAAACAAAAATGTGAAGTCGGCCCCATTAAAAAAAAAAAAACAGGTGGCCTAGTGAAATATGGTGAGAAATTTAGTATAAATAACCCCTCAAATCTTCACTTTTTGGTGTGAAATTCGGTGGAGCTCTGAGGCAAAACGCAGCAGCAGACTGAGGCAATTTTGGGTGGAGCAGCTCGTTGCACTGGTGCAATTTTCGGATGGAAAAGAATGCTCTATCATTTATGGTGTCCATTGAGGTGGGCTCGCTAGCCTGACTAAGGCAAACTCGCAGCAGCAGAGAAGAATCTTTCTTCCACAGAGGCATTCAAGGGTTGCAACAGAGACATTTTTTTTGGTTCTCCATAGTCTGGTGAAGTTTTCTATGGCACACAGATCCAAGCTTTCACAAGTTGAAGATCTCCTCAGCAGTCTCGGATTTGATGAGTAAAACAGTCCCGAATTTACATGATGACTGCTGCTCCTTCTCAGCATACAGTCCAAGTCTTTGATGCCTAGTTTGATGCTTGACAATTGTTTTACTGCTGCCTCTTTCATTCACTTAACAATCCGAGTGACTAACAGGTGCTTGGTACAGTCTTGTCTTGGACTTGTTTTTTTTAGGGTTTATCACCAGCAAACAGTCCGAGTTCTTCATGCTTGAACAGTCCGATTTGGGGTGCTTGAACAATTTGAGGTTTGGGTGCTTAACAGTGTTTTGGAAATAGTTACTGTGCTCCTTTTATATGCTTGAACAGACCATGTTTTTCTTGGTACAAACAGTCCCAAATACACAGTAAAAAAGGTCATCAACAATGACAAATTTTCTCAGCCTATCCACAGTCCAGAAGTTGACAAAGAAACAGGCCCTAGCATCGAGACTTGTTTCGGGGTCTCTTCTACAGCACACATACACTGTCCAAACATATATTCAGACCTAGTGCTTACACAAAGTCAAAGGTTGTATACCAGGACAAGTTTTGGACATTGGAGGAAGGTCTTCCACAGCATAGACACGAAGTCCAAGTTTGCAAGCTTATCTGAAGTTTTGGTGCATGCAAAGTCAAGGTTAATGCTTGCTGCATCAATCCAAGTCCTCCACAGATCCAAGATGATGGTATGTATATAACACTAATATCTTTATGACAATAGACGATGGTTATGAAACAGTGATATGTGAAGTAAATGCATTGTGATTTACATCCTATGATGATTAGTGAAGTGTGTATACAATGTGTGGACAAATGAATATATTTCTGTTGGAGTTAACATTGGCTGTCAATAGTGATTTTGATGCTGATGCCTGAAGAAGTCCTGAACTGACCCTTTCTGAGTTCAATTTCCTGACTGGGTGCTCCAGTAAGATAGTCCAGATCCTCATCAATAGGCTTCAACGTGGAATAATTCTTCTAGACAGAGCTTCTAAGGCAGAAAAGAATTAAGGGACAGCTGAACAAAGGCATAATTGGTGACTATTGTTGCCATATTTGAACAGTCCCTAAATGACCCCCATGATGATGCAAAATGATCCTTTATAAGTAATTGGCTCACCAGTAAGTGAACAAGCACATAGGAAGGGATAGAGTCATGCCGAGTTATTGTTGTTTATACTGCTGTAGCTTCCTCTAATGACTTCAATACAGCAGGACCTTAAAACCAACCAGCAGCCCATATTAATGCTTTGTCACCAATAATTGCCCAGAACCAAGGTACATTGCTGTAGGTTACTGTCAAAAGAAGAAAACAGGCCCAGATGTGATTCATGAACATCTTATATGTTCAGTGAAATGAATGAGCATGATATATAGTGGCATATAGTGAATGTGTAATAAAAACAGTGGTGTATTGATTTAATTCCATTATATGCCTTGCCAAGATGAAGCTTTGATGAAAGAAGATCTTTATGTGATAAGTGTAGACCTATATGCAGATGCCTAATGAAGTATGTAAACAATGATGTATACAGTAGATATGTATACTGTGTTAAATGTTCAGTGAGTAATATAGACTCATTTATGATGACGCCTTATACATGATAATGCAAACCCCATGATGAAGATCCATGCTACTACCATGATGATGATTGCTTGCAAACACATATAGTGACCTTGTTGGTGATCCTGATAACTTGATGACGACCAGCTGTGTTGATGAACAATATGATGATGATGAGGTTGAAGAGCAGCGATTGAGCAAATCTTTTGCTAACTTGATGTTATGAGCAAACCTTTGAAAAGCAGGTTGTTGGTGATTGGCATGAGCAGCACATGAGTAGATCATTTGTTCGTTGGCATGATCAGAATATGACCAGACTCCTGAGCAGCAGTTGATAAGAAAATGATTAACACTACAGGCTGCCATTTATTCCTGATTGTCTATCAGTCATTTCCAACCCTGTAAAAGGTCTGTATTTGCTTGGGAATAAAGTACACCAGTCTCGAATTAACCTTACAACAGGCACAGCATCTTTATGATACAGCTTGACAAGATAGTGACAGCCATTCATATGACAGTGACAGCAGTCTGATATGATGATGGTGACAGGTTGATGACATTGACAGTGCTTACACAGTGGGATGCTTGACAGATTGAATTTGACATGTGCATTGATGAGGCTTCTTGAGCAGAGATTGACCAGAGATTCATGAGCAGCAGTGAGCAGTGTTACAGCAGAGTTGATGTGATGAGCAAAGAAGATGAACAGCTTTGATGTGTCAGAGATTTCTTGATGGTAACACGAGTATACTGTATTGTAAAAGCAAGTTAGTCTTGCTATTTGAGGTAAGGATACCTCAAACCCTTCTTAGCAGGGTCTAAGAAAACCAGGCAGGGTCCTGGATGTAAAGTAGGTGCTCTATGTATCAGTAGGTGCTGATTTTACCTAACGGTTGTAGCCGGACCACAACTAATACAAAAAGATTATAAAATTACATTGTGTTGTGTTCTTTTGTGTTATGGTTCTTGATGATTTAAATGCTATGATATGTGAATAATGAAGTTTATAAAATGATTATGAGATTGGCTGAATGATGAATTGGTAGTTAATCGTGACAAGCTAAGAAAAGTTGTAATATTGCTTTACACTGATTCACCCCCCCTCTCAGTGTCTACAATTGGTATCAGAGCCCAGGCCTTCGTCACAAGCCTAGCAAGCTTGAAGGAGATCCTTAGACACAATGGAGGAAAAGAAAGAGTCATCATGCAATGACATCCTTGTACTTGATATTACAGATTATTTCATTTGGAGGAGCAAAATGAAGGCTTATCTAAAGAAGTTTGGTGTTTGGGAAATTGTCATCAATCCACCCGCTCCATCAAACAAGAAAGGAAAATCAGCTGCACAGAAGGAAGCAAAGAAGGACAACACTACAGCCTTGAAGTTCCTCATGGATGGACTTCCCAGCTCAGTGAAGGAAAGTGTAGGAGAGTACATTTCGGCAAAAGACCTATGGTTCAAGCTGGAGAGTGAGTATTAGAAGGCAAGACCAGAACCCGAAAAGACAGATCAAAAATCAGAAGACAAGCCCCCAGAAGAGCCAAATCAAAAAGAAGATAAACAAGAAGAGGACTTTAGTAAAGGTATGGACTCTTGTGATTATAATGATAGCTTGTGTGATGAAATTGAGAAGGTTCTTGCAGATGATGATGAAAGGCTATCAAAGACTGCACATCAGATACATCTCACATTGCTAAATATTGATCTTAGAGCCAATTGGTTCCTAAACACAGTAAATCTGAACCAGAGTGATTTCATGAAGTTCAAAAAGGAAATCTTGGACTCCTTGAATGAATATCAACAGAAGACCATGTCAATGAAAGTGTTGCTTCTAAAGCTCAAAGACAAGGACAAAGAGTTGCGAAATCAAATGAAAGACAAAGATGTTGAAGTTGAACAATTAAAGACTGAATTGATCAGTCAAAAGGAAGAATCAGAAAAGCCTGCTCAAGAGCTTGAAGAAACTAGAGAGGTCAATCATGATCTGAAGACTCAGCTGGAGGAAGCCAAGAGGACAGAAGAAATCTTGAAGAGTCAGCTAGAAGAAAAGGAGGAGACAGTCCAGAAGTTGGAATTGGAGGTAGTTGGTCTCAGGAAGAAAGGTAAGAAGAATGAAGCCTTGGTCAAGCTGCAGGACAGTTCAATTGTCCTAGATAAGATCTTAGATTGCCAAAGATCTCCACTCGACAACACCGGTCTTGGTTACAAGAAGAACAAAGAAAAATCTGAAGATGACACTTGGTCTCCGAAGACTCCAGAAGCAGGTCCATCAACGTCCAAAGCTGCTCCCCAGGCACCTGCACATGACAACAAGGATTTTGGAAGTTCAAAGATGAAAAAAGGAGTTAGGTCTGGCAACTTCATAAAGGAAACAACTACAAGACCCAGGTATGAAAGTGGCTTCAATGGTTATTGTTATTTTTATTCTAACTTTGGTCATAAGACCATGGATTGTAGGTTCTATGGAAGAAGAAGGGCTGGAAGCCCCAATGTCTCAGTTAGATGTTGGACATGTAAACAAGTTGGACATGTTGCTGCCACATGTCACACATTGAGATGCTACACCTGTAGTGGGTTTGGACACAAAGCCCATGAATGTGCCAGTCAAAGAAGTCAAGCAAGAAGGAGTACTCCATACACATCAACAAGAAGATTTGAAGATCAGAAGACAAATGCCTATAGTCAGGGATACACTCAAACATGCAGAAATGAAGCGGATCAAAGAAGTGTTGGAAGTTCCAACATCTCAGTCAGGTGCTGGTCATGCAACAATGTTGGTCACATTGCTGCACATTGTTGTACGATGAGATGTTATAGCTGCAGTGGCCTTGGGCACAAAGCTCAAGATTGTTGGAGTACACGAAAACAATCCTTGAGAAGTTACCCAGACAACTCATCAAGGAAAGCCAGTACAAATGAAGGAACAAATGCTCAAAGGACAGATGCCAAGAAGCAAGTATGGATGAGGAAGACCGAGCAGTTGTAGATAGGAGAAGTTGATCAGAGCAGGGAGGATGGCTGCCATATGGCAAGCCAAGTGTAAGGTCTCTTAAAGACCTTAGCACACCTTGAGTTCATGAGGCTGGAGAGTGAACTCAAAGGAGAAAGGATGGTTACTCCAGGCATACAGACAGGTCCTAGGATCGTGAATATTGACAGGGGGAGCAGTCAGCAGTGATCAGAGATCTCAGACTCAGGTATGTGGACACCCTTTGCCATTGATGCCAAAGGGGGAGAGATGAAGACAAAGGGAGAGATGAAGACAAAAGGGGATCATGCTCATAAGGGGAGCATGAGTTGTTGTCATCAATGACAAAGGGGGAGATTGTTGATGAAGTTGTCATTGATGCCAACATGTGACTTGGCTCTTTCAGTTATCATTGATGTTGCTATTGTCCCTTGTAATGTCGCTATTGTCCCTTGTAGTGGACAAGTTTGATGAAGTGGTACAAAGAACCCTTGGAGATGGTTCTAGGGCATGAGGAAGACTTGGTACCCACTTATATTGTGGTATGATGACACTTGGACACTTACCTGCATATTATGGGTTGATGTGGTGTTAATGATGTGGTGGACACACTTGCCTGCTCTTGACAATGACCTTGATACCCTTGATGAGGTCATGGAGTCTTTGGAGGTGGGCATATGACCATCTTGTGTACTTTGTCCTTGGTTCCTTGATGAAGCCCTAGTGGCTTGATGAAATCCTTAATGGTAAAATGGAAGTCACTCTTGCTTTTGATGGCTACAACTGACTCTAATATTGACTATTGTGTGGTGACCTAAGTGGTTTGTAGACAAACATGGAGCATACATTGAAATGGTAAGACAAAAGAGCAACAAAAATAATATAATAGAAACAAAAATGTGAAGTCGGCGAAGTCAGCCCCATTAAAAAAAAAATAATATTCAAATAAAAAAAACAGGTTGACCCAGTGAAATATGGTGAGAAATTTAGTATAAACAACCCCTCAAATCTTCACTTTTTGGTGTGAAATTCGGTGGAGCTCTGAGGCAAAACGCAGCAGCAGATTGAGGCAATTTTGGGTGGAGCAGCTCGTTGGACTGGTGCAATTTTCGGATGGAAAAGAATGCTCTGTGATTTCGGGTGTCCATTGAGGTGGGCTCGCTAGCCTGACTGAGGCAAACTCGCAGCAGCAGAGAAGAATCTTTCTTCCACAGAGGCATTCGAGGGTTACAACAAAGACATTTTTTTTGGTTCTCCACAGTCTGGTGAAGTTTTCTATGGCACACAGATCCAAGCTTTCACAAGTTGAAGATCTCCTTAGCAGTCCCGGATTTGATGAGAAAAACAGTCCCGAATTTACATGATGACTGCTGCTCCTTCTCAGCATACAGTCCAAGTCTTTGATGCCTGATTTGATGCTTGACAATTGTTTTACTGCTGCCTCTTTCATTCACTTAACAATCCGAGTGACTAACAGGTGCTTGGTACAGTCTTGTCTTGGACTTGTTCTTTTTTGGGGTTTATCACCAACAAACAGTCCGAGTTCTTCATGCTTGAACAGTCCGATTTGGGGTGCTTGAACAATTTGAGGTTTGGGTGCTTAACAGTGTTTTGGAAATAGTTACTGTGCTCCTTTTATATGCTTGAACAGACCATGTTTTTCTTGGTACAAGCAGTCCCAAATACACAGTCAAAAAGGTCATCAACAATGACAAATTTTCTCAGCCTATCCACAGTCCAGAAGTTGACAAAGAAACAGGCCCTAGCATTGAGACTTGTTTCGGGGTCTCTTCTACAGCACACATACACTGTCCAAACATATATTCAGACCTAGTGCTTACACAAAGTCAAAGGTTGTATACCAGGAAAAGTTTTGGACATTGGAGGAAGGTCTTCCACAGTATAGACACGAAGTCCAAGTTTGCAAGCTTATCTGAAGTTTTGGTGCATGCAAAGTCAAGGTTAATGCTTGCTGCATCAATCCAAGTCCTCCACAAATCCAAGATGATGGTATGTATATAACACTAATATCTTTATGACAACAGACAATGGTTATGAAACAGTGATGTGTGAAGTAAATGCATTGTGATTTACATCCTTTGATGATTAGTGAAGTGTGTATACAATGTGTGGACAAATGAATATATTTCTGTTGGAGTTAACATTGGCTGTCAATAGTGATTTTGATGCTGATGCCTAAAGAAGTCCTGAACTGACCCTTTCTGAGTTCAATTTCCTGACTGGGTGCTCCAGTAAGATAGTCCAGATCCTCATCAATAGGCTTCAACGTGGAATAATTCTTCTAGACAGAGCTTCTAAGGCAGAAAAGAATTAAGGGACAGCTGAACAAAGGCATAATTGGTGACTGTTGTTGCCATATTTGAACAGTCCCTAAATCACCCCCATGATGATGCAAAATGATCCTTTATAAGTATGGGCTCACCAGTAAGTGAACAAGCACATAGGAAGGGATAGAGTCATGCTGAGTTATTGTTGTTTATACTGTTGTAGCTTCCTCTAATGACTTCAATACAGCAGGACTTTAAAACCAACCAGCAACCCATATTAATGCTTTGTCACCAATAATTGCCCAGAACCAAGGTACATTGCTGTAGGTTACTGTCAAAAGAAGAAAACAGGTCCAGATGTGATTCATGAACAGCTTATATGTTCAGTGAAATGAATGAGCATGATATATAGTGGCATATAGTGAATGTGCAATAAAAACAGTGGTGTATTGATTTAATTCCATTATATGCCTTGCCAAGATGAAGCTTTGATGAAAGAAGACCTTTATGTGATAAGTGTAGACCTATATCCAGATGCCTAATGAAGTATGTAAACAATGATGTATACAGTAGATATGTATACTGTGTTAAATGTTCAGTGAGTAATGTAGACTCATTTATGATGACGCCTTATACATGATAATGTAAACCCCATGATGAAGATCCATGCTACTACCATGATGATGATTGCTTGCAGACACATATAGTGACCTTGTTGGTGATCCTGATAACTTGATGACGACCAGCTGTGTTGATGAACAATATGATGATGATGAGGTTGAAGAGTAGAGATTGAGCAAATCTTTTGCTAACTTGATGTTATGAGCAAACCTTTGAAAAGCAGGCTGTTGGTGATTGGCATGAGCAGCACATGAGCAGATCATTTGTTCGTTGGCATTATCAGAGTATAACCAGACTCCTGAGCAGCAGTTGATAAGAAAATGATTAACACTACAGGCTGCCATTTATTCCTGATTGTCTATCAGTCATTTCCATCCCTGTAAAAGGTCTGTATATGCTTGGGAATAAAGTACACCAGTCTCGAATTAACCTTACAGCAGGCACAGCATGTTTATGAGACAGCTTGACAAGATAGTGACAGCCATTCATATGACAGTGACAGCAGTCTGATATGATGATGGTGACAGGTTGATGACATTGACAGTGCTTACACAGTGGGATGCTTGACAGATTGAATTTGACATGTGCATTGATGAGGCTTCTTGAGCAGAGGTTAATAAGCAGAGATTGACCAGAGATTCATGAGCAGCAGTGAGCAGTGTTACAGTAGAGTTGATGTGATGAGCAGAGAAGATGAACAGCTTTGATGTGTCAGAGATTTCTTGATGGTAACACGAGTATACTGTATTGTAAAAGCAAGCTAGTCTTGCTATTTGAGGTTAGGATACCTCAAACCCTTCTTAGCAGGGTCTAAGAAAACTAGGTAGGGTCCTGGATGCAGAGTAGGTGCTCTATGTATCAGTAGGTGCTGATTTTACCTAACGGTTGTAGCCGGACCACAACTAATACAAAAAGATTACAAAATTACATTGTGTTGTGTTCTTTTGTGTTATGGTTCTTGATGATTTAAATGCTATGATATGTGAATAATGAAGTTTATGAAATGATTATGAGATTGGCTGAATGATGAATTGGTAGTTAATCGTGACAAGCTAAGAAAAGTTGTAATATTGCTTTACACTGATTCAACCCCCCTCTCAGTGTCTACAGATTCTAATGCTCATTATCTTATGTTCTGATGTATATGCTTTGTATTTCATGTTTAGAAGACTCTCAGGTCGAAATACCCAAAAGAATCCATGTAAAAATGTTGAACAATGAAGAAATAGTGTCATTTCCCCACTATCTTGTTGTGAACCATTGTAATGCTGATGATTTCGAATTGGGAGAGCCTTTCATTGTCAATTTATGATTGGAATTAGTTCAATATTCTCTGTTCTTCATTCTCAGAAAGTTTCAAGTCGAAATTCCCAAAAGTTGTATGTCAAAATGACTTTTAATGAGCAAACAATGACCATTTTCACTCCATTTTGATATATGCCATGGTAATGCTTATTTTTCGAATGGAGGAATGTATCTATGATAAATGTATGATGGATGGACTGTAATTAATGTGTATTTCAAGTCTCATATTCAGTACTTAAGCATTGGAAGCCATTTTACTCATTTTTATTGCATTGGGAGAAGATTTGGTGCATTTTCCCCAAGGGTCGAAATTGTGACTTGGGGGTTGTTTTTGAAAGAGTGATAACAGACTCTATAAACTGAACCATGATGCATATGAGACTTTGAAAAGGTCCCTTACACATACCCAGCCTCTGTTAAGAAATTCAAGTGAATTTGGGATCATTTGTGAAGCCATTTTCGTCAATTACCCAGGGGGAATTGGAGCCCCAATTTGCTAGTAAAGACTCATACTTTGAACAGAACATAAACAAGTTTGCAGAAGTAATTGGGAGGTCACAAAACATACATGAGCCTGATATTTAAGTTATATTATCAGTCATGTACCTTCAGAGAAAATTTGAAAGCATTTGGGTCAATTTGGGGGTCTAGACATCAAAACTACTCAAGAGCCAAAATTGTGAAAAAATTGGAAAATTGGGCATTTTAAAAAAGTTCCAAAAAGGGGACATTACAGTGGTATCAAAGCATGGCCTTGGCACCTATTGAAGTTATGGATGGTATATATGAATTGAATAAATTCATTAAGCCATGTGGTGATGATATGTCCAGGCAGGTTAATCAAGCATTCA
This sequence comes from Pseudotsuga menziesii, assembly GCA_001517045.1. Taxonomy (NCBI): domain Eukaryota; kingdom Viridiplantae; phylum Streptophyta; class Pinopsida; order Pinales; family Pinaceae; genus Pseudotsuga; species Pseudotsuga menziesii. The sequence continues at coordinate 674,278 of LPNX010760659.1, read as the reverse complement.
AATTGGCACATAAAACTATTCCTTGTGAAGACCTTAATGATTAGTTGAAGGAATTTATAAAAAATAATTCAAATAAGAACTCATTAAGGAATAATAATCAATGCACAAGTAGGGAGGAGACCAAGGAGCTACAAATTTCTGTGGGTGATGAAAAAGAAAAGGCATTACATGAAGAGGATCGAAATTCACTCCCAAATGACTTTGAAAAAGATGAGGAAACATCACATGATAAGGAAGAAGAGTACCTTGAAACTATTGAATATCATTCTAAAACAAATTCTACTATGGACATGGACCAAAGAGCATCGACTGATGGATGCTTGAACTATGAAGGAGTACCTACTGATGGGTGCTCACAACTCTATGTTAGTGACATAGAGATTAGATTTCAAAATGTTGTTGCAAGCCAAAATTTCATTAAACATGAAAGTAAAGACCTTGTAGCAGTTGAAGAAGAAACAAGATCAACTTCCCCATCACCACTTGAGCTTCATGAAGTTGGTCCAAGCAAGAAGGAAAAAGATGAGGATGTTAATTTGCAAGAGCCTCATTTTCTTGAAGGGTCCTTAAAGATGAATGAAAAGAAGATCCAAGAGGCCCTTAGCATACTCCATGACACTCAAGCATTGGTATCAAATTCTTGTTGGAGAGCTACTTCCTTGGAGGAGCCATCCTTCCTTGAAGACATGGAGAAGATTCAAAGAGCAATGTCCAACATCAAAGGTAATTTCATGTCTTTGATTTTTGATAGAAAAAATGTCATTGAGCTTAGTGAATGGTTACATGAATCCTACTTGAATAATAATGAAGTTATTCATAAGCTCACAATTCAAAATGAGCAACTTCTTGAAAAGTTGCAAGACACTTGTTTTTCCTCCTATGTTTCAGATGGTCAAATGGTAGATTGTTTGGAGGATTATCATGACATGGTGGATCATGAGAAATTTGAAAATTTGAATGTACTTGATGCATTTGAAGATGTACTTGAAGAGATCCAAACACTTGATGTGGTTGAAGAGGAACTTGAATTGTCTCTTGATGAAGGGTATGCAATTTTTAAAGAACATGATTCCTCTACATTGGAACCAATCTATGACAAAGGTTTCCCACTCTTGAAAGAGCTGCATAATCCTACCCCTATGGATCCTTCACATTATGACATATTTGCACTTACTGATCATTTGGGTGAGTTGATTCTTTCTCCTACATCCTACACTTCTAAATTTTGCAGCAGTCATCCTAATGAAGTATGGGTGAAAGGTTTCTTTTTTATGGTGCCACATGAAGAGCATGTAATTATTAGAGAACCATCTTATTTACATTCGCAGAAGAATCTTTGTTTACATTATGATTATACACATCTACATGGGTGCACCTATGATGTCACTTGAGTCACTTGGAGACTCATGATTTTCCTTGCTCCTTTCCTAGTCTATTTGAAGTTGGAGAAAATTCATCCCACACTTGGGTGAAGAGTTATATGATTGAAGAAAATTATTATTGGAAGCAACATCCTCTGATGTTAGATGATGATAAACATATTCATGAGTGTATTGATGAGACTTCTTTGATCCACTTGAAGTCTTCATGTTTTCTTTGCTCATTATTTGGTTCAGATTTTGGTGGAGGTTCTTCATTCACTCCTTGGATGAAAGAACATGTGGCTGATTATATTGATGCACATTATATATCTTTGGAGCAGAATAATGGGACATGGGATCCTCACCTATGTCATTGGAGCAGATTTTATTGGTCACTTGAAGCTTGTATGCACGTGGCAAATGGTAGTCTACTCATTGAGAGGTATAAGCACTTTCATGCTTTCTTGGTGAGGCATCTCCTTGATGTACATTCTTATTATGTATTTATATACTTTGATGATATATGTTATGCAATCATGATGTTTGAAACAATGCATACAAGAAAATGGGATCCAGGAATTCTCTTTCCAAATGGTATAGGTTGGAGAGCACTCTTAATTATTGGAGTGCAATGCAAGCAATGGGACCTTGGTATAGTTTTTAGTCCGATTGATTTCAAATTATTTGGGAAACAAGCAGTATGGGAGATGGATTCCCCACTTAATAAGGTGATGTTAATCAGAGTAGTGCAGCAGCAAGCATGGTGGTTCCTCTCTGAAATATTCATGGTATCTCAAAGACTCAAAGTGGGCAGCTTAGTGGCAACTTCAAAGAATCATATAGCAAGCAAGTTCTTCAACAACCATGTTTGAAATTGCTTGAGGACAAGCAATATTGGGAAGGGAGGATTTGTAATGTCCCAAATTTGGCATTGGGTCACAATGGCCAAATCACATTTTCCATATTCATGAAAGTTTTCAAAGGGATGCTAAAATTCAAATAATTGCCAAGGTGGAAATTCACTAGTTTCCTAGCTTGGGGGTGGAAGATTTGATATTTGGAATAAGGGGGATAATAAATGATGTTTAGATATTAGAAGGGGATAAATATTTAATAATGTAGCTTATTGAATAAATACAAGAGAAAATGGAAGTGGCAATGGAGCATGAAGACACATGGAGACTATGGGGCCCACACTAGCTAGAATTCCTATGTTAAATGGTATCTTTCTCTTGCAAATTCGAATATATGGGAATCATAATGTTTTTGGATGAATTATAAGGCGAATATACTTGTCCATATACTTCATAGGTTGAATTTGGGATGAATGGTAACTTACATGGAAGAGGAAGAGCCAAATGGGAGTTTCATGGACACTTGGCTAGATTCCCCTTACATCTATGACACCAATGATGGAGATTCTATGACAGTTATGACCCAAGTCAGATCTGAAGGCTGACATACTGACATGTCAGGCCTGAATAGAGCATCTTGGAGGTCGAAATTGGGAGTTGGAGAAGGCCAAAAGGCTTCTACTCAAATTTGGGAGAAGAGGGAAGATGAAGAGAGAGACCATATGGCATAGCATGAGCAGCCACACCAATTCGACTTGGATTTGGTTTATGGATGGATTTGGAACCTTAGAATACCAATAATGTTTATAAAATACAGGGATCATCCATGAGAAGG
>LPNX010760659.1:610895-671118 GCA_001517045.1 Pseudotsuga menziesii | reverse complement strand
AGAAATAGTGTCATTTCCCCACTATCTTGTTGTGAACCATTGTAATGCTGATGATTTCGAATTGGGAGAGCCTTTCATTGTCAATTTATGATTGGAATCAATTCAATATTCTCTGTTCTTCATTCTCAAAAAGTTTCAAGTCGAAATTCCCAAGAGTTGTATATCAAAATGACTTTTAATGAGCAAACAATGACCATTTCCACTCCATTTTGATATATGTTATGGTAATGCTTATTATTTCAAATGGAGGAATGTATCTATGATAAATGTATGATGGATGGGTTGTAATTAATGTGTATTTCAAGTCTCATGTTCAGTGCTTAAGCATTGGAAGCCATTTTACTCTTTTTTTTTTGCATTGGGAGAAGATTTGGTGCATTTTTTCCAAGGGTCGAAATTGTGACTTGGGGGTTGTTTTGGAAAGAGTCATAACAGACTCTATGAACTGAACCATGATGCATATGAGACTTTGAAAAGGTCCCTTACACATACCCAGCCTCTGTTCAGAAATTCAAGTGACTTTGGGATCATTTGTGAAGCCATTTCCGGCAATTACCCAGGGGGAATTGGAGCCCCAATTTGCTAGTAAAGACTCCTACTTTGAACAGAACATTAAACAAGTTTGCAGAAGTAATTGGGAGGTCACAAAACATACATGAGCATGATATTCAAGTTATATTATCAGTCATGTACCTTTAGAGAAAATTTGGAAGCATTTGGGTCAATTTGGAGGTCTAGACATCAAAACTACTCAAGAGCCAAAATTGTGAAAAAATTGGAAAATTTGGCATTTTAAAAAAATTCCAAAAAGGGGAAATTACATTGGAAAACCCCAAGCTATGGAGAAATCCATCCATCCAGGCATACCAGACTCTCGGAGCCTGTTTCAGTCCATACAAGGCTTTCTTCAGTTTACATACATGGGTCTTCTTCCCATGGGTCACAAAGCCTTCAAGTTGTTCAATATAAACTTCTTCCTTAATCTTACCATTGAGAAAGGCTGTCTTTACATCCATCTGATGTAACTTCCATCTGAATACTGCAGCAAGTGAAATGATGGTTCTGATGGTAGTGTACCTGGAAACAGGAGCAAATCTCGTCATAGTCAATGCCTTCTTTCTGACTGAAGCCACGAGCCACGAATCTGGCTCTATACTTCTCCACACTGCCATCTGCAGCATGCTTGATCTTATAAAGCCATCTGGAAATCACTACTGACTTTCCTGTATTTCTGGGAACAACTTCCCAAACATCATTCTTCATGATTGACTTATACTCTTCAATCATGGCATCAACACATACCTGTTTACTTGTTGCTTCTTTGTACGATGAAGGTTCTGAACTGATAAGCTGACTCATAAGACCGGAGTATTTATTTGGTCTTATGCTTTCTCTAAAAGTCCTGGGAGGAGCTTTATGCTTCTCGCCTTCTTTTACCGTCTCTCGGTACCAAGCATGTCTCCTTTTAGAAGGAGGAACTTCAAGTAGTTCTTCTAGTGGACTTTCACTGTTCTCAAGAACATCTGGAATTTGATCATCAAATCCTTCTTCCTCCATCTGAATTTCTGAATCTAGAAACTCAAGTGGAGCAACTGCATCTTCCGGTGAAAGCTCTAGTGTTTTACGAAACACCGCTTCCTCATGGAAGATCACATCTCTGTTGACCTCAATGTGCCTCTGTCCAGGTATATATACTCGATAAGCCTTCAAGCAATCATTGTACCCAATAAATATACCTTCCTTACCAGAGGACTCTAACTTGGCCCTCTTCTCTTTTGGCACATGAACATACACAGGAGTACCAAATATAACTCATGTGATTAACTGCAGGTTTCTTCTTGGTGAAGACTTCTTCTGGGGTCTTCTCCCCCAGGATAGCATGTGGGCTTCTGTTTTGAATGTATACTGCAGTTCCGGTAGCTTCAGCCCATAAGGACAAAGGAAGATCTAGCCCAGTGATCATGGCTTTAGCAACCTCACAGATCGTTCTATTCTTCCTTTCTGCAACCCCAATCTGCTGGGGGTTGTAAGGTACTGTCAGCTCTTTCTTTATTCTTGCTTCTCGACAAAAATCATCAAACTCAGTAGATTCATACTCACCTCCGTTATCTGATCTCAAGATACGGATGTGCTTGCCAGTCTGATTTTCAATCAGTGTCTTGAACTCTTTGATCCTGTCAAAGGTTTCACTCTTGGCCTTGAGGAAATAAATCCAAGACTTCCGAGAGTAGTCATCAACAAACAAGACATAATATAAACACCCACTCAAGGAGGGTGAAGACATGAGCTCACAAATGTCAGAATGAATCAAATCCAAAATGCCTTTAGATCTACTTTTGCTTCTGGGAAAGGATATCTTAGTGTTCTTACCTAGAGCACATCCTTTGCAGATTCCTTCATGTTTTGGAGAAACTTCTAGCATACCTGTAACCATCTTTTGTAATCTTGGGAGAGCTGTGTAGTGAAGGTGTCCAAACCTTCTATGCCAAAGTTCACAAGGATCAACTGTGTGATGTACCAAAGCATGAGTGGAAACTTTGGAAGCCTTGTAGAGGTCTCCCTCTCGAACCCCAATCTGTACTACTGAATCTATAACTATGTCTTTTTCCCATAAATAGACCTTCTTGTCCATGAAGAGGACTCTGTGGCCCTTGTCTTCTAAACCAACAATAGATTAAAGATTCTTCTTTAAACCAAGAACATAAAGAATATCATCAACATGAAGAATCGTACCTGAGTCAAGTTGAAGTGAAGTTGAGCAAACTCCTTCAATCTTGTAAGTGGAGTCATCTCCAAGTTCTACCTGAGTGGTGAACTTCTTCTTTCTATAACTGGTGAGGGTACCACGGTTACCTGTCATGTGCCTGGAGGCACCACTGTCCACCAACCAAGAAGTGGAGCAAGCTGAGAAAGAACCAATTAGAACAAAAATCAAATAGTACTCTCTTTAAGGCTCATCAGTTTTATTAGCCTTGGTTTTCTTCTTCTTCTTTGGTTCTTCATCTTCTTCTTCCTCTGCTTCTGCAGCAGATGCTTGAAACCTTCTCTTGGGTTTCTTCTTGTTCTGCCTGTAGTCTCTAGCATAATGTCCAAACTTGTGACAAGTATAACATTCAATTTTAGACATTTTAGAAAACTTACCCTGAAGTTTCTTACCCTTCTTTTGCTGAGGGAAAGGCTTTTTGAACTTCTTAGTCTTTGCTGCAAGTGCAAGGTTATCCTCCTTGATTACCTTGCTAGTGGTCCTTCCTTCTTCGTGTATGCAATCATGCCAAAGCCTTTCAAAGGTTGGCTAATTTTCTCGTCCACAGAAGGATGCCATGAAAGTTTCCCAAGAGCTTGGGAGACCATCAACCACTGTTTGCACAAGGTCATCATCATCAACAGTAATACCAATAACAAGGAGTTGATCTCTTACCTGTGCAATCTTGGTGAAGAAGGAACCAACGCTTTCATCTTTGTTCAACTTCAAAGTTCGTAGCCTCTTCTTCAAGACTCTCTTTTGACTGGGAGCCTTCTTTTCATATAGGTTGACCAAAGTATCATAGCAGTCTTTAGCAGTCTTCAAAGATGTGATGTTAGGCATCAATGCCTCTCTGATAGAATCATAAATGACTCTTCTAGCCTTACCTTGTTTCCTCTTGTAAGCAAGCCTACCAGTATTTGTAGATGGCTCTTTTGTGACATTAAGAACAATGTCATCCAAGTCATTCTCATCTAGAATGGTTGTCAACCTAGCCTTCTGGGAATTGAAGTTGGCTCAACCATAGAGCTTCTCTTCCAGTTTGAAACCATTGATGACCATCTCTGTCACTTATCCAAATGTTAGATATGCAAATCTTATTCCAAGATCTAGTGAAAAACAACAGTGTCCCTGTATTGTGTTTTCACATGCTAAGCTCTGATACCATGTTGAATTTTAGCGTTAGCATATAACTTAAAAAATTTGCAGATAAACTTAAACAAATAAGCAGTGCAGTAAAAACACATTCATCACATTAGCACAATGGACACAAGATTTTTCATTGGGGAAACCTTCAAACGACAAAAACCCCAAACGCATTAGTAGCTCATTTTGTAAATGAGATGACTTAGAAAATTCTTCAAAACGTTCCTCAAATCCAGATCTGGATTTTAACCAGTCACAATAAAATCTATCAGTAAAAATCAGACTAATAATTTCAAACCCCAGATCCACAATTTCTAGATTTACAAAAATTGCCCAATTAGGGCTTTATCAGGAAAAACAGATATTTCTCTCTCCTGCTCGAAAAACACAGGCAGCGCAGCCCAGATCTGAATTTACATGTCAGTTGCTCGAACTGTACTTTTCTGTCTGTTGTTCGAGCTGCCCGATCTGCCCGGATCTAGGTTTAGCTACTACTCATTGACTGTTTATCTACCTGGCTGCCCTTCCACACTGCCCGTGACCCTTTTCTTCTGCCCGACTGAATTATTGACAGCCTTGCTGCTTCCCGGAGGGTTTGCCTACCCTTCCCGTGGCTTAACAGGCTAGCTCGTGGGCTACCCTAAGGCCTGAGCAAGCCGGAGCTGCTATAGGACCTTCACAGGTCTGCTTACAGGCTGCCCTGAGGGCTTGTGTGGCCACGGCAGCCCTGTTAGGGTATGCCCTAGGCTACCCAAGAGTTGGCCATGGGCCAAACCCTCACGGGTATTCCTGCTAGAGGCTTCCCGAGGGTGCCTGTAGGGCAGGGCCCTCTAAAGGCCTGCCTATGATGGGTAAGAAGAGAGGTCGAGCCCTCAATCACTTGCCCTGAAGAGAGAAAAACAACCTGTGAGGAGAGAGAGATGGCTGCCCGAAAAAAATGAAGAGAGATGCCCCCAAAATTAATTGCTGATAAAAACCCTAGCTAAGGGTTTGATGAGGATGCCTTAGCTGAGGCAAGAAAACAGTCTTCTTTTGTAAAATTGCAGCTTCACTTGTCAAAGCAAACTTACGCATATAATGAGAAGACTTGATCTTCTTTTATAGTCTTCATTCACCTGTTAAGTGGGCCAAACTTAGAAAAAGATAAAATAATAATATTTTAATCTTTTCATAATTTCATTTTTACCTTCTTACCAAAAGGTCTTTTTATTTATCTTTGACTTTTACCAAAACTCCTTATTTAATTTTGACTTTCACCTGTGGTCCTTTTCCTGTGGTACAAAAGTCCTTATTTATTTTTGACTTTTGACTTTAGCCTTTTTCCAAGTGCCCCTGTGGTCATTACATGTGGTCCTTTTTTATTCCAAAAGTACATCATCATAAACTAAGAGAGTTACTAATGCTTTTATCTCACACTTTGTGTGACACCTAGATCTGGTACTAGGGTAACTTAACCAAGGGTAGCTAATCCTTGGAGAAGTACACAAAGCCCATAGATCAAGGGTCAGAGTGCCACACATGCCTAGACCCAGTCTAGGGCTTATAGTGCCTTCCTGGCAATAGACCAGGTGCCTCCATTCTCCAAGAGAATGGCTACTCAGAACTAAGCTAAGTCTACCGGTACTAGACTGGTCTACATCATGGTCCTAGACCAGATGTCTACTCAACACTAGGTTGAGTCTACCTAGGGCAGAGCTGAGTCTATATCATGGTCCTAGACCAAATATCTACCATTCAACAGAATGGTCACTCAAGACCGGGTTGAGTCTTCACCGTGGTCCCGGACCAGGTGGTCCCATTCTCCTAAGAGAAGGGCTTTCAATGTTGCTCAGAAAAATCAACACCTCCCATGCCATGTGCAAGGTGCCATCACGGGCTTCAACATCAAGCCCATGTGTGTGGGTGCCTTTATCTTCCTTTTTCCCTAGGGCCATGCCCAAAGGTTCCAAAACCCCAAATGCCCACATCATCTTCATTTCTTCAAGCCACTTAAACCATCTAGTGTGTGGGTCAAAATGCTTCTTCAAGGCCGCCTTTATCAAGCCAAGGACATGTTCATGGGTTCCATATCCTGTCAAGGACCATAAAAGGTCACCAACATCATATAAGAGCTCCATGACTCAGTGTGGGTCCAAGGACTTCTTCAGGGCTTCTTAGGCTTCTTCAACCACCTCAACCACACCGGGAGACCCTCAAAAGTCAATATCCATCATGACATCACTTGTGGGGTAGCTGGGTCTTCTTCTGGGGTATTATGAAACCATCAGAGCATGAATGACCACATAATGGGTCATTAATGCTTCTCCAACCCATCTAGGGTTTCTCCGTTGTCTACTAGGGGTTCAAGACCATCTCTAGGGTCTTCAACACCATCAGCAGGGTCTTCAACATCTTCGACAAGGTGGTGGCATCAAGATTCAGTTTGGTGGGTACAGGGACCTTGTCAACTGGGTACAAGGTGCTTCAAGGCACAAACCCACTCTGTAAGGGGTCCAAGGCACTACATGTGGGACTTGGTGGCATTAATGACAATCTGTGAGGCCACTGCAAGTCCATGTTGACATCAATGACAATTTCATCAACAATATCCCCCTTTGTCATTGATGACAACTCATGATTCCCCTATGAGCATGCTCCCCTTTTGTCTTCATCTCTTCCCCTTTTGTGTCCATATACCTATATTTTGAAATCACTGATTACTAATCACTGCTCACTGCTCCCCCTGTCAATATTCCTAATCCTAGGACCTATCTTTATACCTGGAGTAACCATCCTTTCTCCTTTGAGTTCATCCTCCAGCCTTATGAACTCAAGGTGTGCTAAAGTCTTTGAGAGACCTTAAGCTTGGCTTGCTATGTGGCAGCCATCCTCCCTGCTCTGATCAACTTCTCCTATCTGTAACTACTCGTTCTTCTTCATCCATACAATATGCAACAATGTGACCAACGTGGTTACATGTCCAAAAACCTGACTAAGCTATTGGAACTTCCAACACTTCTTTGATCAACTTCATGTCTCCATTCTTGAGAGTGTCCCTGATTGTAGGTCTTTGTCTTCTGATCTTCAAATATTCTTGTTGATGTGTATGAATAACTCCTCCTTGGTTGACTTCTTTGACTTGCACATTCTTGGGCTTTGTGACCAAACCCACTACATGTGTAGCATCTCAATGTGTGACATGTGGCAACAACATCTCCAACTTGATTACATCTCCAGCATATAACTGAGTCATTGGGCCTTCCACCACTTCTTCTTCCGTAGAGTCTACACTCCACAGCTTTATAACCAAAGTTAGAACAAAAATAACAATAACCATTGAAACCACTTTCATACCTGGGTCTTGGAGTTGTTTCTTTTCTGAGTTTGCTTTGAGGAATAAACTTAACTCTTTGTTTCATCTTTGAACTTCCAAAGTCCTTGTTATCATATGCAGGTGCACGGGGAGCCGCTTTGGACATTGATAGACATGCTTCTGGAGACTTCGGAGACCAAGTGTCATATTCACATTTTTCTTTGTCCTTCTTGTAACCAAGACCAGTTTTGTCAAGTGGAGATCACTGGCAATCCAAGATCTTATCTAGGACAACTGAATTATCCTTGAACTTGACAAAAGCTTCATTCTTCTCACCTTTCTTTTTGAGACTAACTACCTCCATTTCCAGCTTCTGGATTGTCTCCTCCTTTTCTTCCAACTGATTCTTCAAGATTTCCTCTATCCTCTTGGCTTCCTCCAGTTGCGTCTTCAGATCATGATTAGCCTCCCTAGTTTCTTCAAGCTCTTCAGCAAGCTCTTCTTGTCCTTCCTTTTGACTGATCAATTCAGTCTTGAGTTGTTCAACTTTAGCATCCTTATCTTTCATTTGATCCTACAACTCTTTGTCCTTGTTTTTGAGCTCCATGGTCTTCTGCTGATATTCATTCAAGGAGTCCAAGATTTTCTTTTTGAACTTCGTGAAGTCACTCTGGTTCAGATTTACTGTGTTCAGGAACCAATTGGCTCTAAGATCAATATTCAGCAATGTGAGATGTATCTCATGTGCTGTCTTTGATAGACCTTCATCATCATCTGCAAGAACCTTCTTAATTTCATCACACAAGCTATCATTAAATAATCTGTCACATCAAGTACAGGCACGTCATTCCTTGATGACTCTTCTTTTGCTTCCATTGTGTGTCCACGGATCCCCTTCAAGCTTGCAAGGCTTGTGACGAAAGTCGGCTCTGATACCAATTGTTGGACACAATGGCCACACTGAGAGGGGGGCTGAATCAGTGTGAGAGAAATTTATAAACTTTTAACCTTATTTTATTCAATCAAATTATATCAAGCATTAATAACATACTCATATGCATCTGCTAAGTCAACCATAAGTCATAAGCGTAAACATCACATCAAAGAGACAAGAATGTTTGTAATTTAATATTTATTTACTGTACATGGAAGACAACAATCTTCTCGATTACAATTAGCACCAACTGATAAGAAAAACACCAACTCTGAAACAAAACCCAACCTGATTTTTTTTAGCTCCAACTAAGAATGGTTTGAGGAGTCCAATCCTCAAGTGCAAGTCACTACTTGCAAACTTGATGTCAATCATTGATTGTCATCAATCTGCTGCTCAACCATCTCTGCTCAGCACCTGCTCATCAACATCTGTTAGGTCTGCTCACCTTCTCTACTCATTGTTCAGTTCATCAACCTCTGCTGCTTATCAATGTTGTTGCTCATCACTACTGCTAATCAACCTCTAGTCAATACTTCCTCTGCTGGTCATTCTATGCTTGCTGCTGCAACTCTAGGTGACACTTCTAAGGACTATCACCATCATCATTGTCAAGGCAAGGTCTGGAAGATCAACGTCTGGATCATCATGTCAGTACATCATCTTGGTGTTCATCACAAGGTGTACATCACTATCAGAGTATGTATCATCATCACATTATAGCAGTTCAACCATTCAACCCAAGGATTTCTATCATCATCATAAGTCTACTCGTACATACAGTATTCTTATTCTATGTCAATCTGTCAACTCAATACCCTACTTCTGTCAATATCACCTTATGGAACTCAAAACTATTGATGGTATTTTAATGACCACTACCATAAACAAAACCATCATCTTCAACGGATCGTATTACCTTGATACCCTAACTATGTAATCAAAGGCTTTGACAGACTCTGTACTGTATACTTGGCTGGATATACATATCACACACATGCCACTTCATTCCCGTTTGTGCAACTGGAACTAGGGCATCATAATATATCTTTATTACTGTATGTGTAACTTAGGGCATCATGATCACCAATAACTTACCTTTATTACTGTATATGTCAAACCGCTGTATATGTCTGCTGAGAGTTAACACAACCCAGTAAATATCTCAGACCCAGTAAAGAACTAGATCAAACAGTCACGGTACACTTGAGAGTTAACACTTGAGGTGGACAAACAACTTCTTTATAGGACCAACAAGACCAGTAATCTTTTCTCTCTCTCAAGTTACATTGTTTTATATATTTTTGTCATCACTGTATAAGGGGAAAATCCAAACCGGATGATACGATCCCTTGGTCCTCAATACTGCTCGTAAGGGTTAGGTGCTAGTATGTCATCAAGGGGTGGCCAGTCCCTCGAGAAGCAACCTAACAGTAACGATTAGGAGAGAGGACATCACACATCATCATTTTCCATTCTTAAAGAATGGCTCTCAGTACTAAGCTGAGCTTCAGTCCCAGACTGAATCATGTTGATCAACTCCTGGACCTCGACCGGGTCCTCCATTCTCCCGGAGAATGGTCCTCAGTACTAAGCTGAGCTTTAGTCCCAGACTGAAAAATGATCAACTACCTACAGGACCTACTTGGACATCGTGTCCCTGGTCCCAGACCAAAATATGTCTCTGCTTCTACCTGCAAGTTCTACTTGGACATCGTTTCCCTGGTCCCAAACCAGAATACCCTAGATGCATATAGGGGCCCTAGCCACATGTTAGGGGCTTTGCCATGGCATCAACTTGTTTGGTCCCAGATCAAAATCCCCAGGAGACTATTAGGGGCCCTAGGGTACCTTCTAGCATCTTACTCTGGCCTAGTTAACTGACTAGGGTACCATCCTCCCTTAGAATGGGTATCGCAGTTGCACTAACTTTAACATTTATCATGATGGTGGTGATGGGAAACACAAATACCGATGGCAACGATGAGGAGGAAGGGGTAGGAAGAAGCACATACCATGGAGAGGAGGAAGGGGAAGAGGATGATGATAATGATGATGAGAGTGATGATGGGAAAAAACAAAAAAGATACTGATACTTAAAATTATTATTCAATAATCTTTCCTTTAACCTTCGAATCAAGGGCGGCTCTAGGACATATGATTCCTAACTCAATTAAAAACAAATTGGTTATTAATTTATTTATTAAACACTTTATTTATTCTTCAACCGTCACGATGCCCCCTTGGGGTGGGAGTGTTTGACTCGCAGTTATGGTTATCGAATATCAACTCTAATATTGGCCCAGTTGAATAGTTTAATGCACCTTCAATTGTTTAATAACCAGTAGATGTATGACCTAACAGTTCTATGGCGATTCTTTGGTGGCTCAATCTTTCATAGTGTGGCTTTTTACGGGATTGTGGTAGTTTTCGACTACCCTTTTAATTTATTTTTTGTTAAGATCTGAAACCTTAATGTATTCCCGAGATTTGATGGGTGGCTGTAGTGATTGTCTGTGACCCTTGCGGATAATATTCGCAACCACTGGATTGATATCATGACCCATCTTCCTTAGTCGACAATTCAAAGAATACTCCATAGTGAACTCAAGTAATCCACGACAACAACGATTTTAATTTCTCTTAGAGCCTCGAATTGTATTCCAGTGGTAGTATCAACACAACAGTACAACGTACGAGTGGTTATGGTCTTAAAATATTAATGACAATGTTCTAGATGCCTCACCTGTAAATGTTGTAGATGTAGTAACAAGGGTCAATGTTGTCTCGTTGATGTTCTACTATGTGGCACATTCTTCAATATATATATTTTTTCCGTGATATTTGATGATCTATATTCTTCAGTTTTATTTGCAGCGGATCGACTCTTTCTTCAACAAAAATTTGATTTTTTAATGGCCAAAAGCCTGATTGGTCAAAGACCTAAAATTTCAGAGAATCTTCGAATGAATTGGTATGGCCAAGAGTTGATTAAGACAAGGTCTGAAAAATATTGCCAAAGCCTGGATTAGTCTCAGCTTTGATACAAAATGAGATGAAAAAAGTTCGTTTTTAAACAAATATCCATTGACAATAAGACAGAGAACAAAAATCCATGTAGGAAAATATATATACTGAATCTAAAATAATGAGATGATTATAGTGGGAATGAGGGCTTGTGTATATACCCACGCAGGGGTTCCCTTTCATAAAGAGACGTGACCTTTCATTAGGAAAGTGTTTCTTCATTACATATTAGTTTATTCTTCCGTAAAGAGACGCGACCTTTCATCAGGAACGTATTTCTTCATTACATATTAGTATATTGAATATTAATTAATGATTTGTTATATATATATATATATATATATATATATATATATATATATTGTGTTTATTACAGATACAACACCTTTGTGGAAGCATGCGATAAGGCTTGGGGGAGGGAGAGGGGGTGCAACCACAAAGTTTATATGCCCCCATTGTACTAAAACTTACACATGTTCATATACCCATGTGAGAAAACATTGAAGTGGAATTATGCCATGTGAACAAGGTAAAGCTGTTGGAGTCAAAACCTATGACAAAGTGCCAAGGAAAGAGATAAACAATTACAAGCTAGAAGAAGAGCCCGGTCAAAACAAATCCAAGAGATCAAGGGTTGAATCTGAAGCCTCACAAAGCATGTTGGTAGTGGATCATCATTGGCTTGATCGAGACCCTCATGCCCCCATAGTAGTGGGTTCTCACCTATGAGAAGAATATTTATCAAATTTCCTTGACCAAGGTTGTAGAGATGATGTGGATTCAAAAATTTATAGGTTTCTCTATGCATGGGGTGTACCATTCAATCTTCTTCGCTTGCCCTATTGGGATGAAATGGTACAAGCCATCAATGGTGACCCTAAAGGACACAGAAGCCCTAGGTATGACAAAGCTAAAACTGTGGGACTTAAAAGGGAAAAAACCAAAATCAATAGTACCCTTGGAAAGTTTACAAATGATTGGTCCAACTATGGGGTATCCATTGTATCTGATGGGCAGATAAATGTTAAAGGCAAGCTATTGATGAATATTCTTGATTTGTCTGCTAGTGGTGTGATCTTCCTTTCAGCCCATGACTACTCAGATCGCTACAAGACTGGTATTAATATTGCACAACCTTTGCTTAGAACCATTCAAAATATTGGGCCATAAAATGTCATTCAAGTCATCACTGATAATGTTGCTAATTGTAAGGCGGTAGGAGCAATCATTGAGGATAAGTATCCCAACATATTTTGGTCAGGGTGTTTGGTTCACACATTGAACCTTTTGATGGATGATATTGTTAAGACGAAGGACCCTAATTATTGATGGATTGGTGCCTTGTACAAGAGAGGGAAGACACTGATAGAATTTATTACTAATCATAGCATGGCCCACAACATTTTTCGCAATCACTCTAGGTTGGAGCTATTGAAGATTGCAAAGACTAGATTTGCTAGCTACTACCTCACCTTCAAGAGGCTTTTGAAGATAACTGGGTTCAACGCTACCCGTGAGTTTCGTGACATGGATTATAACCCCCTCCCGAGATCCTAACTTTGGCGATTGTAGCAGAGATTAACACCTACGAATTTCGTTCTAACAACAATCGTGAGTCCAACAATTGGTATCAAAGCAATAGGTCAAGGGTTTGAAACTCACTCGGTTCGCACTGGGGGGGATTGTTGCACATTGGCTTCAGAGCTCCCTGTGAGTTTCTTGACATGGACTAACCACCTCCCAAGATCTTAACTCTAGCGATTGTAGCGGTTATTAACACCTATGGATTTTGGTTTAACGACATTGGCTAGTATGGTCTCAAGTGATTCATGGCAAGAATTGAAAGACAAAGTTGTAAGCACATCTGATAGACATGATTTTCAAGAGGTGGAGAACACCGTTCTTAATGGACAGTTTTGGGCACAGGTTAGGTATGTGAAGAAAATTTGACTTAAGAAAATGAATTTACTCATTTACACATTCTGTCAAACATTTACAAAAACTAGTGTTTTAACTTAAATTCGGGGAAAGTAAAACCACACTTCTGAAATGTACTTCAAAAAATTCTACCAAATACAGAAACAATCTTTAAGCACATGAACACAATGATTTTTGGTCAATGACCGGGAAAAAACCCACTGCTCGGAGAAAACCCTAGAAGAAATTTTTTCTTTAAGAAGAGTAAACACTGAGAAACTTCTTAGAATAAATTTTTGTTTCTTTTTAAACCCTCATTGACAAAATTTCACAAAACAGAATAGCAACAAACACTACCTCAAAATCTATGCCATAAAAGTATTGTACGACCTTCTGTATGGTTGCCCACATGTGCTGTACGGACTATACGACCTACACACTTTTCCTCCTTGAAATCTATCCCCACACGTGCCAGAAAACACTGTTGTATGGTTCTATTAGTCTGCAATAAATGTACCAATGACTGCCTCGAAAACTGTGCCCACACGCGTTGTTGCATGGTTCTGACAGAACGTTGTACAGATCTCTTAATGGTTGTCTTGGAAGCATGCTGCTCCTTTTCTTGGGAAATGTACCCTTTCTTTGCTAGGGACCTCTTCTTGGTCTTCAATCTTCCTCTCTTCCTCTCTTGATGGTGAGTGATCTTCATTTGTCCTCTCTCTTTGTTTTATACTTGTCTTTTGTAACCAACATCATCAACTACCTAATCTAGGGTTGAGATTCATTTACAAAATCAAGGGTCTACATCATAACTTACTTTTTAATAATTAAAAACTTTAATTATTAAATACATCATTTAAGTGTGACCCACTTTTCTAAAGTATAAAAACACATTCACATTATTTATATAAACGTCACTAAGTTACATAAATACATAAAGGACAAAAGTTTCTGGTCCTCTCATCACACCCACACCAAAAACATAGGAGGACCTCCAGAGTTAACTTTTCGACAGTATGTTCTGCAATTCACGAAGCCTATTTATAGTATGATTCATTTTACAAATATAGATCAGTCGGTGATTGGGGAGGCGTATGAGCAGATGTATAGCATGCTTGGTCAAATCAAAGACATTGTTAAGCCAAGAGATGCAATCTTGTATGATCGTATTCATAAACATGCGGTCAAAAGGTGGGATAATATGAATGTTCCACTCAAGGTTGAAGGAACCAAACCAAAACCGAAAAAACCGGTCGGTCAACCTGGATCAAATGATTTTCCGGTCCGAACTGGTGGTCCAAACCGTTTTGTGTCGGTTCGATACCGAACCGCCCAGTTTGGTCCACGATTCACCCAATTAGGTCCTTGAACTGCCCGGTTCGATACCAAACCAGTTTCTCCAAAAGATCGGTCTGTACGGCGTCGTATGACGACCCAAAAAAAGGTTTTTTTTTCCAATTAGGATGGGGGGATGCATCTAGACACCCTTAAAACACCCACTAAAGCTATAAAAAGACCCTCACCCCCTCTCTTTCACTCACACTATTCATCCGAGTGTTTTTCGAGTTTGTGCTCGAGTGCCTTCGGATCTTTGAAAGTGTTAATTGTGAAGGGTCTTAGAGCTGGTTCCTAGGTTGATTGGAAGAGAAGATTGAAGGATTATTTTGGAGAATTTGTGGGTTAAATCTCTTTGTAAACATTTGCGGCAGATTTGGAGATCTTTCAAGGTAGATTGGAGGGTTATTTCAAGCCCATTCAAGGATGAACTTTTTGGACAGATTTGGAGGCGCCCTTTAAGGTATGTAAATACTAAAATGTGCGTCGTATTCATTTAATTTTGTAGTGAATAGTCTCTTTAGACTTTGATAGCATTATTATTTTTTCATAGAATTAAAAAAAAATAGGGTTTTAATTTGCAAATTTATATTGCTTGCCATGGCTCTAAAAGATAGAAAAGATGTTGCACATCGTCAATTAGTTGAGGGGAAAATTGTGTGTAACTATTGTCAGAAGGAAGTTGGGGGGGTAGGTATAAATAGGCCGAAACAACACTTGTTAAAAAGTTACCTAGAAAGTGTTTGTCCACCAAGACTTGTCTTGGGGTGGAGAAGGACACTTTAAATGGTGACCCCCAGTCAATTGTATTTAATGAAGTGTGATGTACTTTATATTTTTAAAGTGACTTCATTAAAAAGACTAAAGTCATGGTTTTTCCTAAGTTCATATTTAAATTAAAGTTCAGTGTGTGATCATTTAAAAAGGGGTTGCTCTCACTTTATTAAATGACATGAGGTGCACTAAATGTCATTTATTAATTAATTAATGGAGCATTTAATGTGAACCCTTCATCTAATCTAATCTTGACCATTAGATTGAAGAGGAAGTTGCCATGAACAAAAAGGGACTAGGGCAAGGCAAAGTCCTCTCATTATTCACTTTTCAAAGAAATATTTTGGAGGAAGAAGAAGAGAAAAGAGGGTTTGAAGTGATTTTGAACCAGCTGGAGAAAGAAATTGAAGACAAATTTGGGCACAAAAATCGAGAAGATTGAAGAGCAGAGAGGGCACGAATTTCGGGGATCGTACAGGTGATTTTTTGGCACAGATTTCGGGGTATTAATTTCTGCACATAATTCGAGATTCTGTATAGTATACGGACTGCACAGTTTTCGAGATTTTGTACAACAGTACGGTATGCACATTTTTCGAGGTGAGCGTGCAGTACGGTCTACACAGTTTTCTAGAAAATCCGTACAGTACGGATTAGGCACAAAATTCGAGGCAGTACAGATCTGGGCACACTTTTTGAGGTAAGTACAGATATTTAATTTCCATCCATACAGCAAAATCTGGGCACATTTTTTCGAGGTGAAGTTGGCACAAAAATCGACGAGAAAAACAACATTAAAGGGTTCAGATTTCGAGAAGAAATTTCTATAAGTATTTTTGTTGATTTTGTATTTTCCCTGAAGAAATAATAAATCTCTCTCAGAAACAGGTTTTCCTTTAGGGGTTTTATCCTAAACCTTTGGTAAAAAACATCAGTGTTATTTTCATGTGTGTTTGGCTGATTTAAAATTTATGAGTTTGAAATTTTTATTTGAAAAGAAAATTTCTGAATTGTTTAATTTGAAAAAGAATTCGATATGTTTCGGTTCAGTCTATTTTTTGTTAAAAATTTGTGCGTAGAAGGGTTTGGGCATTAAACTATGCAGAGAAGCAAACAAGCTTGCAACAAAGTCGGGGTTCTCAAAAACTTTCATGGTATCAGAGCACAGTTAAAATTTCAGAATTTGAACATTCAGTAAAACAGGGGTTTGTGGAGAAATATTCTTGAACAGATTGCTTGAAAGTTACAGGTTGTAGCCATGGTGTTTGGTCTTAGAGTTGAAGACAGGTTGGATGGGGCTACAAATTTTGGCCCATGGAAGACTAGAATCAATTTGATACTTGAAGAAAATGAACTATGGAACATTGTTCATAGTACAACTGCTAATCTTGTAGTAGTACCTGCTGATGCAATTGATAAGGCTGCTTTCATGAAGAGAGATGTGAAGGCAAGGAAGATTATACTTGATGTTGTGAAGGATCATATAATTACTCACATATCAGCTAAAACACATGCTTTTCATATGTCGAATTCTTTAACAAACCTTTACCAGAGTTCGAATGAAAATAGGAAGATGGTATTAAGGGAGAAATTGAAGAATGTTCACATGAGCAAAGGGGAAGGCATGACTTCCTATCTTACCAAGATCACACAAGTAAGAGATGAGCTTGCAGTTGTAGGAGAGGTGATAGAGAATGTTGAGATGGCGCGTACAGCCTTAAATGGCGTCACTCAACAGTGGACCCTGTTTGTGCAGACTATCATTGGTAGGGAGAACATGCCTACATGGGATCGATTGTGGGATGATCTCACACAGGAGGAAACACAGAGGGAATACCTATAGGGTAGTTCATCACATCACAAAGATAAGGAGGAGAATGTGGTGTTGGCAGTGAAAGGCAAGAAGAAGAAGAAGTTCAAAAAGAGTTCCAAGGATGGAGCCAAACAACATGATGGGGAGAAGAAGGATATGAGCAAAGTGAAATGCTTTGCGTGTCAGAAGTTTGGACACTATGTTGGACAATGTCAAAACAAGAAGAAGAAGAAACAACAAACAACAGCTTCAACAGATATTGATGAGTTTGCTGCTAGATTTGAGAGAGACTTTTCTCTCTTTGCAGGTGTTAGTGTTGAGAGAGTATCTTCTATCACCAGCAAGGACATTTAGAGCCACATGGAGCATTCCATGATTGTTGGGCATTCTTTGAGTGCTACCACTACTTCCTCCACTTGGTACATTGATAATGGAGCCTCCAGTCACACGACAGGTGATCGTGATATGTTTGTCGAGATGTCAGAGACAGATTTGGAGTTGGAGGTTGTATTGGGAGATGACACAGTGGTGAGAGTAGTTGGGCGTGGGACTGTCCATTTTGACAGGGAGTCCATGCAGCCTATGTTTTTGAGAGATGTATTGTAGGTCCCTGGGATGAAGAAGAACCTTGTTTCAGTTTCCATGATTGAGGATAGAGGCTTTGGTGTATATGCCCTTGATGGGAAAGTTCACGTCTTTCCCAAGACATTAGGTCCATCTAATTCATGTGCGATTGGAGTAAGATGTGGGCAACTGTACAAGCTTCTTTTCCAGCCACATCATGCACCGTCACACACTCAAAGCAGCAATGAGTTGTGTGAGTTATGGCACAGGAGCATGGCCCACCTTCACCATCCAGGTTTGAGGATGCTGAGAGATATGATGACAAGTATGCCAGAGTTCAACACAGATTCGAGTGGTGTTTGTAGAAAGTGTGCTTTGGGAAAGTACACCAAGACTGCTTTTTTCGAGCAGTGATACCAGATCAGAGGGAGTGCTTCAGTTGATTCATTCAGATTTGTATGGTCCCATGTCATCTACCTCTTTGACAGGTTATGAGTATTATGTCACATTCATCAATGACTTTTCCAGGAAGACCTGGATCTATTTCCTTAGAAGCAAGAGATTAGAGGAAGTCTTACTTGGGTTCCAAGAGTTCAAAGCTCTTGTGGAGAACCAAACAAGAAAGAAGATCAAGGTATTTCGGTCAGACAATGGGGGTGAGTATACTTCCCATTGTTGGAGACATTTACCACCATACACACTCTTTTTGGTCAAATTGGCCTAGTTAAACCACTATCCTAAGTATTATTGACATTAATTGACATCAGTGGAGCATTAAATGTCATCATCCAGTCTCACCCACGCCTACCTTCAGTCAAGGAGGCTAACTTAGCCTTCTCCTACATTCGGGGAGGCTAACTGGAGCACTCCGAGGGTGATCTGAGTGATATTAATGCACCTAATTGCTAGCTGGTGGTTACGATTCGTTAAACAGGTCAGTTAAGGCGCCTACTCTCATTAAATCAGTGTTCCACGGGGATGCGCCTCCCAGGGTTGAGGGCTCGCCCCCTACACTTCCCACGCCCCGGGGGCTCCATGGGAAACGTTTCCCAGCGCCCCCCTTTCTGCGAAACTTGGGGAAACGCGGGTCTAGGAGTTTCCTGGATTGGGGGGCTCCCACACGCCCCCTCCTGAAAATGGGGATTTTCGATAGGCCCCCACTGCCCTCGATTTTTTAAATTCTTTTTACCTAAAAAAGAAATGGTTCATCTTAATTTTTAGGCTTTTACACTAAATGGTCATTTTAAAACGAAATAGAAACAAATAAAAAGAAACAAACATCAATATGATATGCTTGGCTATAACGATTACATTAAATTACACTAAAGTCTTCGGGAACATAAGCATGCTAGTATGCAAATGGTGATGGGATGAGGAATTGATATGTTTATATGTTGGGGTTCATATTTTTATTATTTTTCTTTTTTTCTTTTTTTCTAATTTTAGAGACCGACCCCCCTATGTTAGGGACCCTGACGCCTCCCTGCCCCCCCGTCCCCCAAAATACCCCAAAATTTTGGGGTGTCTCTACATGTCCCCAATGTGCGTTTCCCTGCTCCCACGCCCCCCCGTCCCGGAAACTTGGTGGAACATTGCATTAAATATATTATTTAATGAATTGGAGTCAACAGGGGCGCCTCCACCAACTTCTGATGTTCAATTCAGCTTCAGTTAACCTCATCAGGGTTCATTGAAGTCATTGAAGCGCTAGCACTTGATGGTTGGCTTGCTATGACATGTGTCTGATCTCTTTCAGTTGAGACTCAATCATTTATTGCACTCCGACTTCCGTTAGGGTCTAGGTGAGTCAATTAGGGTTTTGATCAGTGGTTAACTGAGTGTGAACCATGGCTTACAGTCAGTTAAGCTAGACTCACTCATTCAATTCGAATGACCTCCTTGAGGATTCAAATTGCTCATTCATTCATGCCTGTAGCATGACATTGTAATTGTAATCGTTCATTCTTTATGTGAATACAAAGCGACTACTATTCCTGTAGACCGATTACACCATTTCATGAGTTATTTGTTGATTAATCTTTGATGAGATTGATGCTTTGTTCCTAGATCAATATACAAGATTAATATGGTATCAGAGCTTACGGTGGGACGAAGCTCTATCTTTGAAAAACAAGCTTTTTGACAGATTTCTGCATGAAATTTGAGCAATAGCTCAAAAATCCAGCACTGCACCAGAAGCCAAGGCTTACCACTTAATACCCCAAGTAAAGAACTTGTTGATAAAGCTTGCTTGATTGACTATGCTGGGTGTGATGAAAGCCTAAAATGTGTAGGTTGTCCAACCTTACATTGCCCTTTCTGTTTTGATTTTCAGGTTTCTACAGGTGAAGCATTCGCTCTAGCACATCCAGATGGCCTCTTCAGTAGATCTCTTGACTCCATACAATTTCCACTCATGGAAAGGTGATATGGAGATTCAGCTGCGCTCCAAAGGACTTTTTAGAGTCACCATGGACACTGAAGATGAGCCTGGATCCACCATAGAAAAATCAAGATTTTTGAACAAGAAGGATGAAGCCTTCGGTTTCTTGTGCCTCTCTATTTCCCGAGACTTTCTCTTCCATCTTGCGGGATTGAAGACTTCGAAAGAAATATGGGGCAAATTGGAGACTCTATACGGAAAGCGTGATGACTTGAGGGTTTACTAGCTCGAAAATGAACTCATGTCTCTCCAACCCTCCAACTTCGAGACTCTGAATGATTTCTTCACAAAGTTCAAGCATATTGTTTTACTCTTGAAGCAATGCAAAGTGGAGGAGGATGATCAGCTCATCCTCGCCATACTCTCCAAACTTGGGGCTGATTATTCAGTATTTGTTTCTACATTCCGTGCGGGGAAGCTCACAACCCCTGGATGGAAGATGCCTACACTCAATGCCTTCATTAAGTCCCTAACATGTGAACATGACAAGCTTGTCTAGATGGGGATCATCAGATCTTCCCGTGATCAAGCCCTTCATGTCTCAGGGCCCAAAGATCTGAAGGGTAAAGGAAAGCAGCAGAAGAACCCAAAAACTAAGTTTGATGCTCCTAAACCTAGAGTTGAAAATCAACAGCATGATGAGTCTCTCAAGGAAAAAGTCAAGTGTTCTTATTGCGGGAAGGGCTTCCACCGTGAACATGCCTGCATGAAGAAGAAGCTTGATGAAGCTACCTCTCTCCTTGAGAGAAATCACATCAATCTTCCGGAAAGCTTTCGGAGGAGAGATCAGTAAGATCGAAAACCACAGCATGAAAAAGGTCATGCCCTCATGGCAAGCACTTCGAAGTCCAAAGCACTGTTGATTGACTCTGGAGCTTCGAACCACATGATGGCTGAGAAAGACTACTTTTCATCCTTGGAGACCAGCAAATCCATCCCCATTCACATGGGAGATGACTCCACCATCATTTCAAAAGGACAAGGTACTGTATATCTTGAAAATGGTTTTTTCTCTAATGTTTTGTATGTACCATCTCTGGCATCAAATCTCCTTAGTGTCTATCAGATGAGACACACAGGAGTGCCTAAGAGAGTTTCTTTCAGCCCAAATGATGTTGAGATAACAGAAATTGCATCCGGGAAACTCATTGCTAAAGGCCTTGCAAACCATCATGCAAAAGCCTATGAGTTCTCTCACTTTGTTGCGGATGCAAAGCCCACCGCTCTACTAAGTCGTGGAAATGAGGTTAGTAGGCTGTGGCATGAGAGGTTTGGCCATCTTAATTTCAAATATTTGCAGCAATTACAGAAAAACTCCATGGTTGAAGGCCTCTCGGTCATCAAGGCAACCACGGGAATTTGCAAAGGCTGTGTGATTGGAAAACACCCTGAGCACAAGTTCGGTCGGGGGAAGGCAAACCGAGCTACATGCATATTGGGGCTGATACATTCTGATATCAACGGTCCGATGCCTGTCACATCCATGAATGGATCAAGGTATCTCCTTACTTTTTTTGATGATTTTTCAAGGTATACATTGGTTTTCTTTCTAAAAAAGAAATCAGAAGTATGTGAAAAATTTTCTGAATTGAAGGCCTTGATCGAAAATGTCTCTGGGCTTAAGATCAAGATCTTGAGATCTGATAATGGAGGAGAGTATGTCAGTAATGAGTTGCTGTACATATGCTCCCAAAGTGGTATTCAAGTCTAACATTCAATTCCCTACACTCCACAGCAAAACGGAGTAGTGGAAAGAAAGAATCAGTCTCTCAAGGAGATGACCACCTGTATGTTGGAATCCAAGAAGCTTGCTGCAAATTTGTCGGCTGAGGCCATGCATGCTGCAGCATACATTCAGAACAGGGTGCCACACTCATCCGTGAAAGGGAAGACCCCTTTTGAAGCATACTTCGGACACAAACCGAATGTGTCGAACCTACAGGTGTTTGGGTCCACTGCATGGGCCCGGATTCCGCTTGATAAAAGAAGGGCTTTGCAACCGCAAAGCATAGAATGTCTGTTTATTGGGTATCCTGATGAATCTAAAGGGTTCAAGCTGCTGGATATCAAGACCAAACAGATCATCATCGAGAGAAGTGTCAAGTTCGATGAGCCTCTTCAGGAGATGGAACTAGTGAAGGAGAAAACTGCTGAATTTCCTTCCTATTCTACTGAATATTTGGATGATGAAATTGGGGGTGATGACCCTGATTTGGATCCTCCGATTTCTAATATCAGTGTGCAGCAATCATCAGACGTTGAATCAGAACCTGAAGTGCAAAATCATCTTCCTACATGAGCCCGACAGACACTCTCCTCCGCAGGAGAAAACATTGGAAATCTGGATGATCCAAGGAGAACCCGGTCTGATTTCCAAAGAGCAGGTATTGCACTCTCTTGTCCTGATAATTTGCTGTCCGAAACTTGCTATTTGATGATTAGTTCAGATCCAAAATCCTACTACCATGCTCGGAAGGATCTGAGATGGCAAGTTACCATGGATGAAGAGATGAATTCTCTTCAGAAAAGCACTACTTGGGAGCTAGTTTCTCTTCCTCCGGGGAGGAAATTGGTTCAATGCAAGTGGGTGTTTCGGACCAAGGTTGCTGCTGATGGAAGCACCTGCAAATATAAGGCAAGGCTGGGGGCAAAAGGCTTCTCTCAGGTCCAAGGAGTGGACTACCATGAGACCTTTGCACCAGTTGCAAAAATGGACTCCATCCGCCTTGTTTTGGCAATTTCAGCATCCAAGCACTGGGAAGTGCATCACATGGATGTTAAGTCAGCCTTTCTGCATGGAGATCTTCATGAGGAGATATACATAAAGCAACCTGAGGGCTACATCACTGATCCATCTTTGATTTGCAAGCTAAAGAAGTCACTATACGGGTTAAAACAGGCCTCAAGAGAGTGGTATTCCAAGATGGATGCCTTCCTTCTCTCGCAAAACTTTCAGAGATGTAGATCAGATCCAAATGTATATTTACAGCAGTATGATGGTCATCTAATTATCATTGTTTTATATGTTGATGACTTACTGATCACAGGTAACACAGTTGCCTCCATTTCAACCATCAAAACTGCTCTCCACAATGCCTTTGAAATGAGTGATTTTGGACTTCTAAAACAATTTTTAGGGCTCGAAATTGAGCAAAATTCTGATGGGATTATGGTCACTCAGTCCAAATACATTTCAAACCTGTTAGTCAAGTTTAACATGGCTGATTGTAGGCCTGCACAATTCCCTTTCCTTTCAGGGATCAGCCTTGAAGAAGGAAAAAGCACACCTCCCATGGACTGCACTATCTATCGACAGCTGATTGGTAACTTGTTGTACTTGACACATTCTCGGCCTGATATCTGTTATGCCATGAGTGCTATATCAAGATATATGCAGTAGCCTTATGATCTTCATTGGAAGGCAGCCAAGAGGATCCTCCAGTATATTCAGGGAACCAAGACCTACGGCATTCACTATGCTGCAGACTCCGAGCTAGAGCTGGTTGGATACACAGATTCCGATTGGGCGGGTGATTCTATTGATCGGAAGTCTACTTCCAGATATGTATTCATGTTTGGTGGTGGCCCCATTTGTTGGTCAAGCAAAAAGCAGGCTGCCATATCACTATTTTCAGCAGAGGCAGAGTATCGAGGAGCGGTGAATGCTTGCATCCAAGCAGTTTGGTTGCAAGGCATTCTTTCAGAGTTTGATCTTGGTAGTACTTTGTCCACTGTCCTCTTTTGTGACAATCAAAGTGTTATTAAGATATCCACGGATCCAGTTACCAGGAAGAGGACCAAGCATGTAGAGATTCACATGCACTACATCAGGGAGCTAGTGCATGACAGGACCATCATTCTACAATATTGCCCGACTAATGAGCAGATTGCAAACATCTTCACCAAGAGCTTTTCGGAAAAGAAGTTCACTTACCTCCATTCACTGTTGGGGGTGAGTTCATCAGGGTGATTCAGACTACCTTCAGTGTTCAGCTTGAGGGGGGGTTTTTCCCACTGGGTTTTCCCTCTTTTCCTCACTTAGTTTGTTTTGAACATTGTTTCAGTTTCAGCATTGTACAGGGTGACCTATGGCCTTAGTTGCCGGGGCCCTAGCATTTTTATGCATTTATGTTTTCTAACTCTTCCTGAGTATAGCTTAAGGGGGGGTGTTGGAGACATTTACCACCATACACACTCTTTTTGGTCAAATTGGCCTAGTTAAACCACTATCCTAAGTATTATTGACATTAATTGACATCAGTGGAGCATTAAATGTCATCATCTAGTCTCACCCACGCCTACCTTCAGTCAAGGAGGCTAACTTAGCCTTCTCCTACATTCGGGGAGGCTAACTGGAGCACTCCGGGGGTGATCCGAGTGATATTAATGCACATAATTGCTAACTGGTGGTTACAATCAATTAAACAGGTTAGTTAAGGCGCCTCCTCTCATTAAATATATTATTTAATGATTATTTAATGAACTGGAGTCAACAAGGGTGCCTCCACCAACTTCTGATGTTCGGTTCAGCTTCAGTTAACCTCATCGGGGTTCATTGAAGCGCTAGCACTTGATGGTTGGCTTGCTATGACATGTGTCTGATCTCTTTCAGTTGAGACTCAGTCATTTATTGCACTCCGACTTCAGTTAGGGTTTAGGTGAGTCAATTAGGGTTTTGATCAGTGGTTAACTGAGTGTGAACCATGGCTTACAGTCAATTAAGCTAGACTCACTCATTCAATTCGAATGACCTCCTTAAGGATTCGAATTGCTCATTCATTCATGCCTGTAGCATGACATTGTAATTGTAATCATTCATTCTTTATGTGAATACAGAGCGGCTACTATTCCTGTAGACCGATTACACCATTTCATGAGTTATTTGTCGATTAATCTTTGATGAGATTGATGCTTTGTTCCTAGATCAATATACAAGATTAATACCCACGCATTCGATGAGTATTGTAGACAGGATGGTATCAAGAGGCAGTTGACAGTTCCTTACACTCCACAGCAAAATGGAGTGGTTGAAAGGAAGAACCATTCGATAGTGGGTGCAACTAGAGCCATGTTGCATGATCAGAGTCTTCCTTTCTTTCTATGGACAGAGGACTGTAGCACTGTTGTTTATGTTCTAAACAGGAGTCCGCACCGTGCCTTGGGGAGCAAAACTCCGGAGGAGATGTCCACCGGGAAAGTGCTTGAGATAGGTCACTTTAGGATATTTAGTTGCCTTACATACTCACATGTCCCTTCTAAGCAGAGGACAAAGTTAGAGGCTTCAGGAGAGAGCTGTCTCTTTGTTAGTTATGACGAGACTTCGAAGGCTTTTCGTATATACCTTCCTACACAAAGGAAAGTTGTGGTGAGGAGGGAGGTGAAGTTTGAGGAGGAGAAAGCCTTCAGGAGGTCTCTAGATTCTGAGATAGAGGAGCAGCAGAGTACTCCACAGGTGATAGTTCAGAGTTCAGCGAGTCAGAGCACAGGGTCACCAGTTTCAGGAGTGACTGGGTCATAAGTTATAGGTTCATCAGTTTTAGGGGCTCGGTCTTCAGGGACTTCTGGTACAGGGACAGGATCCCGGATCACAGGTTCACAAGGTACACCTTCAAGTGATTCGGATACACTTGGTACAGGTTCACCAAGGACAGGATCTCAGGTTGTTGGTACTTCTTCAGGGAGACAGGTGTCTGATGAGGATGTAGAGGAGAGTTTGAGACAGGATGCTTCTTCCAAGAAGAGAAAGCCAAGTTGGCTTAAAGAGCTTATGAAAGAAGCAGAGGAGTCTGTCGGACCACCCAAGAGGGAGGTTAGAGAGAGCAAGGTACCTGAGAGATTTTTCAGCTATATGGCACAGGTGACTAGCTTACATGATACCGTACTGACCACTTATGAGGAGGATTTTGTGCACCAAGTTTGGAGAGATGCCATGATGGAAGGGTACAATTCCATCATGAAGAATAGGATGTCAGAAGTGGTTCCGAGACCAGAGGGGATGTTAGTTGTGACTTTGAAGTGGTTCTACAAGATCAAATATGCTGTAGATGGCAGCATCGAGAAGTACAAAGCTCGTTTTGTTACGCGTGGGTTCTCACAGGTAGAGGGAGTTGACTATGATGAGACTTTTGCGCGAGTGGCCAGAATTTCTTCGATCAAAGCAGTGATCTCCGTCGTGGCAAAGATGGGTTGGAAGATCCATCAGATGGATGTGAAGACCACTTTTCTCAACGATCTTCTACAGGAGGAGGTGTATCTGGAGCAGCCACAGGGCTTTGAGGTGTATGAGAGAGATTCTCATGTCTGCAGGCTCAAAAAGGCCTTGTATGGTCTGAAGTAAGCCCCTCGAGCTTGGTATTCTAGGATCGATTCCTACTTGCTTTCGATTGGGTTTCGGAAGAGTGAGGCAGATCCCAACCCATACTACATTGTGGTTGGTGGTGTTCCGCTCATTCTTTTGCTTTATGTTGATGATTTGTTCATTACTAGAGGAGAGCACCTGTTGATGCTTTTGCAAGAAGAATCTTGCTTCAGAGTTCGAGATGACTGACCTTGGGTTGATGCATTATTATTTGGGGATGGAGGTTTGGCAAGAGGATGGACATGTTTTCCTGGGGCAAGGAAAATATGTTGCAGATGTTCTGAAGAAATTTCAAATGATTGACTGCAGACCTATGTCTACACCCATGATCACCAACTAGACGAAGCTTCATGCTTATGAGGGAGAGTTGGTGGACCCTACTTTATATCGTCAGCTTATTGGTTCGTTGATGTATCTGGTCAACACCAGACCAGATCTAAGTTTTGCAGTAAACACTCTCAGTTAGTTCATGGTGGAGCCCAAGAGAGTGCATTGGAGTGCCGCAAAACATATCTTGAGATATCTTGCAGGTACAATTTATTATGGCTTGGACTATAGGAGATCTGATGGAGTGGGATTGGTTAGCTTTACAAATTCAGATTGGGCAGGTAGTGTTTTGGACCGGAAGAGCACTTTTGGTTGTTGCTTCAGCTTGGGTTCGGCAGTTCTGTCGTGGTTCAGCACGAAGCAAACGTCCGTAGCATTGAGTTCTGCTGAGGCTGAGTATATGGCAACCATTCAAGCTAGTTGTGAGGCTTTGTGGCTTCGCAAGCTGATGGTGAACTTATTTGGTCAGGAGTTGAGTCCTATAGTTATACATTGTGATAATCAGAGTTCAATCAAGCTCTTTGAGAATCCATTATTTCATGACAAGTCGACGCATATAGAGATCGGATATCACTTTATCAGAGACTATGTTCAGAGAGGGGTTGTATAGTTGCAGTATGTTTCTACAAATGAGCAGGTGGCTGACATTCTCACGAAGTGTTTGGGTAGAGGAAAGCATGTTTATTTCAGAGATAAGTTGGGAGTGGTGAAAAGCACCTTCGTCGATAAGAGGGAGTGTTGAAAAGTTACCTAGGAAGTGTTTGTCCACCTAGACGTGTCTGGTGGTGGAAAATAACATATTAAATGGTGACCTCTAGTCAATTGTATTTAATGAAGTGTGATGTACTTTATGTTTTTAAAGTGACTTCATTAAAAAGTCTAAAGTCATGGTTTTTCCTAAGTTCATATTTAAATTAAAGTTGAGTGTGTGATTATTTAAAAAGGAGTTGCTCTCACTTTATTAAGAGACATGAGATGCACTAAATGTCATTTATTAATTAATTAATGGAGCATTTAATGTGAACCCTTCATCTAATCTAATCTTGACCATTAAATTGAAGAGGAAGTTGCCATCTCATTATTCACTTTTCAAAGAGGAAGTTTGGAGAGAGGAAGAAGAAGAGCAGAGAGGGCTTGAAGTGATTTTGACCAGCAGAAGAGGGAAACTGAAGACAAATTTGGGCACAAAAATCAAGAAGAAATTTGGCACAAATTTCGAGAAGACTGAAGAGTAGAGAGGGCATGAATTTCGAGGACCGTACAGCTGATTTTCTAACACAGATTTCGAGGTATTAATTTCTGCACAAAATTCGAGATTCTGTAATGTACGGATTGCACAGTTTTCGAGATTCCGTACAACAAAACGGTCTGCACGTTTTTCGAGGTGACCGTACAGTATGGTTTGCACAATTTTCTAGAAAATTCATACATTATGGATTAGGCACAGAATTCGGGGCAATGCAAATCTAGGCACGTTTTTCAAGGCAAGTACAAAAAATTAATTTTTGCCTTTATAGCAAAATCTAGGCACGTTTTTCGAGGTGAAGTTGACACAGAAATCAAGGAGAAAAACAACATTAAAGGGTTCAGATTTCAAGAAGAAATTTCGATAAGTATTGTTGTTGATTTCTGTATTTTACCTAAAGAAATAATAAATCTCTCTCTCATAAACAGGTTTTCCCTTGGGGGTTTTATCCGAGACCATTGGTAAAAAACATCAGCGTTATTTTCACGTGTTTGGCTGATTTAAAATTTCTGAGTATGAAATTTTTACTTGAAAAGAATTCCATGTGTTTTAGTTCAGTCAATTTTTTGTTAAAAATTTGTGCATAGAAAGGTTTGAGCATTAAACAATGCGGAAAAGCAAACAAGCTTGAAACTGGGTTGGGGTTCTCAAAAACATTCAACACTTAGCTGGTACAAAAGGGAATGTAAGACCATGCCTCAAAGTCTCTGATGACTTGAGAGCTAAGATGCTTGGTCTTCTTGAATCTTACCAAGCCAAAAAATCGAAAAACAGGAGGGTGGAAAGAGAGATAGGGAGAAGTTGTAGCTCTAATTTTCTTGAGAGAAACCCTAGTTTTGAATAATCCTCTAGTTTTCCCAACCCTGCCTATGATCCTTATAACATTCCTAGGGAAGAAAATGTTGTAGTAGGTGGTGTTGGTAGCAGTACATCCCAATTTAAAAAAGCCCGTGGTAGCCTTGAGTCTTTCTTTCAACCCCGCACTACCCTTGGTGTTTAACCCACCATTGATGTCAAACGGAAGAAGGTGGTAAAGGAGGCTACTTGGGAATGCATTGTTAGATGGTGGTATGATGCAGAGATACCTTTCAATGCTTCAAGGTCGATATATTATCAACCTATGTTGGATTCTATAGCTTCATGTGGTCCAGGCTTCAAGGGCTCTGGCTATGAAGATATTAGGGGGGCACTTTTGAAAAATGAAGTTGAAAAGGTACAAGAATACCTCATAGAGTTCCAAAACTCATGGACTAAAACAAGGTGCACAATCATGTCTGCTAGATGGACTGATCCAAGAGGTCTCACCATTCTTAATTTCCTAGTTGCTTGCCCAAAAGGGACTATGTTCCTTAGTTTAGTGGATGCATCTGATCAAGTGAAGGATGCACATTTACTATTTTGTCTTTTGGATGATGTAGTTGAGGGGGTGGGGGTGCAAAATGTAGTGCAGGTTATCATAGCCAAAGTCTCAAACTATGTTGCAACTGGAAAGTTGTTAGAGGACAAATATCCCACCATTTGGTGGACTCCATGTGCAACACATTGTTTGGACCTCATGCTTAAGGATATTGGGAAAATTGAGTGCGTGAAAAAGTGTGTGGAACAAGCAAAATCTATCACAAGATACATTTGTTGATGTATTTGTAACTTCGGAAGATATTCTGATGTATAATATCATTGTATGTTGTTGTACCCCCATTGGGGATGTGTGTTACCCCTTTACAAGATGTCTAAATTGTCTCTAGAGTTGAGGTACAACCTCCATTGTAAGTCGGGGCAATAGTCCCTAGTGTAACATCATGTAATATGTAATTGTGGTCTCTCTAGGAGAAGTGGGCCCCATGTGAGATGGCATATAGGCTCGAGTCTTATATTTCGCCAGTGACTTGAAAGGGTATAAATAGGGAGGCGCTCTCCCTCATTCATACAAACCTCACACACTCTCTAAGGCACATGAGAGAGAGAGACAGTCAGAGGAGGAGAGAAAGATCGCCGCTGAACATTTCTTATTACTGCTTTTGATCATCTTACTATTCTCAAGAAGTTTGCGGGGTTTTCTCCTTTATGGTTTCCCAGATGAAAATCTTTGTGTCTTGTGTATCTTTTATATCCTATGCAGTTTGTTGTACTTGTTATTCTTCTAGATAAAAATCCTAGATTATCTAATCAAATCTTAAGAAAAACTAACATGGTATTAGAGACTCTCTGAAAGAAGGCACTGCGCAGCTGCGGGAACTAAGGCTTCCTAGTTGAAGGTGTTCTCTCCACAAATCATCAAGCAAGGAGGGCTAGGCTAGCTTGCCTCACTAGGGCGCATCTGTTGGTGGTACAAGTTTCTGAATCAGAGAAGTTTCACAGTGTTGTAGAAATACAGCTACAATGGCAGCTAATGGAAATTAGGGTTTCATGCTTGAAAACCCTAGAAGACTGAATTTAGTCATTCTAGAACTTTCGCTATAACACGAGATTGGAGAAGGATCAAAAGCCGAAACTTTTACAAGTCGAAGAGAAATGCTTGTTGTACCTTGTGTAAACATTTCAACCTCAAATTTGCTATACTTCAGGAGATATGGTTCCTCCAAATTAGGGTTCTAGCCTCCTCTAGAATAAATTCATAAATAGGTGACCTAGGGAGATTTGCTATAATCTCAAGCTAGGAAGATCCAAACGAAATTTCGCAAGATGTTGCAAGTAGGGCACAGACTGTAGTTTTTGTGATACGCTTTTTAGACCCAGAATGTGAAACAGTGACACGTGGTAGTCCGTACAAGTTCGCTATGTTGAACAGTCCCCAAAACACTCACCTTGGGAAAATCAGCATAAGACCCACTTGGAGAATCCATTTCTGCTATAACCTGTGGGATTAGAAAGAAGACATATCAGGCTATCTCAACGAGAAGTTTCGGACTGTAAGGATCCGAAACTTCGGAGATACAGCAGAATCAATTTCGGACATTTCTGCAGAAGAAATTGGAAAACTATGGCTTATTGTTTCAGGAGGTTCCCATCACTGTTCTCAGAAAAGAAGTACATTGGACAGCTCACCTTGAAGAGGCCAATCTTTATGTCCAATTGGAAGTTTGAAAAATTAGGGTTTCTCTGACAAACCCTAGATCAGCCACCTCCAGA
This sequence comes from Pseudotsuga menziesii, assembly GCA_001517045.1. Classification (NCBI taxonomy): domain Eukaryota; kingdom Viridiplantae; phylum Streptophyta; class Pinopsida; order Pinales; family Pinaceae; genus Pseudotsuga; species Pseudotsuga menziesii. Next base: position 640,070 of record LPNX010760659.1, on the reverse strand, counting down.
ACCAAGTCGAACACCTCAAATCGGTAATATCTAAGTTTTTTCTATTTACATTTGAGGTTCTCATTTCAAAATGACTAATCACACCCAGCTTGATGACAAGCTTGGTGAAGTTGACAACTTACGAGTATGGAAGTATAGGACCTCCATGATCCTTGAAGAAAATGACTTGGTTCAGTATTTCAGTAAGGAAGTTCTAAGAGCCAGAGGGAGATGAGGCTAAGGTTAGAGCCAAGAGAATCATTGCAAATTCTATTAAAGATCATCTCATCCCTCATGTGTCATTCTTGAAGACACCAAAAGGAAGTGTTCGATGCTATGAGGAAGCAATCAAAGAAGAATAAGAGATTGTTATAACCACCTTGAATGGCCTCCCAAGATCATGGGATTCATTCATTCGAGGAATGTGTTCCAGAAGGAAGTTGATTACCTTCGGCAGACTCTGAGAAGAGTGCACACAAGAAGAAGCTCGACTCATAATAAAAGAAGATAATATGGGAGCAACTAAAGATCAAGCTCCCACGATTCAAAGAAGATCCCTCAAGCGATGGGGAATATGAAGGACTCAACTCTTGAAGAACCTCTTATCCATCTTAGCATTTGGATAAGAAATGATGCAGTTGTGAATGAAGAAGATGATGAAGCTGAAGGCTCAAGAAAGAGTCTACCCACCAAACAAATAAAGATAAGTATTCAATTGTCATTTCATGATATTGTTTGGTTATGCATTTGTTTAAACTTTATATTTCGTTTATGTGTTATGCATGTTTGAGTATTTGCATTTATACTACTGAATTGCACATGATGGGTAAGAAGTCAATGATGTTGTACAACATTCCATTGCTACTTATCTAGATTGAAACCTATTTGCTGGAATATTAGGAGTAGTACACACTCTTAATAACATTGGGGTGGAAGGAATCTAGAAGTTATTGTATGTGTATGGGATATGAATGAATGTTGTAGCATTGGCTAAAATAGTTGCATGGCTATGTGACATATATTTGTCATTATTAATATGTTTTGGAAATTATGAGATATTTCTAATCATGCAACTGAACTTGACTTGTAGATCATTCCAAAGAACAAGTAATGACAGTTCAGAAGAGGAACCTGAAACTTCCCGGGTTAGAGACACCGTGGCGAAAGAAAGAGCTTTAGAAGAATATAAAGAGAATGGTAGATCCACCTCGAGAGATGAAGACCACCTTGGACCCGAGCAATAATTGAAGATGAAGCATACTATGACGAGACTTCCAAAGAAAGCAAGAGGCCTCTAACACACTCCAGTTATGTGACATTGTTGAGCGACATCATTGATGCAGAGCCTTCCAACTATGAAGAAGTATCCAAGAAGAAAGGGAAGGAGACTATGATCAAAGAGTACCAATTGATCAAGAGGAATGGTGTTTAGGATGCGGTGCCAAGACCTGAAGGGAAGTCCGTAGTGTCTTCCATATAGATTTGGCATGCAGTAGATGGCAGCATCGTGGGATACAAGGAAAGATTTGTAGCACGAGGATTCTCACAGAAAGAAGGCACAGACTACGAAGAGACATTTGCACCAATGACGATGTACACTTCATTAGATCCATACATGCAGGTATGCGGTGGGAGATACACCAATTGACATCAAAACAACATTCTTGAATGGTGTAGTCGAGGAGGAAGTGTACGTAGAGCAGCCACTGGGAGTTGAGACACATGACAGACAGACTCATGTGTGCAAATTAAAGAAGGTCTTGTACAACACAAATAGTTACATGAGGAACTTGAAGATCACCTAGACTAATGAAGATCTTAACCTTTGCTACAAGGTTGAAGATGAAAGCCTATAGAGGATGACAAGCTCACAGATCGGTGCGAGAAGAACTTTTCAACAAAGATCAAGATAGAGGATATTGGTATCCAGTGACACTAGATGGATACATAGAAGATCAATAGCAGAGGAAGCTACTTGTCACTCCAATACAGAATGTTTCGATGCATAGAGTATGAAAGGCAGAGGGAGAATGATGCTCCGCTTCAGAGGGAGTGACTACAGAAGATCCTCAAGTTCAATATGGTACAGCAAGATGGACAACTTACTGATGACCTTAGACTTTACTGAGAGTAAAGCGGACCCCAACCTTTGCTTCAAGGTTGAAGGAAGAAGACCAGTGATGCTCCTGCTATATGTCGATGACTTGTTACTGACAGGCGAAGAGAAACTCATTAAAGATGAAAGAAGGAGACTTGCTACTAAGTCCGAGATGAAATACCTAGGGATGATGCACTACTTCTTAGGCATGGAGGTGTGGCAGAGTACAGATGGAGTCTTCCTTGGTCAAGGGAAGTATGCAGTAGAGATCCTAAAGAGGTTCAGGATGATAGACTGTAAGGAAATAGCCACACCAATGGCATCGAACCTGAATCTATTGAGTGATGCTTCATCAGAGTCGGTTGATGCCACGATGTATCGTCAGATGATTGGATCCTTGATGTACCTGACGAATACGAGACCAGATATTTGCTTTGCTGTGAACAAATTGAGCCAGTTTCTAACGGATCTGAGACATGTTCACCTGATTGTCGCAAAGCAGATTCTGAGGTACCTAAAGGGTACAGTTGATTATGGGCTCGAGTATGATGCGAATCAAAAGATTAACCTCGAGGGTTATGTGGATTTGGATTGGGCGCACAGTTCCATTGATAGGAAGAGCACTTCGAGGTGCTGCTTCAATATGGGATCAGGTGTGATCTCTTGGTTTAGCAGGAACCAGTCCTGCGTGGAACTAAGTACAGCTGAAGCAAAGTATGTCACAGCTTGTTCGGCTAGTTGTGAGGCAGTATGGTTGAGGAAGCTACTGTCTGATTTGTTTGATCTCCAGTTGGATGCTACTTGTATATATTGCGACAACCAGAGTTGTGTGAAGTTGTCTGAGAACCCGGTGTTCCATGACAAGTCGAAGCACATCGAGATCAAGCATCACTATATCACAGACATGGTGCAGAGAGGAGCAGTGAAGCTCCAGTATGTTACGACGGACGAGTAGATAGTCGATGTATTGACTAAGTCGCTAGCCAAAGTGAAGTTTGAATACTTTAGAGAGAAGCTTGGTGTACTTCAGATCGAGGTTCCTTCCAAGGGGAAGTGATGAGTCCGAAAGACACAGATACACATGGGATTTTCCGACATGGTGGTAGGTTGGTCCTCCCATGGTCGTTGATGTAATTGCCGGGCTTTTTCGACATGGTGGTAGGTTGGTCCTCCCATGGTCATTGATGTAATTGCCGAGCTTTTCTAACATGGTTGTAGGTTGGTCCTCCCATGGTCGTTGATGTAATTGCTGAAGCTTTTCCGACATGGTGGTAGGTTGGTCCTCCCATGGTCGTTGATGTAATTGTTGAAGCTTTTCCGACATGGTGGTAGGTTGGTCCTCCCACGGTCGTTGATGTAATTGTTGAGCCTTTTCCCAGATGGTGGTAGGTTTGTCCTCCCATGTCGGTGGATGTAAGTGTTGTGTTATGTGTATCTAGGTTGTGCTCCGTGTGACAATGAGATGATCTAAAGATGATGAGGTAACAGTAGGATCCTGCAGGTTTTGTAGAGGCATATAATCAGTCCTGGTAGATCCTTCAGGTTTTGCAGAGACATATAATCAGTCTTGGGAGATCCTTCAGGTTTTGCAGAGGCATATAATCAGTCCTGGGATGCTCCTTCAGGTTTTGCAAAGGCATATAATCAGTCTTGGGATCCTTCAGGTTTTGCAAGGAAATAAGTCCTAAGCTATACCTACTTGATGATTTGAGGACCTACATGGAAGCTAGGCCTACATCCCTCATGAAAAAGGGTTGGCACTGTAGAAACTTCTGATGACAGATAGTATGATACGATGATCAAATTATAAGAAGATGATGGCAGCAGCTATGATGAAAACTCTATGACTCTGTGATGATGATGATGCGATGAAGACCTAACCAAATGTGTTGATAACTGTGTAGAGAGAGAATACCTTCCTAGTTAAGAGGGAGTGTTGATGTATTTGTAACTTCGGAAGATATTCTGATGTATATTATCATTGTATGTTGTTGTACCCCCATTGGGGATGTGTGTTACCCATTTACAGGATGTCTAAATTGTGTCTATACCTTGAGGTACAACCTTCGTTGTAAGTCGGGGCAATAGTCCCTAGTGTAACATCATGTAATATGTAATTGTGGTCTCTCTAGGAGAAGTGGGCCCCATGTGAGATGACATGTAGGCTCAAGTCTTATATTTCGTCAGTGACTTGAAAGGGTATAAATAGGGAGGCGCTCTCCCTCATTTATACACACCTCACACACTCTCTAAGGCGCATGAGAGAGAGACAGTCAAAGGAGGAGAGAAAGATAGTTGTTGAACAGTTCTTATTACTGCTTTAATCATCTTGCTATTCTGAAGAAGTTTGAGGGGTTTTCTCCTTTATGGTTTCCTCGATGGAAATCTTTGTGTCTTGTGTATCTTTTATATCTTATGCATTTCGTTGTACTTGTTATTCTTTCAAATAAAGATCCTAGATAATTTAATTAGATCTTAAGAAAAACTAACACCATTTACAACCACTCATGGGTTTTGGCCCTTACGAGAAGATGCTCTGGTGGAAAAGAGCTTTTCAATCCAGCTATCACAAGATTTGCAACAAATTTCTTTATATTGCAGTCCTTGATTGAGAAAAAGGCCAACTTGAGGTAGATGTTCTCTTGTGATGAGTGGAATGCATCTCAATGGAGCAAGAAAGCTGATGGAAAAGACGTTGATAAAGTCTATGAGAAAGCATTTTGGAAAAAGGGAGAGGAGATCGTACTTTTTGGCGAGCCTCTTGTGAAAGTCCTGAGAATGGTGGATGGTGATAAAGCAGCTATGGGGTTTATTTATGAGGTCGTGGATCAAGCCAAGGAGGCAATAAAGGAAGCATATGAGGGCAAAAGACAAAAATATCTTCCTATGTGGAAAATAATTGGTGTACGATGGAACAAACAACTCCATCGGCCTTTACATGCTGCAGGCTATTACTTGAATCCAAGGTAACTAATTTCAAAGTTTTAAAGTTATATTACTAAATTTTAATTGCAAAAGTTTATCATTTTCTAAAATTGATCATCTTTTTTGTCTTGAATCTTCTTAAGGTACCATTACACAAAAGATTTTGAAGCAAATGGGAAGGTAAAAGAAGGATTATATAAATGCATTGAGGGCATGGTCTCTAATCCCATGAAACAAGATGAGATACACAACAAGCTCTTGCATTTCAATGAGAGTCTTGGTATCTTCGGCCTGGTTACAGCCATACAATCTAGATCAAAAGACCCTCCAAGTAATTAATTACAAAGTCTTTAAATTTTAACTCACTGGAGTTTTTTCAAGTTTGTGCTTAAATTCATTTGCTAATTTTTATACATGCAACATATTGGTGGCGGCAATTTGGCAGCCATTGCGTTGATTTGCAAAATTTTGCAGTTCGAATATTGAGCCAAACATGCAGTACCTCTGGTCGTGAACACAATTGGAGTGTTTTTTAGCGTATACACACCAAGAAGCGCAACTGTTTAGAGCAAAAACGGTTGAATAATATGGTATTTCTTCAATACAACCTTAGGTTGAAGCACAACCAATTGCGGAACAAGACCCCTGAATCGTGTTCCATATTCTAAGATGATGGTGATGCATCATCAGATTGGGTTCTGGAGACTCATCCAACAGCATTTGACAATGAAGACCTCTCATCGTTGGATTTGGACCCACTTCCACAACAGCAAGATGTGGGAGTTGATGTTGGACATGTGCTTTCTGGACCAAGGGAGTCAAGTCAGGTGGCCCAAGCTCAGGCACCCCATATTGAGGATCAGGATGTAGATGATGGCTTAGAGTCTAACTCTGAGGCCTCTGATGAGTCTGATCCTGAGGATTCTGATGATTAGATTGTTTAGTCTTTGATTCTAGTCTTTTCTATAGGCCATTTAGAGCCTTTTTGTTGATGTATTTTGATTCAGACATGGATTGCACTCGATGTTAAGTGCTATTTTGGTTCTATGAACTCTTATATGCTATATACATGAGAAACTTTGCATGTTTTATGTATAATGGTTTGAACTCACATGGATGCACATGAATATGTTAAAAAAAATTAAAATTTGAATATTTTATGTATTTTGGGTGGACCAATTTTATGATTTGGTTTTTGTCCGGTTCCGGTTCTTAGGGTCGGGCGGTTTGTCCACCGGTTCAGTTTTTGTAACCTTGGCTCCACTCCATGCCCTCGCATATGTCCTTACCCCAAAATATTATTCTCCATCTTGGTTGTCCCAACCAGCACCTAGGAATAGAGTTAGGAGAAAATCACAAAGAGATTCGGAGGTACAAAATGGGTATATGCTTACATTAGACAAGTTGGTCCCTGATGAGGAGGAGTGTGCTCAAGTACGGAGTGAATTGAGCAAATACATCACAATGAACATGGAGTCTTTGGAACCCTACATGCAACCAAAGATCAAGATAGGTTGTGTCCTATCGAACGGTGGAACATGTATGGCTCCTCCACCACATATTTGCATAAATTGGGGTGAGGGTGCTTTCACAGGTTGTTAATAGTTCTTTTTCTACAGAGGTGTGGGAGCACCTACAACTTCATCCACAATGTCAAGAGAAACATTTTGAATGTAGATCGAGCAGAAAACTTTTTTTATGTACACTACAACTTGAAGATGTTGTCCCTTTATTGTGATGCGACCAAGAATGATACAATGTTTCTGACTTGGGACAACAATCTAGAGGAGGCTAATTTGGAGGATGTAGCAATAGCATTAGAGCGCTTGGAGGCTGAACTATTGGGTGATCATGATGGTGATCCAATTCATACAATAGAGATGCCACCCCCAACAAATAACAAGTTTCCAGATGCAAGAGTTTTGCCTTTAGCTTCACAACATCAACAATCTTTGACGGCCATGCATCTTCTTCTCATGTTCCACGAACATTTCTAGTTGCTCCTATTCTTGAACCTAGACCACGAGAAAATAAATTGGAAGTTTCTTGTGGCAAGAGCAAAGCTTAGTTGATAGTATCATAGTACTTTGTATTTAATGTTTATTATGGCCAATTTTGTAAACATTAGATAAGTTTAAGTTTGGAACTTTGAAATTTGAATCTACCTTTGAAGTTTAAACTTTAAATTGTTGATCACATCTTACAACTCTTTGATAATGATTCAATGAATATGATATTATGATGCTTTGTTTCATTTCATGGTTGATGTTATCTGATAGAGTTTGTTGATGGCTAATATTATATGTTGAAATTTGAAGGTAGATGTTGTTAATGATTAATCATATGTTATAAGTTATATCTCCTAGATGATTGATGTTATATGTTTACTAAATGGTTATATTTATGTTTTCATGTTTTCTATCGCTAATTTGGCATTCTACATGTTTTTCTTAATATACATGCATCAAAATATATTAAAAAATGTATTATATAAAAAACGCTCCCAAAATGCTCCCAAAACGAAAGATTTTGAAAATTTTGCTTTCCACTCCCCTCTCCCAAAAGTATAGCTATATAGTGCCCCAATGTTTTTCTAATCATGTGGTTTGTTACAACCTTTTCACATTGTCATCGTCTTTTGACACACAAGGATACAAGTCTATGTACAGCAAGAAGCAGAGATGTTAGCATGCAATGTGTTACAGCTTGATTTAGCACTTGAGTGGAAAACTAACAATCCACTAGTGCTATCAAGCGAAACTTCAGAAAAAAAAGCACCACTGTCACCATAGTGTTAATTTCATACTTTTAGGCCATCTCTCAAAAGGACAAAGGAGACTTCCCTATAGGTTAGATTAACTTTTATTTAAGAGAGCTAAAGAAATTGAGATCTACTTGACTATGATATGTGTGTTGAGTTATGTGGTTTATTTCTAAAATAAGCATTTAACCATTCAAGATGTGCAATCTTCGATAGATCAAACACGAAAATTCTCAAGAGTATGAAATAACATGAACAATGAATATTAGCCATAAAGCATTAAAGATCATCGACATCATCACACATTCATTGATCCATGAAAGGAAAAGAAACTCACAAGTCACATAAAATTCCAGAAATTGTTATTGCATAGTTAATGATTGTGTGATCTATCAATTGTAATTAATCATCCCAACGAATGAAGACTCCTAAAATTATAATAAGAATAACTTAGCCAATGCAAAATAAACAATTCACTCACCACTAACCAAGTAAACTTCAAATGCTCTTGTTGTGATTGCGTCAGAGAGGCACATTATACAACCCAGTCGGGGGGAGATGTGTAACTCCTTCCGTGCTCATTCTAGAGTTGTGTTGACCACCTAAACAACTATGTGAGCAACCATGTACCTTGCCCATGTACCATGAGCCTTAAAGACGAAATTGATGTACTTGACAAAGTTTTTCATGCGAGGCAGTTGTTTCTACTTCTCCTCTCATCTTTTCTCCATGAAATTTCCGCACCTCTACGGAGATTTTGTAATGATATGTCAGCATGAGGGTCAAATTTTGTAAAACTTAGTTGCCCAGGACATTGTCATTAGGGAAGTCCTTTCATTGATTGTTTTTTTCCTTAGATAATTAAAATTCTTTTGTAGTGATTTTAATTATCTGAGTTTTTCACTTAAAAATTCCTCCAAAGTGGTGAAAGGCATTCTAATGATTGAGTCCATGGGGTGATTAATGTCTAGGAATGTTGTATATTACCATGCTATACATTATCCAGAGTCTTGCAGAATTTCATTAAGTTTTTCCTAGGATTTTTTAACTTTTGATGATTAAAAAATGTCCCTTGGCATAAAAAACTTGTAAGGTAAAGAGGGTTAGGTGGCACCTAATGCCCATAAATAGGGGTATGGGTACTCAAAATCAATGGCATGAGACTCCCTACACCCTTGGACCAAGTTTGAAGTCATTTGAATGAGTTTTGCTAAGGTTTTGTGCATGTTTTCCTAAGTTAGTCCAAAAAACCAGGAAATTGCCCATTAATTAAAATGACAAAATTTTGTAAAGTGACTAAAGTCACTTGAGGAGGGGAAATTAAGTTTCCAAATGTTATATTATGTTCCTAAGGTGACTTTAGACTCAAAACGGGGGCCCCCATGCAAGTGTTTCTTATGTTTGAAGTTTCCCTCTCTAGGAAGTGTGGCCCCCTCTCCATCGGTCCTTCCCTCACTCATGTGACAAGTTGAAAACATGCAAATGAGGTCTCCCTTCACTCTTTTCCTATTTAAGGAGGCCTCCTCTCCTCGTTTGGGTTACAATCCCTCGTGCTCTTTCCCTCTCTCTTGCTCTTGCTTCCATTTTGCTCTCATTTTGGGCCATTGTAATTTTCAGCCATTTGGCTTTGTGAATACAATTCTTTGAAGAAAATCTTGTGTCATTGCTGCTCTATGGTGATTGGCTTCCATTCTCAATCGCTGCTCAAGTTTGGGGAGGCCAAGGAAGCAAACACCTTTGCTTTGGTGAGATTTGTGGTATCTTTGCCATAGATTTTGTGAGTTTTCATTTTTGCAGTTTAACAACTTTATATTTTTATGGGTAGAAGTTTATGATTTCTTAGCTCATCATATGAATTCCACCTTCTTTTTAGTTGTGTAGCAAACATCTCTCAAGTTGCAGGTTGCTTGAAATGAAGAGTGGGATTCCTTGGTTGGATGCTTCATTTCTTCAAACTTTGAAGAGCATAGGAGCATTTTTCTCCATTTCTAATTTAAATTTCTGCATATTTATTTTATCATATTCGCATTTTAAATCTTGTTTAACTACTTGCAATCTCAAATTAAATGAAGCTAATTACTTCATAAATTTTGTAGAAATTTTGTACATATTTTTTTCACTAACACTCATAGTACCCCAAAGTGATTTTGGGCATTTTTACCACAATTTTGCTTCCTGGTTTTTAGCAAGTATGTGACAGAACAAGGGGAAACTCTGCCGGATTTTAGTCACAAAAGGGTGCAAAGGCTACCCAAAATGAAGGACTTCAAGGCCACTGCCAAGAAGGGGCGAAATCCCTCTTTTCCTACTTCTTAACTCTCATTTCTTTTGCTAAAATTTCTTTCATTGTAAGAAGTTCAAGAAAGTCTCTTGGACTTTATCCTTTATTTGTTTTTCAAAGTTAAAAGTTATTTTTCAGGCATCCCTTGCATGCAAAGGAGGTTGGGCTTTCCCACCCTTGCATTGCATGTGAAGAGGGGCTAGGATTTGTTACTTGATTTAATTCCATTATTTATTTTTCTATTGCTTTCCCCATCTCTTCATTAGGAAGAGCGCTGTGTGGCTAGGGTTAATCTTCATTTTCTTAAAGTTTTGTCATCCATTGCTAACAAAGGAAGTTGGGCTTGCCCACCTTTGCATAGCAATCGAAGAAGGGCTAGAATAATTTTGTTTTCATTTTTGAAATTTTATTTTGGCCCCACCCTTTACATTCGGAAAGTGGGTTGTGAGACTAGTGATAGTCTGTTATTTTACTTCAATTTATTCTTTTGTGCCCACATCTTGCAAGTGAGTTGGTTTTGCCATCCTTGCAATATTGTCTTGCCTAGTATAGTTAAATTTCTTTAAAATTCTTTTATTTTTTATTTCAAAGTTAAGTAAACGTTGCCCCAATCTTCGTCCCGTATTCACTCCCCTTGCCGGTTGGTTAGACCCTGTGTGACAAGAAAGGGAGAAGATTTTAGTTGACTAGGTTAATAGGTACCCAACTTTTATCTTAATGAGAAATTGAAAAAAGAAAGGTTGACATGTAGAGCTAGAGGGGTAGACGATGTTAAAAGTTTCGTGTCACTTAGTGTCCTCCTGTTGAGCACCCAGCAATCTTTGGGATTGACTTGTGGAGCTAGAAGAGAGTGGAGAAGAAGAACTTCCTCGGTAAGAGGGAGTGTTAAAATTTGTACCTTGGAAGTTGTTCTTCTAGGTGAATTTTCCTAAGTCACTAGGAAAGGGGGAAATAAAGTGACCCTTGCATTAAATGACTTGTGATAAGCATTTAATTCCACTTTAGAGATTAAAGTGACTTTTTGATCAATTTAAGTGAGGTAAGTGAAATTAATTTTTATGAGAATTAAAAGCGCATTAATTCTCATTCACACATCTAACTCATTTTGGGCCCTTAGATTAGATAACCCTTCACTCATCCCAAACATCCAAACAAAAAGGCAAGGGAAAGGCATTTCATTCATTCACTTGAATGAGTTTTGAGAGAGCCCTCGAATTCTTGAGATGAGAACGCAGCAGAGAGGAGAAGACAGCACGCATTTCAAGAAGACAGCCAAAATAATCACAGCACAAATTTCAAGAAGTCTGGGCACACAGTTTGACGAGTCCATACAGCAGCATTTAATGCTGAGTCCGTACAGCAGGTACACAAATTTCCAGGCAGAGTTTTTGGACACATACTTCGAGGCAGTTTGGTACAAAGTTCAAGGTAGTTGCTGAAATTAGTTGTGGGCACGAAAAACGAGAAGAAGGAACGGTTCAGGCACAAAATTCAAGGACATACAGTCCGTACGCTGCTGGGTTTGGCACGATTTTCGAAGTGACTGCACGCTTTTCAAAGCAGCTGTATACTGTTTGTTTGAGACGCCTGCTGGGTTGAATTGGTTGAGATAAGTTGTTCTTGACTTGAATAAATTTGTTGTCGATTTGAATTAGCAGAAATAAAAACCCTCTCTCTCAACACGTTTTCCCATTCTGGATTTTGCCTGAGCAATTGCCGAAAAATTTTGAGTCTCTAAATTTCATGGTGCGCAATTAATATTTAATTTTCTGCCCGTAAAAATGATGTCCATACTGTGTTTCAAGGTCTGAAATTTTTTTGTGAAATTTACAGCACTCATTTAATCTGGGTTGGGCATTAAATTCTCAATAAATTTGACTTGAAACCGGGCTGGGTTTGAATACCAAAAACTTACATTAAGATTATAGTTTCTATTGGGGCATAAAATAATGGAACGAGGTCCTCCACAATTCCTAAATTCATTTTTTTTCTCTGAATATTTGATTCTGGAGGGAAAGTGTTTTATAAAAGTTAGGTTTGATTCTTAATGCTTATAATTAACAAAGGTTTAGACCTAGATTCTTCCTATCCTTACATTTCTACTGCAAGACTAATGACTTCTTTGCATAGTGTTTGATTCTACTACTCCTACTGACTCCCTACTACATTCAGTAAATTTATCAGGTACAATGCGGGCTCTAGAGCTTTTTTCATGTTATCCAATCTCACAAAATATATTTGATGAAAGCATAGCTGATCCAGAGAAGCAAACATATATTAGACCATCTGAATAACTCATTGGGAAAGGTTCTCATGCATAACAATAGAATACCTTCAATCAAAGAGCATCACGCCTACCTTTTCAATCTCAAGTTGTTTTTTAGTCCGCTGTAATTCATGATCCTTTTCAGCAGCTTTCTGTTTGAGTTCAATATATTAGCAAGAAAAGTGACATGATTATCTATCCAATATCATGGAAGCCAGTGCTGTTAATACATGATATAAGAGCGTTTAATATTCACATGTATGATACATACTTTTCTTGCAGCAGCTGAAGCCAATTCTTCTTCATGAAGTTGAACTTCAAGTTGCCGCCCCCTTTTCTCTGATTTCATAAGACTTTCCCTCACATCTTCCTATTAGAAAGCACATAAAAAGCAGCTTCATAATTTTGGAAATTCATAGAACAATACATGGAGAGGTAGAGCTGATGTTAGAAGCATACCAACTTAGATCTTAAAGTTTCCATGAACATGCGGTTTTCTTTGTCAGATTCCTGCATTGCAGACAAGATTTTTTAAAGGAAAACCCACACTATGCTAATTGATGATGCATTAGAACAATGCACAGAAATATGAAAATAAAGCAAGACCAACAGATTCCTGATATAAGGAATGGAATGAACCATTTTGCAATAAGAGACAATACAAAAATGATGCACATTGAGATTTTCTTAAACACATTTCTCCTGATAAAAAGAATAAAAAGTGTTGACACACCTGGAGCTTCGTTATGACATCAAGCTGCTCTTTCTGTTGCCGAGCAGATGCCTCTGATTGCCGCTTCAGTTCCTCCAAAGATTCTGCACGAACTCTTTCTACAGCAGCCTTCAGGTCTGCCTCACCCTTTTCTCTTTCATCCCTCCGCTGGTTTCTTTCTTCTTCCAACTGTTTCTTGTGTTCTGCAATTGCTGCCTTTTGACTGCATATATTCAACTATGTTAATTATTGTAGTTGAAGCTAGAAGCAAATGTTGAGATATCAAACCCATGCAAAATTCAAAAACAATATTCTGGAATCTGGACCATCAATGGTGTATAATTTTAACAAATCGAAAAAGGAATTTGATTCAAGAAATCCTGGTAAGATAATCACTGAGACAAGCTAAGAATCCTTTCATGCTGCTTCAGTATTATATATAAAACAGTATGCAACAAAGGGAAAACAAAACTGTGCATTTAAATTATCTCCACATGTCACTAACTTTCAGAAGGAATTTTGGGTACGATAATTATATCTTTCTATATAAACACAAATGTTATACATCACTCTCCCTATCTCAAGTGTGAATTCTCAAATAAAACTGTTAACGAAGGCAGCATGTAAATGTACCTGCTCAATCACATTGGGGATGGTGGTCATCAACCATCCTACCCAAACCCTTGGATAAGACGAAGACAATAGAATATGGCCATTACCAAACCCCCCATGCTGCTAATATTCATATGGTTTCTGAATATGGAGCATTAACATGAGCAAAGTCTTCCATAAATGTTATTTCTATAGATCAGCCTTATCTTAATATTATTATAACTCATTTCATGGCACTCTAGAATCTGTTAAACTAGCAGCAACAAGGAAGGTGTTCCTCCATGCATGTGTTCTTGCATGCAGAAGACTTAAATTAAGAAGCCAATTGTATTTAATTATTTTTCCTAAGTTTACTTTGGAAAATAACTAAAGTGATGTAATTGTTTATTAACTTTAGTGAAACACTAGTTAGAGTGAAAGTGAAATTAGGGTTTTCGCTTTACCTAAAGTTATAAAAGAGAGATCAATTGGTGGAGAGGACACACTCTTGTATTCCGACAGAGACAGGATACAGACAGGGAGAGAAAGTCAGACAGAGGATTTAGCTGGGAAGATGGAGGAGCAAGCAGCAGGATCACCGAGCTTCGTACTGCTGGGCCGTACACTCAAACAGGAGGGTGTTGAGGTTTAGCTGAGATTTTCCTAGATATTCTGCAGTGTAACTGCATTCGCCAGGTTTGGGTGAATTTGCAGTATTATAGACACTCCATATTTTCTCATAATAAAATCTATATCTGACTGTTGCACCGGTTTTCCCATCTTGGGTTTTTTCGAGGGCTTCCATACCCAAAATAATAGTGTCAATATTGTGATGTGATGTTGTGATTTATTTCTCAGTTTTATATTCCACTGCATACTGTAAAAGATATTCATGTGTGGTTATCAATAGAGATTTGCATGCACTGTTTAGCCCTAGTTTGAATATTAAAGGAAGTTTACATGGTATCAGAGCTCTGGTGAGCTAAAGCTGAGAGATTTGCAACAGTAGTGATAGATCAGGGGTAGTGTAACAAATATTAAATAAAATATGAGCTCATCTTATCATCCTCAGACAGATGGTGAGACAAAAGTCGTCAACAAATGCTTAGAAACCTACCTTTGTTGCTTTGTAACTGATAAATAAAATAAATGGGTTCAATGGTTACATCTTGCAGAATGGTGTTATAATTCTACTTATCACACATCAGCAAAGTTTATGGGGAAAAGTTTTAGTTAAGTTCCTCTTGTGGGGTTTAAAGATCCAATGCCGTTTCTGGGTATTCCAATCGAAGATCGGTCAGAGCATACTCCGGCAAGGAGAGAAGGGGGTATATTAATTAAAGGGATGTGAGTTGCGAATTTTATTAAGTTAATTAATTAAAACTCTCCGATAGAGAGCGCTCTTGACCTCGTCTTATGACAGTGGTTCAAGAGACTTAGTTAATCTATATGCTTGATGCAAGGATATGCAGTGGGAATGCTCTCCGATAGAGAGTGCTCTTGACTTGGATTACGGCAAGTTCAAGAGACTTTCAAGATTAATTGATTAACTTATTAAACAATGAAAAGACAACTCTCCGATAGAGAGCACTCTTGATCTACCTTATGGTGTGATTCAAGAGATTTGCACAGTTGATTTACTTAAAATGGTAGACAATTTAAAACAGAGTAATCAACTTAATTAATGATCTAGAAGTGATGAATCAACAATTAGTGATCTAAGCATGAGATATAATCAATGATGAAAAAAAAACACTAATCTAAGCATACACACAACACAAGCCTCCCAAAATGGGGGAGGATGAGAGTGGAGACTTAAAATCCCCACTAAAACACAAGATTTTTTATTAAACTTTATACAAAGTGCCTTAATGATTTTAATCCTTGAAAGGACTTTTCAAATGAAAGCAAAATCACTCTACTTAATATTAGGACTTGTGTAAAAAAGGAGAGTACTTTTACTTTTAACTTTTCTCAAAACTTTTCAAAAAAGGGAAGAGGAAGTTTGAAAGAGAGAGAAAGAGCAAAGCGAAAAGAGGGCTAAAACAAAGGAAGATGAGGGAAAGAAGACAAAAAAACGAAAGGAGGATCAAAACCAAAGAAGGGAAAAAAAGGGCAGCCAACTATGAAGCTAAAGGAAGACAAAAATTTAAGAAAACGGGACAGCGAAAGAGAAAACAAATGGCTGTCATAAAAAATGAAAAACAGGACAGCGAACAAAAAGTGGACAAAAAGACCACAAACAAGGTTGAAGAGGGCCCAAAAACTAGGGCAAAAAAGGGGCAAAAAGGAAGAAAAACTAGGGCATGCTAGGGCTGTCCAAAATGGAGAAAAGGGGTGGCAAAAGATTGAAAAAACGGGGCAGCGAAGAAAAACAAGAAGAAAATACACACAACAATGTGGAAGGAGGCCAAATCCAACCTAGAAGAAGAGGGAGAAATCACTAAATAACAAATAAAGGGTGGGATCAACTTCTGAACAAGGTGACCACTAGAAGCACTAGTCCCGAAACCGTCCAGACTAGCTGGATGTACGCAAAGATGCTAATGGGGAAAGAGAAGTAGCCACAAAATAATGTGGCACTTGGGATCAAATCCCAAGCTACTATCTCAAGTCAAAACGAACATGAGATACATGGACAAAAAGTAGAGAAGAAAAACTTTAAATAAAACCTGGAAAAGGTGACCGAGAAGATGTCTTTTGTTTGATGATGGATGAGGCAAAAATGATTGTGCTTCTCAATCTTCTTGAAAGAGAATGACTTCTTGTGGAACCTACAGAATGAATGTCAACCATGAAAGAGCCCCTGTATACCAGACAACACAAACGGGTTTTTTCTATTTACTTTATGAAAAAATTAACCCAAAAAACTTAGGAAAAGTAAATAAAAATTTAAAAATTTAAAAAAAAAAATTCACTGTTCGAAAAAAGATTTTTTCAAAATTTTTTTATGTGTCCAGATGACTTACGACATGACCACGATCTATCTAAATAATGTCTAGTAGGCTTATAACACTCAGTTGGGCTCTAATAACTCCCCAAGGCCCAGAATTCAACATCGAGCATTCCAGCTTTGGAGGAAGCGGGAGAAAACCTCCTCAATTATACTTGGCTAAAGGCAAAGCATAATTGTCAGGGGCAAAAAACTCCTTGGAATACCCTATTTGAGATTCTACGTCCCAGGACACCCAACCACTGAAAAATATCCTACTAGCACATTTTATTACAAACCCCGTGGGGCCATGGTCAAAATTATTCAAATAAAAAAGTGACTAGCCAATATTGGCTAGACAAGCAGACGGATCGACTGATACACTGGAATCAGACTTTGAACAAGTCTGTCAACCGGCGGCTCCTTAGGTAACCCAACTATGGTACAAAAAGTTGGATAACAGTCCCAAGAAGAAAGGAAAGAAGAAGAGATACCATGTTCACGCTACAAAAGATGATGAACCAGCCAAGTAGAGAGCTAGAGAAGACTCCTCCAATGATGAAGAATATGTCTCGATTTCAGCACTCACAGGTATGGTTACTCGTGGTAGCAACGTTTGGCTTGTACATAGTGATCCTTCCAAGGACATGACCAGGTTCAAGCACTCCTTCACCCACATGACAGAAGAAGACTCACCTCACAAGGTGAAACTTGGAGATGACTATCAATATCCCATAAAAGGGGTAGGACAAGCATCCTACAATCTAAACTCTAGAAATTCTATCAAGATGAAAGATGTTCTCTATGTACCTAGATTGAAGAAGAATCTCCTGTCCACATCAAGCCTTGATGCAAGAGGATTCCAAGTTGCATTTGTTGATGGCCAAGTACTCATGTGGCCTAAAGGTAAGACATTTGATGATGTAGTAGTAATTGGAGAGCAAGAGGGAGGCTTGTACAAATTGAAGGGCCAACCAGAACAAGCATTGGTTAATGAAATAATGGAACCAAGTGAACTATGGCACAAGAGACTTGCACATATACACTACAAGGCATTACCAATCTAAGCAAAGTGGTGATAGGTGTACCAGAGCTACAGAAAAAGCATGAAAGCGTGTGCAAAGAATGTGAAGAAACCATTTCCAAGCAGTGACAACAAAGCAAAGGTGATCTTGGAGATTGTACAATCAGACGTATCTAGACCCATGTCATCCAACTCTCTAAGAGGGTATGCATATTATGTTTCTTTTATAGATGATTACTCCCGCAAAACATGGATTTACTTTTCTAGGACAAAAGATGAAGTGTTCAGTAAATTCAAAGAATTTAAAGCCCTTGTAGAGAAGCATACTAAAAAGATGTAATGTCCTCTTCTGCTTAGGCATTTGAGGACCAACCCGCTAACCTATGTGATTCCTATAGGTTCGAGCGGGTACTGACAGTCAAGGAATCAACCGAAGACTGATGCCATATATAGAAGATCTAGGGCATCAATATTATATCACCATTGGGTCGAAGAGGGCCACTAGAGCCAAAGGCCACCTACATGCATGACATCCGGGCATTATTTAATGATGCATGCACCCGATTAAGTCTCCATGCGCATGCATGCAAGTCAACTGCAAATTAGAAGATAAAGTGACCTAATTAGGTCAAAAGTTAGGGTTTTCGCAGTTGAAAGTTATAAAAGAAAGATAAAGTGAAGGGAGAAGTCACTTATGTGATAATTGATTTGTGGAGTCGAATTGGAGAGCTCAACGAGCTAAGTTGGGGTTGAGCGCATGCTCAGCTAACTGGTGTATTTCGGCAGCGAAATCTATCTGCCCTAGTTCATCATCAGGTTGGATCATCCAGGTTCAACACTAGTTCATCATTAGGTTACATTCAGCAGTTATTCCAGGAAGTTGATTATTCATCCATCCAGAGGGTTTCACCGTCACACCATGTCACTGTGATTAGAGACAAAGCAATTCGTTTTCCTAGCTACAGGGTTCAGAACTTCCGCATGCTGCTTCCATCATCATCAAAGGGGTATTATAACCCTAGTGCACATCATCCGGGCTTCCAGCAACAGCTTATTTATTATTCTGGAGCTTATACAGTTTGAGAGGAAGGCGCATTCACCTGTGGAGGATGATTTGGTGTATCTCCTTATTCCTCCGGCAGAATCCTTGCATGTTGGGACCAGTCTCTTCACCATCAGCTGATCTATATACTGGTATGTACATGCATTGATTTCTCCTATTTTATAGCATCTCAGTATTTTTCTAGGGCACATATTTGCATGCAATTGCATGCATGCAAAGTTCGGAGTTTGCTTTCCTATTTGATTAAGAAGTAAGTCTATTAGCCATCTACAGTATACACATAACCAGGAAAATATCAGTTTGGGATATTACAGTGGTATCAACGCTATTTTCCTTGCCAGTTGTGGGCATGCAAAATATATAAATGAATCCAGGAGACACATACAACATTACTCACAGGAGACAAAGGTATAGAGACAGAGGTATAGAAACAAAGAAGAGGAGTTAGAGGACATAGATTTGGGGAACAAAGAGTACCAGTGTGAAAAAGGCAAAGAAACAATGGCCGATGATGATAAAATAGCTTTCAATAGTCTCATATTAGCCATAAAAGAACTCACCACTGGGCAAAAAGAAATGATGAGCACCTTCAGGCAAATGACTGATAAGAATGGGCCCACCCCACACAGTCCCTTATTTCCCAATAGTGATAGGGTATCCACCAGCAGTAGTAGGGAGCACTTACATACCAACATGCAGAGCCATCCCCATATATACAAGCCTTTCCGACCTACCATGCCTCAATTCTTAGATAGTCCAGCTGTGGTGCCTCTAGCACAAGCAGAACCAGAAGAACCCATGAGTTCCTATCTGGGAGAATATAGGGCTTTAGGAGAGGACTTCCATTCAGCCATGACCTTCACCGACTGCTGCCACTTTTAAAGTATGAACAAACCCAAAGCTTACAATAGGCCATTCACC
Source organism: Pseudotsuga menziesii (assembly GCA_001517045.1). NCBI lineage: Eukaryota > Viridiplantae > Streptophyta > Pinopsida > Pinales > Pinaceae > Pseudotsuga > Pseudotsuga menziesii. The sequence continues at coordinate 620,517 of LPNX010760659.1, read as the reverse complement.
CAGAACTATGAGTTATAGCACACCGTAGGGAAACTGACTATCCCTACCTTCGAGGACACCCGAGGTGGCCCAGCTAGGAATTGGGTGCAGAAGTTGGATACATACTTCCAGCTCAACCCCATGATTGAGACAAATGCCATTAAATTGGCTACTTTGCGTTTGGACGGAGAAGCACATGAGTGGTGGTACCACGGGTTAGTGACACTGGGTCACAACACCATAACCTCATACACAGATTTTACATAGAGGCTCATTGAGCGGTTTGATCGGAAGGATCCAGAGGTACACTTTCGGGAGTTGGCACAGCTCAAGCAGACAGGGAGTGCAGATGCTTTTATTTCTGAGTTTCAGAGGATAGCAGTCATGGTCACAGATATATCAGAGAGTAGGTTGATCATGTTGTTCACTAAGGCTCTCACTAAACCCTTAAAGGGATGGGTCAAGTCTTATAGGCCCACCACCCTAGCAGATGCCATCAGACGGACTAGAAACTTGTAGGATGCAGTGCCAAAAAATAGTTTTCCTCCCAGGACCAATGTTCCTATTAAAGATAAAGAAAGGAAACCATGGCCCAAGAAAGAATGGATGGACAATGATACCCGACAGGACCTTTGAAGAAAAAAGTTATGTTTCACTTGCCAGGAACCATGGATACCAGGTCACAGATGTTCAGGAAAAGGAAAAGCCTACTACATAGAGGCTTATTCCGACAGTGAGGAGGATGAGGATTACCAAGATCAGGAGCAGGGAGAGACAACAGAGACAGTTGCTGAGGGATAGGCCTCAGGAGGTACCATTGCTACCATGACAAGGGTTCCTAGATTCCACACTCTTCAAATCAAAGGTACTGTACAGGGCCACATAGTGGAAGTACTGATAGATGGTGGGGCATCCCACAACTTTATTGATGTTGCATGGGTTAAAAAGAGAGACATTTAAACTGAGAGCTTTGATGGGTTTTCGGTAGCAGCAGCAGGTCACACCATGGAGTGTAGTCAGAGGATTCCTAAATTAAAGGTAACGCTTGGGAATTATACAGTGATAGAGACATTCTATGTGGTAGATGTACCTGACATGAATGTGGTACTAGGAGTTCAGTGGCTGTATTCCATAGGGAAGTATTCCACAAATTACTAGACCATGGAGATGGAGTTTACAGGAGCAGAAGGACAACAGGTGGTATTGAGAAGGATGAATACCTATCCTCCCACAACAGTGACATCACACAGGATGGAGGCAGTACTCTGGCAGGGAGATAATCAGTGGGTTGCAGAGTGTATGGTTACCTTCAGGAAACCACCAGATGAGGCCACACAACATCCAACAAATATAGAGACCTTACTACAGAAGCACAAGGTAGTATTCGGAGACCTTCCAGTAGGTCGACCTCCAGATAGGGGATTTGAGCACATTATTGAGTTAGAGGAGGGGACCCAAGCAGTTATCACCACTCCTTACAAACATCCCAAGAGGTATAAAGATGAGATCGAGAGTACAATCAAGGAACTACTCAAGCTAGGATACATCAAACCTAGCTCCAGTCCCTTTGCATCTTCAGTAGTGCCAGTGAAGAAAAAGGATGGAACCTTACGCATGTGCATTGATTACAGGGCACTCAATAAGAAGACCATAAAGAACAGGTATCCCATCCCTAGGATTGATGAGTTAATGGATGAACTATGGGGGGCAAAGTACTTTTCCAAAATTGATCTCCGCTCAGGGTACCATCAGATTCGGCTCAAGGAACAGGATGTTTCAAAGACCGCTTTCCGTTGCCACTACGAACATTATGAGTTTCTAGTGATGCCATTTGGGCTCACTAATGCACCAGCTACTTTCCAATCATGCATGAACCATATCTTCAGGACACAGTTGCGTAAATATATTCTGGTATTCTTCGACGACATATTGATATACAGTCGGACTTGGGAAGAACATTTGAGACATCTTGATGAAGTACTTGGTATTCTACAAGAGCAATCACTATATGCCAAAATGTCAAAGTGTGAGTTCGGCATGCAGGAGATGTTGTACTTAGGACATGTGATAGGGGCCAACGGGGTCCAGGTGCACTTAGAGAAGATTCGGGCAATTTTGGATTGGCCTACACCTAAAAATGTGACAGAACTGAGGGGCTTTTTGGGCCTTTGCACCTACTACAGGAGGTATGTCGGCGGATTCTCACAGATGACCGCACCCCTCATAGATCTTACCAAGAAGGGAGCATTTAGTTGGTCGGAGGCAGCACAACAAACATTCAAGAAAATGAAGGAGGTAATGAGTTCATGCCCAATATTAGCTTTACCAGACTTTTATCAATCCTTTGTGTTAGAATGTGATACTTCAGGAGAGGGAATTGGGGCAATTTTGATGCAGAACAACCACCCCATTGCATTTGAGATCAGGAAGCTCAAAGACTATGAGCGCCACTATTTGATATATGACAAAGAGATGTTAGCTATCCTCCATGCGCTAACCAAGTTCAGGCAGTACTTAGTAGGTGCCAGGTTCAAGGTTAAGACAGATCACAATAGCCTGAAATACTTCCTAGAGCAGAAAGAGCTAAACGAGAGACAACAGAAATGGGTAAGTAAAATTCAAGCTTATGACTTTGAGATTGAGTAGGTAAAGGGGAAGAGCAATGTAGTGGCTGATGCACTTTCTAGACGACCAACTACTTTATCCCTTATGAGCATCTCATCAAATTGGAGGTCTCATCTTTTGGTTGAATACTCCAAAGATAAGTTTGCTTGCGAGCTATTGGATGGACAAATTCAGGATGATAGGTACAAGGTCATTGATGATATTATATACTACAAAAACAGAATCTTCTTGGTTCCAGAGTCTCCCCTCAAGAAGAAAATCTTACAGGCATCGCACGATTCACCATTAGCAGGGCATCAAGGGTTTCTCAAAACCTACAGACAGATTAGAGAAAGGTTCTCATGGAAGGGCCTCAAGAAAGATGTGATACAACATGTGAGGGAGTGCAGCTTGTGCCAACAAAACAAAATAGAGCACATCCACCCGGCTGGTTTACTACATCCCTTACCTATTACCGAGCAGAAATGGGAGAGCATTTCTATGGACTTCATTACTGGGTTGCCCAAGGTCCAAGGCAGAGACTGCTTGTACGTAGTAGTGGACAGATTGACTAAGTTTGCTCACTTCTTTGCCATATCATCAAATTATTCAGCAGCACAGGTAGCAGAACTATTTTTCAGAGAGGTATTTAGACTCCATGGGTTACCCAAGACCATTGTCAGTGACAGGGACAGCAAATTCACAAGAGCCTTTTGGCAAGAGCTTTTCCGGTTAGTGGGGACCGAGTTAGCCATGAGCACAAGTTATCATCCGCAGAGTGACAGGCAGACAGAGATTGCTAATAAATGGATTGAGGGATACTTGAGAAATTACGTATCAGGTCAGCAGAGGACATGGATCAAATGGTTACACTTGAGTGAACATTGTTACAACACCACCTACCATATGACCATTAGGATGATCCCTTTCCGAGCCCTGTATGGGTATGATGCTTCCACTTTTGCAGACCGGATATTTGGCGATACCAAGGCCCCCAAGGCCAAGGAGTGGATTCAGGAGGGTCAAGATATCCTCAAGATACTCAGGGAGAACATACAGGCTGCTCAAAATCAACAGAAGATATATGCAGACAGGCACAGAGTTGAGCGCAGTTTTGAGGTGGGAGACTTCGTTTATTTACGCCTCCAGCCTTACCGACAGTCATCTCTTAAAAAGAAAGGAGCAGAAAAACTCCAACCTCATTTCTATGGTCCATATAAGATAATTCGGAAGGTCGGAGAGGTAGCATATGAGCTAGAACTACCCCCAGAGAGCAAGATTCACAATGTATTTCATGTCTCCAATCTCAAGAAGGTGGTTGGTCAACAGATTGTTACATCTTCCGAGTTGCCTCCCCTTGATGACAAGGGGCAATTGGTTCTGATTCCAGAGCGCATCCTAGAGGTGCGAGAGCGAAAACTGAGGAACAGAATCATCAGAGATTACCTGGTTGAGTGGAAAGATCTGCCTATAGAGGAGGCTACTTGGGAGGCAGAATAGGTATTACAACACCCAGCTTTACAGTTGCTTGAGGACAAGCAAATTCGAGCGAGGCGGACTGTAATGTCCTCTTCTGCTAAGGCATTTGAGGACCAACCCGCTAACTTATGTGATTCCTATAGGTTCGAGCGGGTACTGACAGTCAAGGAATCAGCCGAAGATTGATGCCATATATAGAAGATCTAGGGCATCAATATTATATCCCCATTGGGTCGAAGAGGGCCACTAGAGCCAAAGGCCACCTACATGCATGACATCCGGGCATTATTTAATGATGCATGCACCCGATTAAGTCTCCATGCGCATGCATGCAAGTCAACTGCAAATTAGAAGATAAAGTGACCTAATTAGGTCAAAAGTTAGGGTTTGCGCATGCATGCAAGTCAACTGCAAATTAGAAGATAAAGTGACCTAATTAGGTCAAAAGTTAGGGCTTTCGTAGTTGAAAGTTATAGAAAAAAGATAAAGTGAAGGGAGAAGTCACTTATGTGATAATTGATTTGTGGAGTCGAATTAGAGAGCTCGACGAGCTAAGTTGGGGTTGAGCGCATGCTCAGCTAACTGGTGTATTTCGGCAACGAAATCTATCTGCCCTAGTTCATCATCAGGTTGGATCATCCAAGTTCAACACTAATTCATCATCAGGTTACATTCAACAGTTATTCCAGGAAGTTGATTATTCATCCATCCAGAGGGTTTCACCGTCACATCATGTCACCGTGATTAGAGACAAAGCAATTCGTTTTCCTACCTACAGGGTTCAGAACTTCCGCATGTTGCTTCCATCATCATCAAAGGGGTAATATAACCCTAGTGCACATCATCTGGGCTTCCAGTAGCAGCTTATTTATTATTCTGGAGCTTATACAGTTTGAGAGGAGGGCGCATTCACCTGTGGAGGACGAGTTGGTGTATCTCCTTATTCCTCCGACAGAATCCTTGCATGCTGGGACCAGTCTCTTCACCATCAGCTGATCTATATACTAGTATGTACATGCATTGATTTCTCCTATTTTATAGCATCTCAGTATTTTTCTAGGGCATATATTTGCATGCAACTGCATGCATGCAAAGTTCGGGGTTTGCTTTCCTATTTGATTAAGAAGTAAGTCTATTAGCCATCTACAGTATACACATAAACAGGAAAATATCAGTTTGGGATATTACAAAAGAAAATAAAGACCTTGAGATCAAACAATGGTGGTGAATTTACTTCAGAAAGTTTCAAAACTTTATGTAAAGAATCAAGAATTAAGAGGGAGTTGAGCACTCCCTACAATCCACAACAAAATGGTGTTGCAAAAAAAATGAACGTGACAATAATGGAAACAGTGAAAGCCATGATCCATGATCAAGATCTTTTGATGCATTTATGGACCGATGTGTTGAATTTTAGCATTAACATGAATACTTTTAAACTTTGCAGACTAACATAAACAAATGACAAGTGCAGTAAACAACATCAATACATCAACACATTGAACACAAGATTTTTCACTAGAGAAATCTTTAAAAGACAAAAACCCCAAAAGCATTAGTAATTCATCTCGTAAATGAGATGACTGAGTTTTTCCAAAAATCCACAAACTCTAACTGAGTTTGTACCACAGATCCACAATTACATAAGATAATCCAATTACATAGCAAAATACCCAATTAGGGATTTTTGACAAATTAGGGTTTGCTGCCCTAATTTTCTCTCTCCTGCCCAGAATTAGCAAGTTGCCCAAAAATCTGATTATTGCCTGCCCAGATCTGTCTGTACGGCTGCCCGTACTTTGCTGCTTACCTGCCCTGTTACCCGGCCTGTTTTTCCTGCTGCCCGGCTTGCTTTTCTTGCTACCCCCAACCCTGTTTTCTTGCCCAGTTCTATTGTTGGGCAGTTCTATGGCTGCCCATGGCCTTCCAGGCCTGTCTGTTGGCAAACCGAGGCCTTACGGGCCTACTTGCAGCTGCTGCAGCAGTCTCCAAGCAACCCGCAGCCCTCACGGGCTAGCCTTAAGGCTGCCCGAGGGCTCCAAGAGGCCCTGAACCCTCTCGAGCTAGCCTATTGGCCGCCGAAAGTTCGTGGGCTCTCGGCGACCTTCATGGCTGCTGTTGAGGGCTGCCCGAGACCCTAGAAGAAAGGGTCGAGCCCTGCCCGTGAAAGAGGAGAGGGCAGCCAAAAAGGGTAGGGCTTCCCGTGAAGCTTGCAATTGCCCGATGTGTACTTGATGTTGCACGTGAGAGGAGAAAAGAGGAGCTAGGGTGAAAACCCTAGCTCATAAAACAGTTGTTGCAATTTTGACAATGAAACCCTAGTTTAGGGTTTTTCCTCAGTAAGTGATAATGCCCTAGCTAGACTCATCCATGCTAGGGCATAATCATAAAAACTTTCCTCTTCTAAAACCTGTGAGATCTTTTGTTGGAGTAGCTTCACCTGTGAACAAGAGTGTGTGTAATAATGAAATGGATTGATCTTCTTTTATATCCTTTGAGTCACCTCTAAGTGGACAAAAATTAAAAAGAACAAAATACTGTTATTTTATTCTTTTCTAATTTTGACTTTTGCCTTTAGTGGTGCTAAAGGTCTTTTTGCACTTTCACTTTTACACCTTAGTGGTACTAAGGGTCTTTATGTATTTTTTACTTTTGTTTTAGCGTTCTTCAAGTGCCCTGTGGTCAATACAAGTGGTCAAGGTGGTCTTTCATTACCACTCAAAGTATATCATCATAAACAGAGAGAATTACTAATGTTTTTATCTCACACTCTATGTGACGCCAAGATCGGGTACTAAGGTGTCGTAACCGAGGGTAGCTAAGCCTTGGAGAAGATCACAAAGCCCACTGATCAATGGTCAGAGTGTCACACATGCCTAGACCCAGTCTAGGGCTTATAGTGTCTTCTTGGTAACATACCAAGTGCCTCAGCCATAGGTTGCATAATTTAACACTAGGTCAAATACTTGGTAACAGACCAAGCGCCCCCATTCTCCCAGAGAATGGCCCTCAACCCCGGGCCGAGTCCCTAGTCCCAAACTAGGTGAATTTCTGGTAACTGGCTAGGTGCCTCCATTCAAAAGAATGGCCACTCAACTCTAGGTTGATCCCCAATGCTAGACTGGTTCCACATCCTGGTCCCGGACCAAATGTCATCATCCAACAGAATGATCACTTAACTCAAGGTTGAGTCCCTCAATGCTGGACTAGTTCCATATCGTGGTCTCGGACCAGGTATCCCCATTCAATAGAATGGTCACTCAACTCTAGGTTGAGTCCACAGCCTGGTCTCAACCCAGGTGTCTCCATTCTCCTAAGAGAATGGCTCTCGATGTTGCTCAGAAAAATCAACACGAAATAGCCAAAACTGCTCAGAAAAAATCAACACGAAGTAGCCAAAACTGCTCAGAAAAATCAACACGAAATACCTTGGAGTTGTTCCCCTAAGTGGCATTTTCCTAATTCACTAGGAAAAGGGGTTGAGTCACTTGGACTTTATATTAATGACTTGAGATGAGCATTAAATGCACTTTAGAGAATAAAGTGCACTTTAAGTTGAAATTTAAAAAGTGAGTGAATTTTATTTTATTTTGTGGAGAAAATCGATTTTAATCACAACCACTCATCTAGTCTAATCTGAGCCCTAAGATTAGATGGCTTTTCATTCCCCCTAACTTTTTACCTAAAAGGAAAGTTTTCCAAGTGAGGAGGCAATTTTTTGCATTTTGAGAGAGAAGAGAGCCATTTCTGAGAAAGAAAGAAAAATAGCAGGAGGAGCATTTTTCTTTGAGCATGCAAATCGAGGAAGGAAAAAACATCAGCAGGGCACAAAAATTGAGGCAACAACAAGAGCATTTATTGTTGTTACGTACAGGTCGTACTATACGAATTTCGTACAAGGTACAGATCCCAAGGCATAGAAATCGAGGCACAGTTTTCGAGTAGAAATCGGGCACAATTTTCGAGGCACGAATTTTTGGGCATGATTCTCGAGGCAGTCAGCTAACACAAAAATCGAGATAGGTCCGTACATACAAGTCGTAGAGCACATTCGTACGGTTGTCGTATAGTCTGTACAGCAGCAGAATTTTGGAGGAAGTTGCAGCGTAATTTTCTAGGTTTGATTTTTCTGTTTTTGCACAAAAAACGAGGGCTATTTTCTTCATCTGGTTGAGATAAGTTGGACTGATATTTTTCTGTCTATTGCTGTAAATTTTCCAGATAAATAAAATATTTCTCTCATAGGTTTTCCCCGGAGGTTGGGGTTTTTCCTGGGTCATTGGACCAAAAATACCATGTCTGAAAATTTATGTGTGAATGTGTTTATTTGTTGCTCATGAAAATGTTGTAAAAATTCTTCTTGTGTTTCAGTCCTATATTGTTTATGAGAAAAATCTAATTTGCAGCAGAAATATAAATTTGGTTGGGCATTAAACAATGTTTTAAACGGAGTTGGAAACCGGGTTGGGAGAGTGCTGAAAATTCTACATGGTATCAGAGCTTTGTTAAAGAGAGGGAAGATTTTTACACAGTGAAAATTTTCACACTTCAGTGATTTCGTTCAATGTTGAAAAAGTCGGCAAGGGTCCTGATTACAACTTCTCGGCAACATCGACGAAAAAAACAGGGAAAAATCAGCAAAAGTCGGCAAACATTAAAAAATAGAAAATACATGCATTTTTTTTAGAATTTTAAACATATAAAGCAATAATAACATCAAAAAAACATATTGGAACATAAATATGAAGAAAGCACCGATATATATCCTCATCATGTTGTCATACCAAATATAAAACGATACATCAAAGTTGATACTGAAAGTCTTAAACATCATAGTTGTCCAATCAAGGACTCAAAAGTGTATAAAGTTTAAACAATACAAAATGACATCACATATATAAATGTATCTGAGGAAAACTAGCATCTAGCTATCTAATATCAATGCCCTCTTCCCCTTTTACGGGAAAATATCATGGGTCTTTTGTCAGGCCTGCCCCTAGCACTAGAAGTAGCAGTAGAAGGCCCTCAGCCTGAGTGATGGATGGAGGACTAGATGTATCAAGCGGTGCAGAAGGTGGTGGCGATGCTAGCACATCACCCTCCATGGTGCCTCCAACCACCTCCTCCTCCTCCTCTTCCTCCTCCTCCACTTGCCCCTCCTCTTGCCCCTCCTCTAGCCATGCAGGTGCCTCTTCCATGATAGGAGTCTCAATCTCCACCCTCCACTTCGACAATATATCAATATTGTCCAAGGAGATGGCATTTGCATCTAGTTCTTTCTGTATCTGTGCCATCCACAAGCGGAGGTTGTAATGAACATACACCAAGTCATTAAGACGTGTGAACTCCAACCTGTAAGAGGGTAATAAAAAAAATTTAGAGTCTAGAGGATCGTAGATTCATAAATTGCATTAAGCATTTAAATGCAATTGCTTTGTTCAAATTCTAAGTTCTAAGTTTCTAACCTTCTGCGTCTCTTTGCATGTATTTTTTCAAATACACTCCAATTCCGCTCACATCTCGAAGCTATACAGGTTTGGCTAAGGATTCTGATGGCAAC